>JAMPIV010018776.1:0-435000 GCA_024509875.1 Oreohelix idahoensis | reverse complement strand
CGGAGCCTTCTAAAGATAAGTTTAGACCTAGGACGATTGTCATTCATTAACACACTAACGAGTCCATACCATTTTGCAGGCATGTCCTCTCCATTAATTGTTTATCGATGTTATATCTGTTTCTTTTTGTCCGTTGATGTTGTCCTTTATTTGCGGGTATGGTTGGGCGGCGGTTCATAATGAATAAAAATGGCTCTCAGGATGCCGATATTCATTCTGAATGTTCCTTAGGGCCGTTAGTTAATTGCTCTTAACGAAGAACCCATCGACGACCTTCCGATGAATTTCGTTCGTTCGTAATTGCAATTAATTGACCTTGCATGTTAGATGTCCAGTCAAGTTATAATTGGTGTATTTTAATGTATTTAGTTTCAATTTTTTGTTCATTTCAGTAATCATGTTTGTAACCTATCGTGTTTTTTCTGACCTTACTATCAGTTTAATTTTTTTTTTGTACAATCGTTAACGAGTCCATGTATACGTCACTAGTTTTTGTGTACACAGGTTAATTATCTATTCAGTTCATTCTTTAAGATCTCACTTCCGGTTTAGTCACCTTATTTATTAATGCAGTTTTATTGTGAAAATGTCTTTGTCTTGTGGTGCTACTGTTCTGTAATCCTTGGTTAACCCATGGTATTGTTTGTATTCATTTCATCCTTCTATAATTTATTATTAATGCTATAACTTCTTCATTAATAAGAGTATAAATGAATATAATTAAATTTTTATCAGCTTTGATGAGGAATTAGGGACTTTGCACATATTTGCAGTTGTGGTCCTAGAAATGGGCAATGCACTTTATGCCTCATGATTATGGCATATTATATAATGATTAATTATTAAAACTTTATAACATATTAATACATATTTAATAGAAATTAGTACACTTTCTCAGTACTATATTGTGAACTTAGTGACAATTAAGACTAATTATTTGGGGATAATACACATAATTATTATATATGAATATTAAGCGCTTGATATAATTTCAGCAGCTTATATAACTAACTATCATAACTATTTATGATAGATATCAGTGAGTATATATATAATATTTTTATAAAATATTATAGATTGTGGAACTTATACATAACAATACAGGAATATTACAATTTCTTGTATTAATTATTCATTCGTTGAGTAATTATAATCATCTACATACATTTTATTGCTGATTACAATACATAAGTAATTAAATACTTAAATAATTAAACTCCAAGAATGCTTACCTTGGACCATTTCATTAAAATTGGAAAAGATTGTAATAAAAAGGGAGAGGCACTCCTTGAATTTGCTGAACAACAACTGGCAAGATATAAGGCAGAGATGGAAGAACTTGACAGAAAACAGGCGGAAAAGAAAGCAGAATTAAGACAAGAAGAAGAAAGAAAGATAGCAAGAGATGAAATCCTAAGGATTGAAGAAGAGAATAAATTGAAACGACAAGAAATCATATTGCAGCAAGAAATGGAATTGCAACGGCTTAAATTGGAAACAGCAAAACTTAATTCGCAGAGTGCTGCAGCAAGCCAAAATGATAATGCTCAATCTGGATCTTCATCCACCCGACTTAAGGGCAATTATTACTTTAAACTACCACCATTCAAGTTACACGTGGATGACCTATCATCGTGGCTGGCGCGCTTTGAGGATATATGTAAGGTCAATAACCTTGACAAAACTGCATGGGCACTTAAACTTAAAGAATTTCTGGATGGCGAACCTGCAAGTGCAGCACAAAATATAGATCCTACATTAGCAACAGACTATGAGGCCATTAAGACGTTGTTATTACGTCGTTTCCACTTGAACGAAGAGGCATGTAGATTACGTTTTAAAAGTTTGTTGCCAGATAACAATAAAGATTTCACAGGTTTTATTGCTAACATACGCAATACTTTTAACAGATGGGTTGAACTGGCAGGTGTCAACAAATCTTACGACAAGTTAGTCGATTTGTTATTGAGGGATAAAGTATTATCTTCTGTCAGCCCACCATTCTTTGCTTATCTACAAGAAAGAAAACCAGAATCTATTGATGAGTTAGAAAACATTTCTTTAAATTATTGCACAGCTCATCCGAATACTAACATTTCTGGCTCATTGATAAGAGAACCTCTTCCTGTAGCCTCCAATATGGCATATCTTAGTAATAACAAACCTAGAACACACAGTGTGGACAGAGGTAGGTTCAAGTGAAACTATGACATTAATTTTCATAAGGGACTTAATAACTTTAACAATAACTTTAATAGAGGAAGACCACAAAACAGAAATTATTCACCTCATTACAGATACAACAGTAATCCACGTAACTCAAGTTATAATCGGTCATATAATTATAATAATGGTAACAAGTGGAACAATAGCGATAATTATAACTCGAGACATCGAGATAACAGTTACAATAGAGGACAACGGGATAATTCAACTGATTATTCTCGTCATCGTTCTCATTCTCGTAGATCGACAAATTATAACCATAATACAGGGGCAGCCGTTACTACTGCTACAGCCCCTGGGGTTCGGAGTTCATCTACTGATAACAAAATACAGTCTTCGTCTACTTGTTTTGCAATGAATTATAACGTGGCAAATAGTTGCCCAATGTGACGTACGTCTAGTTTGACAAGTGAATTTTCCCTGATATGATGGATGATTTAAGGGACCCTTAGCTTTTCATAACATTAGAACCCCTGAACATTTGTTGTAACTTTTCGTTTGCCAGAACGCATTCCACCGGGACTCATGTAAGGAACAGCGTCTTCACTTGACGAGGGATCTTCAATGGGAGAAATCGGCGCTATCTGACATAGTTTTCCCTGATACGAACGCAGTGGCTTGCCCTAATTTCGCGTCTCGGAATGTCAGTCAGAGGACCGATAGCGAACGTGGGGAAAGCGAAACGGGCAGCAGCGAGCGGATACGAAGACCAGGGGGCGGCTTCTTCTCTTGATTTGGCGGTCAGATCCCCAAAAGTTCGTGAGATCAAATAAGTTGTCAAGTTTATCATGTCCCACTCAACTTACATTTCCCAGCTTACGCTAAATAGACCATGTAGAATAGACACGTCACTTTTCGCTGGCCGAGATCTTTACAGAAGCACTTATGAGTTTATGCATCGAAATTTGTTATAGATTTTCCGGAAACGTTATATATATTGCGAAAGTGATTTCTAATTCTGTGCAAAGCGGTAGGCTTTGTATATATGGTTTGTGCAAAGTGATCAGTGGTCTAGTCATTCTATTTCAAGGGATTTTGTGTTAAATTAAATCTATTTAGTTCAAACCATCAACTTGAGGTTCCAGTTTAAGGCTAAATATGGTTAAGATCTAACTTTAAATTCGTCAAAAGATAATTTCTCCCCATTTAAATTAAATCTTTATCTAGTCGATGAAGGAAAAATTTTAAAGAAACATTCAGTTGGTCTAGTTTTATAGAAGAAGGTTTTAACTCGATGATAGTGTATTGCGAGGACTGTTTATATTAAAATACATTGCCTAATTAAATACTCAAGAGTGTATTATAGGCTTAACGGGTTTAAAAAGTGCAAAGAGAAATTCAATGCCAGTGGAAGTCGCGCAAAGCCAAAAAATTTGTTTTTAAATAATGTGACATGTCTTTTTTTCTTTCATAAGAGTGATGGATGAATAGTGAATATTTCTTGATTGGTAAAATTAGTTCATCCTAAAAGTGAAATCAATCTAGAGCAAGCAAAGCATAAACAGTGTGTAAGTTCTTTCTGACTGCACAACTTGTTGAGACTGGTTTTCGGATTTTTAATCTTTTGATGCAAATTTTAAAGTAATTTTTTCTGCCTCTAACTTAATGTAAAGAAAGCACTGATTCAACCAATGGATTAACGGTGTTACCATCAAACAACTTAAAAAGACGGTACAAGGCCGGAAGTTTGTTTTAGTTTTGGCTGAAGATGAGAGAAATGTGGTGGCGTAATTTCTGAACAGTGATTCCAAAGACTAGTTTTCTCACTGGACTTAAACCATACCTCACGGATAAAGTGTACAAGCACGCGTAAGAATTTTATTATCCGCGGCTTCGGAGATAGACCACACCATCCTCACACCATGGTATCAGAGACCGTGCCTCCCATAGAAAACTGTTATTAAGAAACAGAGATGATTGTACAAATGACAGTAGTGGATTCTGTTTCAGCGCATTGCGGGATTTTCGGTGCTGACAAACCCGATAATCACATGTGGCTAGAAGATGAACAAACATTCATAATTTCAGTTTTTGAATGACGTGAAAATTTTGTGTTTTCTATGGAGTGCAAGAAGAAACCAAATAATCGTAGTGACCGATGAGAGCAAGATCCTCAGAAGTGAAGGCCTTTGCTAGCGCGTGATTATGAAAAAACAGGACCAATCCTAATTCTTTTAGCACTAGACAGCGATTTTGTTAACTTGCTTAAGGTAAGATGACATCTTTTCTATACCCACTTCTTCCTTTGAAGAGAATGCGGGATTAGCAGCCATAATTTGTTAACCAGTCTGTTTAAAACCAGATTCCTCATTATTTGCTTAATAGTGGGCTACATCTGCTGCAAGACATATAACGGTTTTTTTTTTTAAATCTTTGTAATGTTAACTTGGTAAACACCTCTTTCAAGTAATTAAAAATTAATTGTTAGGTTAACGTACCACTGCAGTGTTTGATTTTGGTGATATCTCTGGATCTGGGTTTGTCTTTTACAGTAATGAGCGGGAAAACCGGCTTCTTGTCGTACCACATTTCTCTTCACGAGAAGAAGAAGAAGAAGAATTTGATTTTATTACAGTAACAGTAAATATGTTTTATAAGTGTATTTTTTGTGATGATTAATTTTTTTAGTAATTGTGTTTAAAGTGATAAAATCATGTAAACTCCAATTATCCGTGTTTGGATTATACCCATGCTCATTTCCCATTTCGTTTAATAAATCAAACGTCGTGTGTGTAACTATAATAATCGATTAGCAAGTGGAACTGGAATAACGGCAAATTAATTCGAGACATCGAGATGAAAGAGTTAAATATGGACAACGGATAATTTGTCGTAATCTGTATTCTCGTCATCGTTCTCATTCACGTAGATCGACAACTTATAACCCTAATCCAGGGGCAGCTGTTACTACTGCTACAACCCCTAGGGTTCAGAGGTCAACTACTGCCAACTAAATACAGTCATCGTCTACTTGTTTTGCAATGAATTATAACGTGGCAAATAGTTGCCCAACATGTAATCTTATATTTCAGAAAGCAAAAGAGACAGTTCTGAACTGCGGACACATTCTACCAGAAGTCAGTCTAGCAGTCAATGACGGAACAGGCTCGCTGATCTTCAACAGAGGAAAAGTTAATGGATCCATCGTCTCAGGTTTAAGAGATTCGGGATCGACCACGATCGGAATCCGTCAGACACTTGTTCATCCGAATTGTGCAACTGGAGAACATGTCAGGTGTATGACCTTTGGTGGAACCATAGAATATTATCCAACAGCTATTATCTATATTGATACACCTTTTTTCACAGGCAACGTTAAAGCATGCATGTTAAGAAACCCAATTGCCGACCTTATGGTGGGATGCATACACGGAAGTAAAGATTGCACACCAGAAGAGATTATTGAATGGGAAAAAAAATAATCTATGCATCGGAAATGCAGCAATAACCAGAGCACATACGAAACAATTAGAGACTATGGACACTGAAAACAAGGAAACAGACGATCATGAAAGTATCGAGATTCATTCTGCTATTGACCGAGTATCCTTTGCTGCAAAACAGAGGGAAGACAGGTCACTAACAAAATTTTTTACACTGGTCAACAAAGTTGACAATCTTGCTATGAACAAAAATAATAGTCATTGGTTTAGTATTAAAAATGACATTTTATTAAGATGTTTTATGGATAAAACTCAGATAAGACAACAAGTCATGGTACCTTTTGCTTTTAGACGGTACATACTTCAACACGCACATGATTCTAAGTGTGCAGGTCACATGGGTTATACTCGTACACGTTCGCGAGTATTATCTTCTTTTTTTTTGGCCGGGAGTATCACGAGATATTTCACAGTACGTACGCTCCTGTACGATATGCCAAGAAGTGAAAGCACGGGGAGCCTTTCACACGGCGCCTATTCAGGCTTGTGACATATCTGTGAGACCTTTCGACAAAATGGCCATTGATATCATTGGCCCACTTTTACCATCAGCCAGAGGACATAGATTTATTCTCACTTGCATCGATTTATGCACACGATGGCCAGAAGCCATCCCATTGAAAAACAACCACCACCACAGATGTAGCTGATGCACTACACCTGATCTTTTCTAGAGTAGGTTTTCCTAGAAAACTTTTGTCAGATCATGGTTCTCAATTTATATCTGAGACTATGACGGAGGTAATGAAGACTTGGCAAATAGATAGAAATCTCAGCAGCATTTATCACCCAATGAGTAATGGTGCTGTAGAAAGACTTAACCGCACACTCAAACAAATGTTACATAAAGTTACAGTTAACCATCCACAGGACTGGGACAGAGTTCTACCAGCTGTGTTATTCGCTTATCGAGAGGTGCCACATGAACAAACTGGCTTCTCTCCATTTCAACTAGTCTTTGGCGCTCCACCAAGAGGTCCTATGGGACTAATAAAAGACTTATTGATTGACTCCGAGATGACTCAGGATACCCAGTCATCCTATGAGTATGTAATTAATCTCCGGAATAACATTATTGATGCCTGTAAAATGGCAACAGCTTCATCTGAGGCTGCAAAAGAGAAAGCTAGAACTTTCCAAAACAGTAATAGACGATTACGTCAATTATTTCCAGGAGATCAAGCTTATGTGTTATTGCCACATAACAATAATAAACTACTAATCTCGTGGAACGGTCCTTACCAGGTTATCAATAAGATTTCTGATGTTGATTATGTCCTGGACATTAAGGGACATCACAAAATATTTCACATAAATATGCTCAAGCAATTTCATACTCGACCTGAACATCTACAAGCTATTTTTCATGAACTAGATGACACTTTCGTACCTAGATGTCACTATTCTAATTTGTCTGTTATCCAGGAAGAAGAATCATCTTTTCCTGAGGTACAGTTAGCATTACCTGTACCTGTAGTACAGCCTAGTGAATCTTGGCGGGACGTAACCATCTCCTCGTCGGTTACACCGCAACAGCATCAACAGATTGCTGAACTTCTACAATCTTATCAAGATGTGTTAACCGACATTCCAGGTCGCACATCAGTCATTAATCATGACATCACTCTTAATGATGATACTCCAATTCGGGTACATCCATATTCTGTTCCTCTACACTTTCTTACTAAAACTACTAAGGAACTTGAACAGATGTTATCTTTAGGAATTATCGAAACTAGTAATTCCCCATTTTCTTCTCCATTAGTTATTGTCCGAAAGAAGGACAATAACATTAGACTATGCGTCGACTATAGAAAATTAAATGCACAAACGATAGTTGATAGCGAACCACATCCACTTCTCGATGACTTACTGCCACGTCTATCGACAGCAACTATATTCACTAAGATAGACTTAACTAAAGGTTATTGGCAGATACCACTAACCGAAAAAGCTAAATACTACACAGCGTTTTCAACTCCGCTAGGTCTATACCAGTGGAATGTGATGCCTTTTGGGCTTGTTAACGCTCCAGCTACCTTTGTTCGCATGATGCGACACATTTTTTCAGGTAGACCAGACATTATTACATACATAGATGACATATGCTTATTTAGTTCATCTTTTGAGGAACATGTTTTGGGTCTCGAATACGTTTTGGATACATTAAGAAATAACAATTTAACTGCTAAACCCACAAAATTACAAGTAGCGTTTCACGAAATAACTTTTTTGGGTCACATTATTGGAACAGGATATATCCGAACACTACCCAGTACAGTTTCAAAATTTTAAACATTTCTGTTCCTCAAACGAAGAAACAGGTTAGAAGCTTGTTAGGTCTAGTCCAATATTACAGTAGATTCGTACCTAACCTGTCATCCATCACGGCTGTATTGTCCTCATTACTGAGGAAGGACATGCCAGTGAGGGTGAAATGGACTAATGAGTGTAATAATGTATACCTTAATATTGTTAACATCTTTTCAAACCCACCTATTTTGAGACTTGTTGATGCTTCCAAAAAGTTTATTCTCCGCACAGATGCGAGTAACCACGGAATTGGCGCATGTTTGCTCCAATACCATGACGACATCCTCCATCCAAACTTGTACGTGTCACGAAAACTGAAACCACCAGAAGTGAAATACTCTACTGTTGACCGCAAACTTTTAGCCGTCGTGTGGGCGATAACGAAACTTGAGAAATTTCTACTGGGAGCCCCTTTCGTAGTACAAACTGATCAGAGGGCCGTAGCATCACTACGACGGGCTAATCATAAAAGTCCAAAGCTCACCAGATTCGCTATTCTCCTTCAACCATTCAACTTTACGATTGAGTACATTTCTGGGACAGACAATATCGTCGCAGACGCACTATCTAGAAATCCTTTGGATGTCTAGTAACACTGACAAACAACATTTTTCTTTCTTATATAAGAATAAGTGTTCTTAGGTCAGTTTCTTGCGCTGATTTCAAATCTGAAATCCGTTTATCTCTATCACGTCGGGTTCTTAAGATATTTGTGAATAAATATATTTTTGGGAAACCGTTATTTGCTCCGTTTCATTTTTACTATATAACTTATTAAAAATTAATAAAAAGCAACATAATTCTACTTTTTATACTGCTAAAAGATGCATGACATATGTTACGCAATTTTCCAAATAGTTACTGTATTTTGAAATAATTCTGAGCAAAATATGGCTTCTAGAAGTTGTAGAAATTCGGCTGATCTGTTCTGTTACGTGTGCGGATATTTTACCGATCGTGTTGACCAGAAAAACTTTACACCATTACTAAAGATAGCATATGAACTTTATTTCGATTCGAAAGTTGATGATGCAAATAAATCTTGGAAGCCAAATGCGGTTTGTTTGATACATTGGCAGGTTGGTTACGAAAATCGCCGAAGCATAAGTCGATGCCTTTTGGCATGCCAGTAATATGGCGTGAACATACAAATCACACTACTGATTGTTACTTCTGCTTGACAAATATCCATGGTTTCACTTTTAAAACTAGAAAGTCTGTGGTTTATCCAAATATTGAATCGGTTTCGAAACCAGTGCCTCGTGATCCAATCACGTGTCCGATCCAAGTACCACCAGAACAATATCCGTTGGACGTAAATGAACCATCAGAAAGTGATAGTTTACCTGCTTTAGAAATTAATTCTGACTCAGATTACATACCGATGAATGATGGTGTTTACTTAATTAACCATTCAGAACTTTCAGATCTAATACGTGATCTCGCTCTTACCAAAGGACAAGCGGAATTTCTCGGTTCGCGACTCAAAGAATGGAATCTTTTAGCGCCCAATACTCCGATATCTAAATTTCGTCATAGACACAGAGAACTTGTTCAATACTTTGAGATGGATGATGACATTTGCTATTGCAAAGATGTAAACGGTCATGAGCACATAGTCAACGAATGGCGATTTTTCATCGATTCTTCCAAGACTAGTCTAAAAGCCGTGTTATTGCATAACAGAATTTTTTTTTCTTCAATTCCAGTCGCCTACTCTGTTCATATGAAAGAAACTTATGACAATATGGCTATACGTTTGGAAAAAATAAAGTACAATGACTACCAATGGCGGATTTGTAGAGACCTAAAGGTCATTGCAATTCTCACGGGCATGCAGACTGGGTATACTAAATTTTGTTGCTTCCGATGTGAATGGGACAGCCGCAACAGACAGGAACATTATGCAAGAAAGGTGTGGCCTATCCGGGATCGTATGCAGCTCGGGCATAAAAATGTAATACGCGAGCCATTAGTTAACAAAGACACCTTCATTTTACCACTGTTACATATAAAGTTGGGGCTCATGAAGAATTTTGTAAAAGCGTTAGATAAAACGAGCAAAGCTTTCACTTATCTTCGAGAAAAGTTTCCGCAAGTTAGCGATGCAAAGATAAAGGAAGGTATCTTTGTAGGACCTCAGATTAGGAAAGTTATTGCAGACAAACAATTCGAGAACTTGTTACATGGTAGGGAACTTCGCGCATGGATGGCATTCAAATCGATCGTCGATAACTTTCTGGAAAATCACAAATCTGTCGACTATGTTGCATATTGTTAAGCAGTGCATAGATGCATACATAATTATGGGCTGTAACATGTCCCTCAAAATCCATTTGCTCGATTCGCATCTTAACTTTTTCCCTGACAACCTTGGCGAAGTCAGCGATGAACATGGAGAATGATTCCATCAAGATATCGCCGTAATGGAGTCACGTTATCAAGGATGGTGGAGTGTGACCATGCTTGCCGATTATTGTTGGATGCTTCATCGCGATGTACCACATGCCATTCACCGACGAAAGTCGACTGCAAAGAAATTCAAGCCTACATAACTGTTATACTTCTTGTACGAATGATGTTGTAATACTGTATGCGTTGTTAAAAAAACTTTAATTGCGTATTTCTAGAGATCCCGACCTGATAGAGAAAAACGGTTTGCAGATTTAAAAACAGCGCATTAAAATTGACCAGAAAAACATAGAGATGTTAGAGAAAGAAAAAAAAAGTTTTTTTTTGTTAGTCAGTGTAATCAACACTGACACTTTTCTAATACGTCAACCGAAATTACGTGTCACAGAAGACTGAACCCTATCGCGAAATTCTTAACATGGAGATAAACCTTTGCTTACAATTCAACTAAATAACTTGTCCAGACGATTGCGAAAACGAAATGAACTAAATCAAGTGACACTATGGTCGTATTTACACCAGAACTTTGTGTGAATTTCATTTATGACAAAACTATTGGACACATTTCCTTGCATCAAGTGAAAATAATAGAAAACACTATCAAAGTAAATATTTATTTGTTAATCGGAATTCACAAGGATCAAGCCTACGTATGGATCATCATATCCAACTTTAATTAATTTTAATTAATTACGTTAAAATAATGGAAAATAAAATAAAAGGTGAGATAAATATGAAAAAAAATGAAATGAAATTTGAAGAAGAGAAAAAAAATTTTTTTGAAAGAAGAAAAAAAAATAAGATCTCACATGATTCTTAGATAATGTTATTGTATGTAACTATTATGTTTATTAATTAGGTTGATACATTACATACTATATTATTGTTTAAATTAGTTAGATAGGTTTTAACAACTTAATACTACACTTAATTGATGTCCAACACACATAATTAAGTTAAATTTATACATTACTTTCTTTCGCTACTTTATTCTTCATTTATTTATTTCTCTACTTAACATATCCTTTCATTTCTCTTACATTAGATTTGCAATAACTTTATTTTGATTACACACTCCATATAATTAATTAATTTAATTTTAACTCGTTAGATTAGTCTGACATGACAGTTCACTGCGACATATTTTAAGTTAATTATTTAATTAGATATCAACATTAGCCATTTATGTATAACATTTATGTATAATATGATGATTAATATATTAGATGACTGTTATTAAGTCGACATGACCACGACATTGTTCTAGACAGAACATCGTAGTCCATATGCCGCATTGTTGGTTAAATTTTTCGATATTGTTAAATTTTTTTTTTTTGGTATTCATTCAGATAGGTTTTTGAAAAAAAAAATCTATCTAATAGATTTTTTTTTCCCCCAGTGGACAGGGAATTGTTACGGCAGATTTATTGGCATGGTCTGCTAGAGGTTAGCAGCATGCTATTTTAGGGGTTACAACGTGTAATGTAATGTAAAAATATTATTGGTCTAGTGAACGCTGTGACGTTTCAGCGTTAGTTGTTACGCACGGTGACCAAGAGACGAGACCCTTTTTTAGACGACCGTCGAACCGATAAGACGTGTCCTTGGAATATTATATTGCCGGGCTTGTATTGCCGCACAATTATAGTACATTAAATAATGGACATGGGTCAGTCCAATGTGATAACGAAGAAAGATGAAGGTACAGGTTAGTAATTGACTAAACCTTGTCAACGTGAATTTATAGTCCGCCCTAGTTATTCTAATGCCAGACGCATAATCTCACTGTCGGTGTATTGGATTTTCCAACCACGCGTGCATACAGTTATGCGGTTCTGACGACTATGTTTTCAAGCTAGGAGACAAAGGACTGATTTGTAAAGGAATAATATATGAAGTATGAACTGCAACTTATTATGTATAATTCGTCATGATGACCATGTGTAAACTGTTCTTGTATGGAATCGATATAATAAATGTATATGGACTCGAGAAAGGACTTATCAAATCTATAACGTCAGAATTTGACTGTATGATGAAGTTGTCAATATTATATCCCACCTTCGCGTACTTCACCATCAAGAGCACGATCTCATAATTTACTGAGAAAAGACAATGGATAATTATATGTAAACGTAAATAGAAGAGCCAGTATAAACCAGCCCCATTAACAGTGTTAACGGCAACAGTGAGAAGGCAACGGTAACACACATATATATATATATATATATATATATATATATATATATATATATATATATATATATATATATAAAATAGTCTTGCTCATACGCTTGCTTTGATACATATAATAACCGAATCCACTATGATTGTTATGTTTTAAAATAACATGTAACAAATTTAATAATCAATTAATTTAACAGGTTAAAATAGAGATGAAAATTAAAGTTGTCGTCATTGAGACTTGGTTTAAGGATTAAAATTAAAATTTAATGTCCGTTTGCTGGTGCTTTTTACAAGCACTTAGCTGGTATGAGTGAGTCCTGCAGCCTGGGTTTCGTCAATCCTTCTGTGATGATGACACTTCACAATCTGATAGCTTTGTTCTACGAACTGTCTGATAGCTTCGTTCCACGAACTTTTAGACAAAATAGAAAGAACAAATGCCTCTGCTAAGTACATTTGTGGGCTGCAAATTAACAGGCGCATTATATCGCTGTCTACCCACCAATGTTAGTGTCTCTGAATAATTATTCTTTTGAGTATACACAGCGTAACTCAAGGAAGATGATTGGAAATCACCAATATTCTTCTGGGTATTAAACTGGGAAGAAATGTGCTTGGACAGCGCGGGGCAATGTCGTGCCTGAATTACAATTAACAAAGTATATATATCTCACAAAGTGATATGATACACTTGAGGCACATGTGATGTAATCATCACTCATCACTGCTTCCGTCGGAGTCTGGGGTCACCTCTGCTGTCTGTTTTCTGTACGACTAGCAAGAAACAATCGCCAGCGCTTGCTGTAGTGGTTTATGAATATACTCTTTTCATATGTTGAGGGTGCCAGCCTAATATATAACCACTTAGCAAGAAAAACATGTCTCCAGCAAATTCACATTTGTAAAATAAATGTTTATACTTGCCCCAAAGTAACTTTTGGGAACACAATCTCCTGGCACAGTTTAGAATGGACACTAGCAACTTAGGTTAGATTCTTTCGAATTACTTGGTCTGGAAATTTAATATTCCTCTTATGACGGGTGTTCTGATTTCTTAGGATTCCAGTCTTCGTATTTAAAAAATGCGGGTTTACTTTTTTAAGTTTAAAGTTGCCCAAATACTTTGATCTTGGTCCTTCATGTATCCAGTGTTTGTATTTATAAATGCGGGTTTACTTTTAAGTTTTAAAGTTGCCCAAACACTCTGATCTGTCACTTATAATATAGGAATTCTTAGTCCTCCCAGATTGTGCTTCCGACGAATTTGCCAATGAGAACCATTGTGTATTCCGGCTCTCTCTTTACACCAATCCAATCTCTTTTGCACTATGTGGGTAGGGGTGTTAAATCATTACGTTCCCCCCACGTGTTTCAAAAGATTACATTTTAAAATTCCAACACGTCACCTCTTTCTAATAATGCGGTAATACTTCCGCTTGCCTCTGTACAAGCTCGCAAACACATCTATAAACTAACTTCCTGTCTAGATGCTTTCCGCCAATATTGACTCGCCAGACAGATTTTCTGTAATAATTACACAGGGATAGGCCGGCGGAAGCTATTATCTCATTATCAGCTGTGTTTTCGCCCATCCCTCAGACGGATATATAAATATTCACCTACAGTTTCTTAATTTCTGAGTATACATATATTATTATTAAAGTGTATAGATTCATTTTATAAATCGCATTCATTGAGTTTATTCAAGTTATTAATTCAATTTTTTTAATTGGTCTGTGAATTTCACCATAATATTTAATATTTAAACCGGTAGGGAATAATTAACGAGCTGCATTCAAATCACTTACTAATATAGACACCCTTGGTGCATAGGATAGGTCTAGCCAAAAGTTGACTTGCTTCACAGCTCTCTTCTTCTACAGCTACCACCTAGAACTGTGCCATTATCTACCTGATTTGTCCTGTGCCATCCGTACTTCTAGTTCACCATTTCTGGTCTCCATTCCTAAGAACTACGTAACTATGAAACATTTATATCCTCACAACTTGTAAACGAACTTAATCAGCCAATAACCTTTAGCTCCCCAAGGAGCATCGGCCTTCAGCAAACACATGCCATGTCCTCCTGTCACGTGCCATCGTCTCGAAGTTTTTCCATGTCTTCGTCGTTATTTTTTTTTACAGGTTGGAGTGGCTAATAGGTATGGAGTCCGCCTCTAATTCTAAAGGTAATGGGTTTGATTCCCAACACAGGTAACATTTTTAATGAAAATTATTTTCAGAACCAACATTTCCTATAGATGCCAGACTCCCCCTCATGGGTAGTGAGATCAGATGCCTAGCCTTCTCGGATAAGGGCTAAAAAAATAGTACGTCCCGTGTGCAAGATGCGCACGTTAAAAATCCCTCGGCACTTGGAAATCATAAAGAGTAGGCTATACGGCCGCGGCCCTGGCAAAACCTACCCACAACATATTTATAGAATGTGTGATTTCTGTTTACATACGTTGGGATCTTTGCTGGTGATACAGAGTTCGTGCACTGTGCTGAGATCCTCCTGGTGTGATCTAAAGGAAGTGATCGGAGCACTGAGGGCGTTGTCCGTGTGCAGTGAAGATGGTCCTTGAAATCCAAACCAAATCCAAACCAAATCCAAACCTCATTATTTTCATTTCGGTCTCCATTTCTATTCTCCATAGATTCTTTGGTCTACCTCTACGTCTGTTACCTTGGGAGAATTCCGGGTAATGACTGGAAGAAAGAAATATGGAAAGTCAGAGACCCAGACTCTTTTCGACTTTTTCTGTGTTGTCTCTTGCGCCTCCTTACCGCAGGACTGCCGTCTGTCTTGGATGGCTGCGTTGTATTTTCTTTATTTGACTTATCCATATTGTTTGTTGATGTTTTTGTAGATTAAATTTTAATCAGGATGGGATAACCAGTCGCTTGCCCAATCCCCCTTAGCAGCTGTTTGCGACATACGTGGTAGGTTGTAGTGTTTCTATCCATGCTCTCATTTCGGGTCCTGGTAACACACGGGTGTAAACCAACTACTTACTTACTTAGTCATTCCCCTTCTATCGTGAGGTGTAGAGGTTTGGAAGAGAGAGCGCCAGACTATCCTATCGGCTGTCTTCCTCCTGGCCTGGTTCCATTCTAGTCCTCGGTCCGTCAAAGATTGTCTAATGTTGTCCTCCCAGCGGACTCTGGGTCGTCCTCGGGGTCTGGATCCTTGGCTCTTTGTTTCCCATGCTTGTCGCGGTATCCGATCTTCTCCCATTCTGCAGACATGGCCAAACCATCTTAATTGGGACTGTTCTACTTGGGTATGCAGGGGGTAGGATTTAAGGCCTTGACGTATCGTCTGGTTGCGTACCATGTCTCTTCTTGTTACTTCAACCACTTTCCTCAGATACCTCATTTCTGAGGTTTGGATCTCGCTTTTATGGGTTATAGTCATTGCCCATGACTCGCATCCATATGTCAAGACTGGGACATAGGTGAAGCGGTATATAGCCATCTTCGTTTTCTTACCAACCTCTCTCTTGCTGAGGAATCCTCGATTTATGGCCTGAAAAAGTCTCCCAGCTGCTGCTTTTCGAGTGGCCAACTCTTCTTTGATGCCTCCCTTTCGGTCTATAATAGCTCCGAGGTATTTAAAGTGGTCGACCTGCTCCAGGACCTGTTCTCCCAGCTTAATGTGATGTCTTCTTCCTTCTCGTGATATCACCATGGATTTTGTTTTAGAGCTGCTTATGACCCTCCCTCTCTTCTCCAACTCTTCCTTCCAGACTTGCAGGTAAACCAACTAACAGAACTAATTTTCTTTTCTTCTAACTTTTCGTTATCTCCAGCCATTATTTTTGCCACGGTTCATTATCCTTATCGTATCATCCTCAAATTACCGCTCACTCCCTCTTTTAACTGGTACAGTATATCTTTCCATGTCATTGTTCCCCTTTACATTCTGCGACAGAATGAAGAACCTGACGAAAGAAAAAGCTAATATTTACAACAAAAAGTGTACGTTAGACTGTAAAACGTGCCATTTTTTCTAGCAAATATTTGTTTTCTTGATAGCTTTCAGACCATGTGTGAGTCTGATTTGTGCAGGTGACCGCGTGTGATATGGAGCAAGGAGCTATACTCCTCCTTGTTTAGATTTTAAGAAGCTTGGACTTTGTGTTAAATTCTATTCCCATAATTTAAAGCTGTGAGTGACGTGGTTTGTGCGTTTAATTATTATTCTCCAGTTATGCTCATTAAGAAGCACGGAGATCGACCATTGCAGTTGGCCATGTGTCTTAATAATGTGAAATAATAGCGAAAAAAACTGTCAGGAAATGGCAAAATGATGGTCAAACAACTACTATGATAAGGTGAAATAATAGATAATCAACTGCTAGGATAACACGAAATGGTGGTCAAACAGCTGCTTTGATAAGGTGAAATAATGGAGAATCAGCTTATAGAATAAGGTGAAATTATGGAGAAATAACTGCTATGATAAGGTGAAATAATGGAGAATCAGCTGCTAGGATAAGGCGAAATGATGGTGAAACAACTGCTATGATAATGTGAAATAATGGAGAATCAACTATTAGGATAAGGCGAAATTATGGTGAAACAACTGCTATGATAATGTGAAATAATGGCGAATCAACTGCTAGGATAAGGCGAAATGATGGTGATACAACTGCTAGGAGACAGAGAAACGGCGGTGGACTAACTGCTAGAGGAAGGTGAAATAATGGTGAACCAGCTAGGAGTAGGTGCAATAACTGTGAAACAATTGATAGGGCGCGGTGAAATGATAGTGCAATAACCCGTGGGACAAGTGTATTATAAGTTCTCGAAAAAACATTACGCACCACAGCAGACAAGAAGAAACATTTGTGGTGACTGGAGTTTTCAGCCTATTCCATTCAGAGGTGAGAAAGTTCGTTCCTCGCAACAACAACAAAACTTATTCGAATCTCTGGATTGCCTGTTGCTTCCTTTCTTTTCTGCTGTCTAGTGTGATATGTTGTCCTACTGACCTGACGTGACCATTTATACGGCATAGACTCAAAGGAAAATAATAACGATACTATAAAGTAAACTAAAAAGCTCACCGACGCGGACCTTATGACAAGAATCAGACAAGACCAAACAAACGAAAAATGAGAAGAAGACGCGTGAGATGGACTGGACACACACTCAGGAAACCTGTTTATGAAATGACCAGACAGTTCTTTTTCTGGAATTCTCAGCGCAAGAGAGGACGATGCTGACGGAAGAACACATTGAGACGAGAGTTATAGACCGAAATAAAAAAAAGCTGAAGAAGGTGTGGACAGACATTGAGAACGCAACAGGAGGACTTTTCATGTTTATTGCATGCCGGTACTCCGTAGGGAGCTAAAGGACTTTGATCGATTGAATGAAAGTAACATCAAATAATATAATTTTAAAATATGTATTACCACGGCCATATTTATTCAGTAAGTCCAACACAACGCTTAGAGAAAGCCTTCAAGTGACGCATTTTTACCTTCTTCTTAAATAGAGACATCACTTTTCTAAGTCCGTGTAAGCGTTGTGTAGTGCCTTCTAAATATAGAAGGCAGTTGTGTGACGCATAGTAATTGAAATTTCACTTAACGAAACAGACATGTAATTATACCCTCTAATGTGAGTAGAGTTAAATTTGGATACTTTATCTAAAAAGCTTTCAAATGCTGGTGATAAAAATTTCATTTCAGATTGCTAGTCCCTCCTTACACGTGAAGAGCACGCCCCGTTTATTATTTTTAAAATAACCGTAAAGATTATCTTACATCTTGAAGACACGGGATTAGAAAGATGAAGAATTTAGGAAACAAACCGATTTCACACAATAATAGATAACTGTAGGTTATTATCAGTCTGCGTATGCTACCTGTCATAAGTGCTCACAAAATATACGCTGTCTTGTGTGATGTACAGTGATGTGAAGGCTAATATACTTCATCAGTATCATCATCATTATCATCATCATCATCATGTTTCTTTTCACTCCCGTGTGCAGTACGAAGCCACTACTACAGCTGGCCCCAGCAGTAGATTCTGTAGCACTTTGTTTTACATAATACGGTTGCCAGCCCCCATGTCCAACCTCACACCAATCACCTTTTACGAGGGAGCAGTACGCCCATTCTTTATGTCTCATCAGCCCCCCCCCCCCCCCCCGCAGCTACAAGGGGCGCTAAAATAATGAGCATATGACAAATTATCAATAGATTTCATCATTATCACTATTCACCATCTTCGACGTATAGAGTGTCACGTGAAAGATAATTTATTTTACCATCTTGTCCATAATTTGATTACTCCTTTAAATGTTCTGTTTTCCGAGACATTTTGTATTTTCTTTTTCTTTCCTTTTCTACCTTTGTGGCCAAACTTTCTCACCCTCTCAAACCCCACCCGAGGTTGTTTACGCTGGCCAGCTGCGGTCAGCTAACGCTAGACGTAATGTTATCTACACGCACCTGTTCGACCAGAGAAACATTTCTCGGGTCCGCTTTAAGTGTTAGAACGAGCCAAGACGGTTTCTGTGAAAGAAACGGTTCGTTAGCGGCGGGTACCCTCTGTGGTCCCAACAGGGGAATTTCTCTGGTCGCTTTAAAACGTTTGATGACGAGCGGCGGTTACCCTTTGAGGCCTGGGGAACTTTCGCACGATTTCTTTTGTCTTCTCTAGATTACGTCTTTCGCCGAACTTCTGTAGAAATACGCACGCTAGGTGTTCGGGGGGAGCGTCCCTTGTAATCTATAAGAGTAGACTGGTTTTAATAGACAAAGACATTCGTAAATTTTCCTGGCCCGAGATAGACCATTATGGAAATAAGGCAAACATTAACACAGAACTAAATGTTTTTCGCCTATTTCTTGGCATTTTTCGGGGTGAGTTGAC
Source organism: Oreohelix idahoensis (assembly GCA_024509875.1). Classification (NCBI taxonomy): domain Eukaryota; kingdom Metazoa; phylum Mollusca; class Gastropoda; order Stylommatophora; family Oreohelicidae; genus Oreohelix; species Oreohelix idahoensis. The sequence goes on along the minus strand of JAMPIV010018776.1, from coordinate 415,522 downwards.
ATATCTTATAAATATGATATATTCATGTTAGCTTTTATATATATCTGTTAGGGAAGTGAATTTATTTCTGAGGACTTCTCCTAGTAATTTATTCAGTGATAAGGTAGCGCTGTCTACGGCCTATTAAGTGGTGCTTACACTGTTACGGTTTATCATGGGTTAAATGTTAAACTTACAATAACAGATATTAGGCGTAGAATCAGTCCACGAATGCTTACCATTGGGTTAAGAGTCAGCAAAAATTAACTGTCATTTCTGTAAGATAATGTCAGGTGTGGATTGTTCACTTAAAAACTGAATAGTGAGATGCAGGTAATAACTCTGGATTATAGGAGATAGTCACTTATTCCTTTTGATAGATATTTCTAGTGGCAAGGGAGGATCATTTTATGCTTACTTGTGTGGCTAGGCACTAGTCTATAACTTTCACGGAAAGCAGTCACCAGGCATAGATATAATTATATCGTATGATCTAGCCACAACTGTATTATTATAGCAAGAACATTGCATTTTCTTTGTACTCATTTTGTGGAAATGCTAATATATTTCCCAAAGGGGACATACGATTTATTTGTGTAATGTCAAATGCTGTAATCGGTTTATGTAAATTCATTTAATGTTGTAAGATGAATAAGCATATTAATTTAACTGTAACTACATGTTAGGTTTCCTGTATGTTGAGATTGGGAGAAGAGGAGTAGATTTTGCTGTCAGAATATTTAATGACAGTTACATGGGTGTGCAAAAGATATTAAGCCTATGCGGGCGCGTGTTGATAATTGATATTTTTAAGGAACAGGAGACATGGTTAAAGACAGCCCTAAACTATCATAGCAATAACTACAATAAATTTAATCCCATAGTGGAGCGAAACTTTCTGTATAAAGTTAGATTGATTTTAGCGTTGCTTGAAGTTAAAAGGTGTCTCTTTTGGGTCTCAGTTCCAGGGGGACCGACTCGCGAGAGCAGATTCCAGTCAGGCGAAGAACGAAATATTCTCTTCGATCTAGAGGGTTCTGAATACCGCTAGCGTCACGAATCGTCACACCCCGTTCCTGAATCAAAACCCCTTTTTGTCAACGCCAAGTTAAGCTCACGCAGTGCAACGGAGCCAACGCTAAATCTGGAATCGCCAAACGCAGTAGTCGTTCTCTACTCGCCTATTGGATTACCAGCCAGAGCGTTGCGGCTTCCAGAATATCAAACCCGCTCAGCATGCCTATAGCAGAATTCCATATCACCCGCCTTTGTTGTGCCTAAACGGGGCACTCAGCAAACCACAGCCAAACCAGTTTAAACAGGATTTATACCAAGTACGAAAGCCGATTCTAGCGCCGGATAAGCGCGCAAGGGACAATTTGTCCTCAAGTGACTTCGTCCTGTGTATTTATTCCTGGATATATTAAAACCTCGCACTTAGGAGCGGCCAGCAAAGATATACAGCGTCTTCCAGCCCCTCACGCAAATTAGTGTCACCAAAGATAGCGCCTACATTGGATTTACAGGTCAAGTCCATCATCCATGGAGTATATCTTTACGTAAAGACATTGGAGCTATCCCATTTGGGCCCACGAAAGCGGACGGACATGCTGTCGCTCAGTTTGTTTATTTGGTCAGCAGGAGATAGACAGTCTTCCAGTCCCATCGCGAAATCAGGGGTGCCACCAACAATAGCGACTACAGTGGATTTATACAGGTCAAGTCCATCACCCATGGAGTATATCTTTACGTAAAAAAGACACTGTCTGAAGCATTGTACTTGGTCCCACGAAAACCGACAGACTGGCAGACAGTTTATTTATTTCTCTTTGTGTTCTACAGGTTTTATGAATGGTGATCTGTGTGTGTGATTGTTGGTGTATATGATTATCGATGAATATTTGATTATTGATGAAATTTTATGTTGTTGTGATGATATGCATTAATTCCATGCTTTTTCTTCTTTAATAAATTTTACACATTTATTAATGCGCTGTTCACGACCTTTCCATCCATATTTGTATTTTTAGCTCTTTACTATAATCTCTATGTATGATAAGAGAAAAGAGAGAGAGCAGGAGATGCTTAGACAGTAAAGTGAGTTGAGGCCTGGAGAGAGAGATCATTTGAATAAATCTTCTTCCAGGTTGTCTCAAGTCCATCTCCTATTTACACCTTATCTAAAGTGTAATCTATAACTCTGTCAGTCCACTATCCCTTGTCGATTTCACTACAGTTGTCCAACTCGACAAATACTCTACACTCTAACTCAACCACGACATAGAGCATGGAACCACTACTGTACTACAGCTGATCTCCGTGTAGGAAACCTACAGCAAGTATTACTAGGCTCTTACAGTGGTGGTTTATGTAGTAATATGTTTTACATCATGAGGTAGCCAGCCCTATGCACAACCATATATTTATATCTTTGTGCGACATGCCTAACGTTGTAGTAGCCTGTTCTTTCTTTGTCACATCAGAGATCCTCTGAAAGAAAATCGGAATGTGTGTGTGTGTATGTATGTATGTGTTTGTCACATCAGAGACCCTCTGAAAGAAAATCGGAATGTGTGTGTGTGTATGTATGTATATGTGTCTGTGTGCGTGTTGTGCTGTTGCACAACGTGATCAAAGAAAGAAAAAAAAAGAAAGTAAATAAACACAGAAAAATTAAAAATAATGCTGGAGTCAGTATGGACTGATCATCCGCTTGCTTGTCGCTGATCAAAGAAACAACAATTAATAATCTGTTGTACCAATAAACGCCGTTAGGTGTAACGGAACAACGGATAATTTCTTGTTGCCCTATGACGCCGCAAGGTGTGATGGCCGGAGACTGCTTAGTCATATCAGTCAATGGCCAAGGGAGAATGATGATGATGATGATGATGATGATATGCCAGAAATACGGAACGGTCAGGTTTTACTCTTCGTCAGCCAGTCACAAGAGAGGAACAAGGACAACTAATAAAGGCTAAGAAAAAGTGGCATAGGACACAGATAATAGGCTGCCAAATATTAATAAACGCATGCATATTTTAAACAAAAATGAAATGTCAGCACAAATAACCCATAAGCAATCATACAGAAAAACAAAGCAAGAAAAAATACACACGAAAAAAACAAATAGCCTGTGTGACAGAGATCTAGCTTTGACATCAACCAGCTGTAAGCTTGCAATAGCCTGTGTGATAGAGATCTAGCTTTGACATCAACCAGCTGTAAGCTTGCAATAGCGCAAACGTCGCTTACGAAAGGTACTGGAAGACAGTCTCTTTGCATAAACAGCCGTACAGGATTGAAGTGTTAGAGACTTTATTATAACTAGGTCCAGCTTTATGAGGTGACCATTGTCTGTCCTCGCTGCCTTTACATGTCCTAACTCAAGAGTAGATTAAGGCACCTATACAATAAAGGCCAATATATACAAGGAAACCCGGAGAAAGAAAATACAAAATCAGAAACAGGACAACGCAAAAAAAAAAAACTACATAGAAAAAGCAAAAGTCAAAGTATACAGCTACTTGAGCAGAGAAAGTAATCGAAATGGTGCCGGACATGCAAGCCGTCAAGCAGAAAGACAACCCATGTTAAAATTCATGCAGTTTTCCAAAGAAGAGCGTGTTCTGTCACTGCCATTGCATGAGTAGACAGCAGTGACTTGGAAATCAGAAGTTCCAGAATGATCAGCACCATTGAAGTTAATAGCAACAGGTTTATTAGTCTTGGGAGAAAACAAACAAACAAACAGGTTTATTTCGGACTGACTGCTATGCAGGACGAGGGGAAAAAAAAGTACGTGGTTCACAATATTCCTCAATATATTGATACTTTAAAAAAAAATTCCAACTTCCATGATAAAATCAGTGATAAGTGACAAGGGCCTGCAACAAAAGCTAACTCTAGCAGTCGCAACTATTAGATTAAAATTTTCACACATAAATTTATGATGGCAACAAAGCGTGCTCACATTAATTTATGCAAGCAATAACGTACACTAACATTAAATCATGCTGACGTTAAATTATGCTAAGATTAATTTAATATGTGTTTACACCAGCTTTTTATCATATATACTTATGAATGCAGTAAACGATTTCTTCAGTAACATACGCTAAAATGTAGTGGCTGACGAAAGATAAACATCGAAACGTCCAGTGGTTTTTTTTTTGTTTGGTTTTTTTAGTATCGCTCAATTGTAAAACTTACACCATACCTATTTTTCGTTCTTTTTATTTATTGTAATATGCTAATGGCTAACATATGCAAATATTAACATATGCTAGCATTACTGTATACTCATATAGCCCACTCTAATATTAACTTATATTTTAGTTAACTTAAGCCAAAACTAGCTTTTTTTTAAAAGTACCCCTCTCTCTCTCTCTCTCTCTCTCTCTCTCTCTCTCTCTCTCTCTCTCTCTCTCTCTCTCTCTCTCTCTCTCTAATTGTAGACGGATTGACCGCATGAGTGAGGGTCGGTATTGTGGTGAAGTGGGATGTTATAAATACCCATAGGGAACTTAGTGTACTGACTGAGATCAGCTGTGAAGGTATCTATATCTATTAAGAGTAGTGTATTATAGATAACCTTACTTGCTACCACATATCTATATATCTCAGTCAGAATTATTCTGGAATAGTGTGATGCTACGTTATGTGTCTAGGGTATGTGTATGATGAAGTGTAAGTCACAACAACAGACAGATAAACAATTTAATTTAATCCACTACTCTTGACAACACTGTGACACTCACATACATATAACACTCTACAAAGATATCTTAAAAGAGTCACTGATAAACTTTCGAATAACAATATGTATTCATTACTGGCATGAATGAATGTGTGTCCTGATTCAACTACAAGGGAACCAGGAATCACAATCAATTTAAATTACAAGTTATGTACAGAATGTATTTAATATGAATATTGTAGTGACATATATTATTACAAATGTTCTATGTGTGTCAGTTGTGTAGTAGTAAAATGAGGTAATACTGGTTTTGTTTTGTTCAAGCTCTGTTGGTATTTGTCATCATGACTTCAATAGTTTGTCTTTAGGGACCAGTATTTGAGATGTTCAAAGTTCCTGATTTTAAGACAAGTAAATTCCCCTCTGAATAGTATTTTTATAAAGTTATTTCAAGATGAGGGGACATAATGTTGACCTCAGCTGGCCAACTCTGCTTATCTTGAGTGATGGCGGCAGGAAAGGACTCCTCTGCTCGAATTCTCCTCTGGGCTCAGGAGACACCTCACTGATAGCTAAAAGGACCAAGGAGTATGCTGTCCGACTCTGGATTCAGCAAATCTCTGACCAGATGCTGCTCAGTACCATCAAGACCACTGTCCCACAATTCATACGAATAACACAGATACGTTGATTAGCAATGAATTCTGGCACAAACTGGCACAAATCTCCATCTGCTTATCTTCCAGGCTTTTATTGAGCCAAATATAAGCTGGCTTCAACGCACTGATGCTTTATCAAGTGTATTTAAACAAGTGGTTTCGAACTAACGCTCCCAAGTGTGTATATCAGCGAGACTGGCCAATGAGCCACGTTTCGACAAGTGTTTGAAAAAATGTTATCTTTTCCCGTCTCCCCTAACAACCAAGATAGTATTTATAGCCCGACCAATCGTGGTTAGGCTTTCATTTGTTGCGCTCCAATCAATTTGAAGTTTACATGGTAGGCTATTTCTGTAACGTAAATTTTTTTCAAACACGTTAAAAAAAAATCTTATGAGCAGAAATGATTTTATGCTGTCAGGCACCCCCAATATTTTATTTTGGGTATAATTTATTAATTCCTGGACTATTTGCGTAACGTTTTACATATTATTTGTCAGCAAGCCCTAAGGAACCCAAAAATACTAATTTAAAGGAGCTACGTGGCTGCGTTCAAAATATGCAATTTCTTCTACCTCCTGTTTCGAAGATGTGCTGTCTGGGTACTGTTATGTGTTCAAACGTAAACCCATCTATTGTTATCTTTTCTAATAAGAGTTTGTTATGATTTATAAACCTAACTCTGGGAAAGGGTAGTGTATTTTATCACTGTCCGTCTGAAAAAGTTAGTGCTTGTAGACTTACACGCGTGATGCCAGCATTTGTATATCGCGCGTCGCGTGTTGCATGCGTTCCTGATTTTCAGCCCTCCCCTCTCGCTATCCTTTTGTCCATCTGTTCGTTCGTTTTGGTAACGTAATATAATTAATGTTAGGATTAATTTAGGTCATTACGCAGTACGTCTCAATGTTTTTCTTAGAAATGCAGCACACGTTTCATTGAAGAAGGCGGGTAATAATACAGTAAGCTTTTATATCAACGTGAAAGCGTTACAATTTGCAGACGAAGCAGAAAACAAGGGGGATTTCGAGTACATTCCTTGTGACAGCACTGTCATTTTACCATTGCTCTTCTCTTTATTAATTTTATTTGTTAGGCTTCATATTTACCTAATAATTTATATATGTGGATTAGAATATTTCATGACACCTCCCCTCTTAAAACAGACATTATATGTCAGTCCTTTATTCTATATACACATAGAGAAATTTATTATTATTTCTGGGGTTTACGGTGATTCTCATCACACGGATGGCGGCTTAAAAAATCCGCTCCCAGATTGGTTTTTCCAGATATATATTCAATGCTAAAATTATATGGAGCCAGAAGCAAAGACCATCGGAGTAACCTAGAGTTCTCATGCTTAGCCTGTGCTAAAAACGATAAAGGTTTGTGGTCAGTTTGCAACTTAAATGCCTTCCCATATAGATAAATATTGAATTTCTTTATTGCCCATATTACTGCAAGACATTCTTTTTCGCTAGTTGAGTAGTTGATTTCAGCTTTATTCAACTTTCTGCTAGCATATGCCACTGGGCTTAATTCCCCATCCAATGCATCTGATTTCTGTAGTAAAGTTGCACCTAACCCAATATTACTTGCATCCGTCCTTACTATGAATTCTTGACTTAAGTCAGGTAATTTCAAAATGGGTTTACTTGTGAGCTTTTCCTTCAATTCTTGGTAAGTCATTTCACATTGTGGTGTCCATGTAATGCGATCTGGATGTCCTTTACGTGTCAATTCCGTTAAAGGTGCACATATGGAATTAAAATTCTTGATATACTTCTGGTAGAAACCACATAATGAGACAAAGGATCTCACGTCCTTCTTGGTTTGTGGTCTCGGGGCTTTCTGTAGTTTTTCTAAATTCTTTGGGTCAGGGGTCATATTTCCCTGATAAACTGTGTGTCCCAAAAATTCCAATTCTTTACATCCAACGCAACATTTGGTTGGTCGGGCTGTTAAATTTGCCTCCCTAAGTCGATCAAACAGCATGTTCAGAGAGTCAATGTGTTCCTCAAATGTTTCTGTTGCTATAAGGATATCATCCATAAAATTTGTTATACAGGGATTATTCAGAGGATCCAATAATTTTCTCATCATTCTAGAGAAGACACTAGGCGCATTCTTCAATCCAAATGGCAATCTATTAAACTCATAGTGTCCTTCTGAGGTACTAAAAGCTAGGTATGGTCTAACCTCAGGCTTTACGGGAATCTGATAGTATCCTTTACTCAGATCCACTTTTGAGAAATATTTAGCTTTATTTAGCCTGGCAAACAGCTGATTTGTATCCGGCAATGGATCCACCTGTCCTTCTGTAATAGCGTTCAGTCTCCTGTAATCTATACAGAGTCTATGTTCTCCAGAGGGCTTCCTTAAGAGTACAACACCGGAACTATACGAAGACTCACTGTGCGAAATAATTCCTTCCTTCAATAGATAGTCTATCTCTTCCTTCAAAGCTTTTTCCTTAGCAAACGGAATCGAATATGGTTTCATACAGACAGGTGTGGAGTCTATGAGTTTCATATCATATTCCAATGGGTTTGTATGCCCTGGTCGGTCTGTTAACACCTCTGCATGATTATTTAGAACCTGTTGCACTCTCTCTTTCTGAGTTTTCGTTAAATGTGTACTGATTTTCACCTGTGCTGCTGTCTCACAGGGGTGTAATGGATATTCAAATGATGAAAGTGGTTCCTTTTTCATCTCCATGGCGATGGACAAGGTCAACAAGTGTGTCTCTTCCTGATGTTCTCTTTCCAAATATTTCTTCAGGAGATTCACATGATAGATTTTTTTCTTTCCCCTTCTTATCTATCTTATAATTTGTTCTAGACACCTTCTCTAGAACTGTATATGGACCCTGCCATCCAATTTGTAACTTATTCTGACTCCCGGGCAAAAGAAGCAGTACCTTCTCTCCCACAGCCAAATTTCTGTCTTTCGCCTTCCTGTTATAATAGGCAGCATGTTTCTTCCTGGCTTGTTTCAAATTTTCATTGGCAAGTTTCCAGCCAGTTTTCAAACGAGTGGTCAGCTCATTCACATATTGGTATGAAGATGTAATGTTTTCCTCTGCCTTTTCATCAGTCCACGTTCTTAACAAAGATACATATGGACCTTTAATTGTGTGGACCTATTTGTCCATGCACCGGTATGGTCTCTTCCACTCGAAGCTTTATAGTGATGATTTTTCCTCCCAGAATTATCATTCACAAAACGACCGCTACCAATTTTTCTTTTGCTGGGGTTTCCTCCCCACTTAAAATTCTTGATGAGAGATTTCCTCCCTACATCCTCTTCCTCCAGTTTGTTTAAGTCCGATTGAGGGATTTTCGGCTTATCCTGGGGTAAGACATCTCTTTGCACTCTCCGCATAGTGGCCATTGTAAAACAGTTAAGTGAAGCTTGTCCGTGAAAAGGGGCTTCCCATTCCATTTGGTCCACTTTATCAAATCTATTTTTCCTTTTATTGTTAGGCCTGATTTTGCCCCATGGCGTGTCCAGGTCCTGATCCATGTTCCCACTTGTGGGTGTTCCCTCATGTGCTATGCTACACCTTTCTACAAAGTTCTCAATGTCCCATCTTGCTTTGGGCCAATAATAATTGTGAGCCACCTTTTGAATGATGGTACCTATTTTCTCATGGTCCCCATCTGGTTTCACATGTAGGCTCCTTATTAAGTCTGCCCTATATCTTTTTGGAAGAACCAGCTGTCCGTGACCATTGGATCTAGCTCCAGTCTTCCTATACATCAACTTGTTTTTCATATAAAAATCTCCCTTGCCTGGAGTTGTATGACAAGTTGACAATTTTCTGAAACAAGGCTTGAGTGTTTTATCCCCAGCCTGTGCCTTCCTCATCTCTTCTGGAGTGGTATCTAACATAATATCCTCCTCCTGTCTTGAGGTCGACCTGACCTGAAGGGTTGCCATATACACAGGTTTCCTTCTGCAACGGTCAGTGTCATGATTGTCCATCTTACAATTTTTACACCACCTTTTTCCTTGGTTGAAAGATTTTCTTTCATCATATTTCCTTTCATCGAATTGTGGGAATTTATTTTTATTTCATACCGTGGCCTATCAAATTGGTGCTTACCTTTATTTTGATCCTTAGGATCAAATTTATTAAAGTTCTGTGGTGCCCTAAAGTTGTCCACCTGTTTCTTTTTATTACCCGTTACCTCTGCTTGAGCTGCTTGATACCTTTCAGCAACATTTAGCAACTCACCCAGCCTCTCTGCACCTTGTTCCATGAGAAACTTTCTCAGGTCTGGAGCCATGGACTCTCTTAGTTGCTCTATAAGGACCATTTCCTTAAGATCTTGGGTTTTCCCCAGAGAAGTCCATTTCTCCAAGTATGTCTCTATGCGTGCAGAGAACTGGTGATAGGTTTCACCTGACAGTAGTTTAGCATTCCTAAATTTTTTTCTATAGAATTCTGCATTCTTTTCATACCTTAACAAAAGAGCCTGCTTTAGCATGTCATAATTTTCCTGATCACCTCTGCTCATTTTTGCAAAAACTTCATAAGCTGCCCCACGAAGTCCCTGAGATAACTTTAAGCTCCACCTTTCTCTCTCTAACCCATACGTGGTAGCTAATAGTTCGTACCTATTTATATAGCTCTCAATATCATCGTCTTTCTCAACAAAATGATCTAAATGAAAATTCATAGCTGAGGTTGAGGCTCCTTGAGTAACCGTAGCATCAGAGGTAAAGGGACTGGCACCATTTTCAGGAGCATGGCCTTGAAACTCAAACTCCCTTAGTCGTAATTCATGTTCCCTTTGTAATCTTTTCTCCTCCTTTTCTGCTTCCCTCTCTGCAGCTAATTTCCTCTCTTCTGCCGCTAATCTTTGTCTTCTCTTTCTGCTTCCAATTTCTTAGCCTCTTTGTCAGCCTCAATCTGCAACCTCTTAGCCTCAGCCTCAATCTGCAAACCACCTGTCCAGCCGCAGCTTGCAACCTCTTAGTCTCAGCCTCAGCTTCAAATTGTAACTTCTTAATTTCCCTGTCAGCCTCTAACTTTCTTTCGGCTTCAAACCTTCTTTCTTCGCGTTCAATAAATTTGTCACATTCCGTAGTAACATAGGCAACCATAACTTGCCCATCTAATCCTAACTCTTTTGCAGTCTGAACCGCAGCAGATCGAAATTTGGCCAGGTCCGCCATTGTCTATCAGGTAACTTTATATAATGTCTAACCAACAATTCAATTTCTAACTATATATCTAATGGACAACACAGGCACCGTGAGCTCAACCTTATTTAATTCCACCCAAGGATACCTTTTAATTCTTATATTCCCTGAAGTGAATTACCCCCAATATTTTTAATAGTTAAAGATTCAAAATCCCAAGAGCGAGACCCCAATATATGTGGTGAAGTGGGATGTTATAAATACCCATAGGGAACTTAGTGTACTGACTGAGATCAGCTGTGAAGGTATCTATATCTATTAAGAGTAGTGTATTATAGATAACCTTACTTGCTACCACATATCTATATATCTCAGTCAGAATTATTCTGGAATAGTGTGATGCTACGTTATGTGTCTAGGGTATGTGTATGATGAAGTGTAAGTCACAACAACAGACAGATAAACAATTTAATTTAATCCACTACTCTTGACAACACTGTGACACTCACATACATATAACACTCTACAAAGATATCTTAAAAGAGTCACTGATAAACTTTCGAATAACAATATGTATTCATTACTGGCATGAATGAATATGTGTCCTGATTCAACTACAAGGGAACCAGGAATCACAATCAATTTAAATTACAAGTTATGTACAGAATGTATTTAATATGAATATTGTAGTGACATATATTATTACAAATGTTCTATGTGTGTCAGTTGTGTAGTAGTAAAATGAGGTAATACTGGTTTTGTTTTGTTCAAGCTCTGTTGGTATTTGTCATCATGACTTCAATAGTTTGTCTTTAGGGACCAGTATTTGAGATGTTCAAAGTTCCTGATTTTAAGACAAGTAAATTCCCCTCTGAATAGTATTTTTATAAAGTTATTTCAAGATGAGGGGACATAATGTTGAGCTCAGCTGGCCAACTCTGCTTATCTTGAGTGATGGCGGCAGGAAAGGACTCCTCTGCTCGAATTCTCCTCTGGGCTCAGGAGACACCTCACTGATAGCTAAAAGGACCAAGGAGTATGCTGTCCGACTCTGGATTCAGCAAATCTCTGACCAGATGCTGCTCAGTACCATCAAGACCACTGTCCCACAATTCATACGAATAACACAGATACGTTGATTAGCAATGAATTCTGGCACAAACTGGCACAAATCTCCATCTGCTTATCTTCCAGGCTTTTATTGAGCCAAATATAAGCTGGCTTCAACGCACTGATGCTTTATCAAGTGTATTTAAACAAGTGGTTTCGAACTAACGCTCCCAAGTGTGTATATCAGCGAGACTGGCCAATGAGCCACGTTTCGACAAGTGTTTGAAAAAATGTTATCTTTTCCCGTCTCCCCTAACAACCAAGATAGTATTTATAGCCCGACCAATCGTGGTTAGGCTTTCATTTGTTGCGCTCCAATCAATTTGAAGTTTACATGGTAGGCTATTTCTGTAACGTAAATTTTTTTCAAACACGTTAAAAAAAAAATCTTATGAGCAGAAATGATTTTATGCTGTCAGGCACCCCCAATATTTTATTTTGGGTATAATTTATTAATTCCTGGACTATTTGCGTAACGTTTTACATATTATTTGTCAGCAAGCCCTAAGGAACCCAAAAATACTAATTTAAAGGAGCTACGTGGCTGCGTTCAAAATATGCAATTTCTTCTACCTCCTGTTTCGAAGATGTGCTGTCTGGGTACTGTTATGTGTTCAAACGTAAACCCATCTATTGTTATCTTTTCTAATAAGAGTTTGTTATGATTTATAAACCTAACTCTGGGAAAGGGTAGTGTATTTTATCACTGTCCGTCTGAAAAAGTTAGTGCTTGTAGACTTACACGCGTGATGCCAGCATTTGTATATCGCGCGTCGCGTGTTGCATGCGTTCCTGATTTTCAGCCCTCCCCTCTCGCTATCCTTTTGTCCATCTGTTCGTTCGTTTTGGTAACGTAATATAATTAATGTTAGGATTAATTTAGGTCATTACGCAGTACGTCTCAATGTTTTTCTTAGAAATGCAGCACACGTTTCATTGAAGAAGGCGGGTAATAATACAGTAAGCTTTTATATCAACGTGAAAGCGTTACAATTTGCAGACGAAGCAGAAAACAAGGGGGATTTCGAGTACATTCCTTGTGACAGCACTGTCATTTTACCATTGCTCTTCTCTTTATTAATTTTATTTGTTAGGCTTCATATTTACCTAATAATTTATATATGTGGATTAGAATATTTCATGACAGGTATACAGAATTTATTTATTTTTATTTATTGCTTTATTTATTTTATTTTATTATTACTTTTTCCCCCCAATTACTAGCTTGTTTGTTTCACACAAAGAAGTACTCATTTTTTTATTATGATTGCATACTGTAAATGAATGCTGTTATGGTAACTTTATAATGTTGCATGCCTTTAAATTAATGCTTAAAGCATCATGTGGGAATGAAAGGATATAGTATGCAAGATTAATGAGAGTGGAAGGGCAGAATGTTAGACGGGCCTGCGCGCCCAATTCTTTACCCTTCGAAAATAAAGTTCGTTCGTTCGTTCGTTCTGTTTGTCAGTCTGTCTGTCTGTCTCTCCCTCTGTCTATTTTCAGTCACGGGAAAAATGTCGCGAGGTTGTGCTCGTGGCACAGAGCAAAGAAAGTATACCTTAGATCTAGTGTTTTTGTCCATTATTGATTTGTTTTTTTTTTTTTTCTCTTAAATTTTGCACTGTCTAATTATAAACATCTTCGGTTTTTTTTTCATTTCTCCTCCATATCCACAACACATCTATATGTACATGATTGATTTGTTCTTTTTCCACACAAGTCCAAATTTACCTGATATAATAACAAGCGCGCACACGCAAACACACACGCGCAAACAAGAAAGAAAATTGTATTCCTAAATAAGTGAGGATGTTGGACTTCGACGTTAAGTTATTATCCAAAACAATTGATATGATTTTAAAAATTAATTTAATATGTTCAGGTGAGAAGTTTTAATCAACCTGTCAAGTTTTGATGCGTATCTAGAACAATGAAGCCAAGCGATGAAATGTCCGATAGATATTTGATTGAACAGGTGTCAGTGGTACTCAAATGCTTTAATATGGCATGGAGATTTTGGTTTCCTTTTTAACCTAATTTACTTCTAGTGAATAAGAAATGGATAATGAGACAAAGGGAATGATTTTTTTTTATCGTGATATTGTTCATAAATAGCCGCCCCAATTTGTATTCCGGGGTCAGGTTGTTTTCCTAGTGTTAAAACTTGACGTGCCACCGTATGTGTGGATGGCCAAGCCGAGGCCATAAAACAAGAGACCACCTGGACTGGTACCCAAGCGATGACCGCCTTTTTCTCTCCGAGCATTGCATGAATTGCCGCAACTCTCTGTGGCACCTGACCGCAGTGTGACCCTCAGTTCTCGACCCCTGGCCTCAGAAAAGGGTCAACCACAAGTAGAAGTCTTTCAGTGAAAGGGCCAATCAAATGTCGAGAAGGTTGCTACGAAGACCACAGCCTTTATTTAACATTAGGTGGAGTCTTGGTCTCTGAGAGAAACGCACATGTGACAGTCATTTTGAGTCTTCAAAGCTTGATGATGTATGAATATGCAGTTCCCCTTCCCCCCCCCCCCCGCCCCCCCTTTCCCATTACTTTGCACATTTCGGCCATTATTTCCGTAGAAAGATAGTGTGAAACGTTCTAAAAATAGTCACCAGACGTTGTTTTGTTTCTGTAACCCATAGACCTACTTAAGCGTGATTAAACTGGATAGTATGGCAATTTTTTTTTCACCATTAGGTACTGTTTAAAACTATTTTTCTTTCATTTTGATTCGATACCAGTGAACGGATGACTTGGGAATCAGAAAAATAGTGTGACTGTCTAATAACTTTTGGGTGGAGAATTTTCTTTCCTTTAATTGATTACTGTATTTTTTATTTTTGTATATTTTGTCCTCTGAAGAACTTCATGAGAGCGACATCACACCAGATACTTCAGTTGACAGGTCGCATCTTTCTCATTTTCTGTGTTTTTGTTTTTTTTTAATGTTTCTTATTTAGCTCTTTCTTTTCTGTTTAGTTCATGTGTCCCTAATAAAGAAAGACCTTGTGGCCATAACTTTAGAAATCCTCTTTTATTTTTTTTTATTCTAGTAAGACTATTTTCGTGCACCCCACCGTTTTCTGTTCTATCATAGCGGAGTTGGGAGATTCTGTTACCACTCTAGTACAAATCAGTTTAACTCTTCCTCCTACCACCCAACCCATCCATAGACAATACACTTGATGGCAGCCCAAAACAATTTACACGAACTGCGCAGTACCATATAATGGCACCAAGGTCACCAAGAGCTGACGCTCAATGACAGTGGATCAAAGTCAATTCCGATTAACTTTTAAAAAAAAAAATAGTGTTGCCTCGTTTTGGCGAAGCGCGTCCCGTTCAACCTAGTCGGTTATATTATGGCGCATGTCCAAACATAAAAGAACCTTTAGGTTAACCTTTCAGATTAACTCTTTAAAAGACAAGAGACCAATATTAGTGACTGATTTTCCCAGAGACGGAAAACCATGTTTCGGGGCTAGTATAACTGAATTAAGTTTTGGTTTTCTTTGTCCACATTTTTTTATTGTTATTTTAATCTTCATTCGTTTTCCTTTACAAATACTATAACATTACCACACTTTAAGAAGAAAAAACAAAAACTAGGAACGATTATAAAACTGTATGAAAACTCAAAGCAACAGAAAATTCCTTATCTCAGACAAAAGAAACTGTAACGTTCTGTAAGAGTTAATTAGGTGATCGCTAAAACTGTTGTCATTTATGTCGGGAGAGAGACTAGTTGTATTTCATGGTGGAAAAAAAGGGGGGGTGGGGGGGTGGGGTTCTGATTAGACAAGTAAAGAATAGGATTACTGTTCTCTCAGTGACCTTGTAAGTGACCTTGTAAGTGACCTTGTAAGAGGCTACTGAGATGATGATATGCATGGAGCTAACAACCTCATCTTGTTAAGAAAAAAGTTGCTAAATAAAACCAGCGCAGCAGGAGTATTTGAATGCATTATTGTAAGCTTCCTTCCAGGGGACTAGTTGTTGGTGCATTCATTAATGCTCTTTAAAGAAGCGAAAGGGAAGAAACGATGACGGTAACTGATGTCACAATTCTGCAGAAAATGTGCTTTTCAGTGAGTGCATTTTCAACAACTATACAGCAATTATTCAAAGAAAGACAAGAAAAAGATTAACCCTATTCGTGTCTGATGTTCTTGGTGATATTCTCAAACTTCTCCACTAGGTTTCATGTAAATATGACTTTAAAGGGTCTGTAGAGAAACCTGTACAAACCACCTAATATTACGAGGAGTTTGTCACGGATTGCCTCCCCTGCTTTGCAGTAGTGGTCCAACAATGGCCAAAACTCAAGAGTATCTAAATGGGTTGTCAAAGGTGTTTACCTTCGCACAAGATTACTTTTGGCAGAGATGTAGATAGAACTGTAATGGCGCTTCTATTCGAAAGCAGTCTTCACAAGATAATTCAGAAGTCAAGAATCATGCGGCATATCGCTGATCAATTGTTAACATATATCTGTCTGTCTCCTTTTGTGAAGGATTTAAGCAATGGTTAGCCCGTTCAAGCCCCAACCTGAGTTAATTCAGCGAATTTCCTCTTATAATGGTATAGCTTTGTTTAGAGGTAAATAAATGTCTAAGTATAGATATATATATATTAAATATTCTGGTTCATACGTTGGCTTTCATACATAAAAAACTGAAGCGACTATGATTGTTTAGTTTTAAAACAACATGTAACAATTTTAATACTGATTTAGTCTTTAACAGTTAAAATAAATATTGAAAATTTGGTGAAATTTTATATTGGAATCAAATTTTCTACACGGATATTAAATAGAGGGTTTTATAAATGTCCGTTGCTTTCGCTTGTTAATAAGCACTAAACTTGTCAACGTGAGACCTGCCGCCGCTGTATCGTCACTTTTCTGGTGATACGTGCACTTCTTTGCCTAACTCGTCTTATGTAGGTGGTCAGTGTTGATTCCCTGCTCTCACAACTAAGGGCGTAGAAACGTCAGTCTTACCGCTTGGTCCTCGAACGGTCTTATAGCTTCGTTCCACAAGCTATTGGACAAAATAGGAAACAAATCCCTCTGCTAAGTACATTTTTTGAAGCACTCTGACAGGCTCACTCTTTCGTTCTCCACTCACCAATGTTAATCTCTTAGAAGAACTAAATTCTTGGTACATAACGTAGCTCAATGAATTTGATTAAAATTCACCAATATTCCTTTGTGTATTAACTGGGAAATGTGTCTGGACAGCGTGAATAATGATTTGTGCCTCAATTAACATTAACAAGTTACATAAATCTGACAAAATGATATGCTACACTTGAGGCATATATTATGTAGTCATCAGTCATCACTGCTCCAGCCGGAGTTTGGGGTCACCTCTGCTGTCGGGTTTTCCCGCACGACTAGCAAGAAACAATCACCAGCTCTTGCTGCAGTGGTTCATGAATATAATCTTTTCATATGTTGAGGTTGCCAGCCTCATTTATAACAACTAAGCAAGAAACATGTCAAATTTCACATTTGTAAAATAAATGTTCATAACTTACTCCAACGTTTTGGGTTATACAATCTCCTTGCACAGCTTTGGATGGACGCAGCTCTGAATTAGAAGTTTCGAAATCACTTTGGTCTGGGAAATTAGAGTTAATTCCTCTGACGGCGGGTATTCTGCGAAATCAGTTGGCCTGGGAAAACTTGCGTTTAATTCATCTATGACCTGTGATCAAATTCCTAGGTGTCCAGTCTTGTTTTTTTAAAGTCGTGGTCCCTTAAGTATCAAGTCTCGGTATTTATAAAGGCGGGCTTACTTTTTAAGGTTTTAAGTTTCCCAAATACTTCGATCTGTCACTTATAAGTATGGAATTCTAAGTCCGATCCTTCTCCTTCTGGCTTTTGGGAGGTGCTTAGCTTGACGTTGCGAATGCAGTCTCTCTGTGTCTCTGAGTTCGCTAGATTATATCTCCCACTTCTCAGTTCAATCACAGGTTGGACTTCCCAGCAAATTTTCCAATGGAATTCATTGTTTATTCCGGCATCTCAAATCAAACCAATCAAATCTCTCTAGCACTGGGTTGGGGTGTTTTAACTCAAAATATCTCCCACGTGGTATAAAATATTACATTTAATATTTCACGCGTGACCTCTGTCTAATAAGTTGTAATACGTCCGATGGCCTCTTCATACAAAAAAAATGTGACTCATCCCTCGATAATACCTTCCGCCCAGACGGGTTATCTGTAATCTTGATACAGACAGGGGCAAGTGGAAGCGAATTACGTATTTATCACCTGTGTTTTTTCGTCTGTCCACCAGACAAGGTCGCCGACAGACCATGTGGCTTTCTTAAAGTCTATCGTGCACTCCCGTCTTGTGCAAACACAGGGATGTTTGCTATCCACCTGGATTCAAATGTCGGACCATCACGTTCAAAGGGGTCAGCCGGCTTATGTGATGACGTATAATCGGCTGGGCCGGTCTAATCACCTGGCGGAAAGTGAACACGTCTGAGGAGTGGTAAAGCAAAAATGTAAGAGACAGAGATAGTCCCATAGCCGATACTTCCGTCGGGGAGTGGAGTGTTAGAGACTTCACCCTACTAGATTCAGCATAGAGAGTAAAATAATGAATGAAAGGCCAAAAATTATGCCAAATAAAAGGACGATGAAAGAGAGAAATAAAGAAATGAAGCGATACTGACGGAGTGAATGAGAGTTATAAAAAAGCACGACTGATTTCGTCACAGAGTTTGAGATTAATAGTGAACTAGAAGTTGCTTCCATTTGGGACTGAGAAATGTCCTTACATACCAGTGAACAAATGAAGCTTACTACTCACACTGAAAGGAAGCAATCCATCTTCTTTTGGATGTGTTATGAGAAGAGAAATGGTGAATTATATTGTGACAACGGGGAAGACTGAAGGAAGCAGATACAAATGACGACGAGGAAAGAAGATATTGTATTGCTTGACATCGTGACATGTAAAGAAGTAAACAGCATAAGTTGTAAACAACAGTGGGACCAGGAGGTTGTTGGTGGACATGATCACGCTGCAGATGTGATACTTGAAGAAGAAGAAGAAGTAGCAGAAGAAGAAGAAGAAGACGACGATGAACAAGATGAAGAAGAAGAAGACGATGAACGCGAAGAAGAATAAGAAGAAGACGAAGAAAAAGAACAAGAACGAGATGAAGAACAAGAAGAGGATGATGACGCAGACGAAGACGAAGAAGAATAACAAGAAGAATAACAAGAAGAATAACAAGAAGAAGAAGACGAAGAAGAAGAAGAAGAAGAAGCAGAAAAAGAAGAAGAAGAATAACAAGAAGAAGAAGAAGAAGAAGAAGAAGAAAAAGACAAAGACGAAGATAAGATTAACTAGACGACATTTTCCTAAGCAGGAAATCCAAAGGGAAATTAGTAATTGATCGGATCCCTGTGACAAAACGGGGCGGCCCCTATCGATCTTTGTTTCTCTCGAGCAGTATCGGAAAAGTTGTGGTACTGATTTTTATTATGTGATCTCAAGTATCGCACTTTTCTTTCTTTCTTTCGTCCTTATTTTTCTGCTAAGTAGCAGATATTTGATTTTACCAAATCATTCGACACTCCTCTCTGTGATGTCACCTGTTTGTTACCCGGTCTACCTGGCTTGCGGTGAACAACTGAGATAAAATAGTCGCCGGCGTGTTTAGATTGAAAGGCTGATAAGACGACTCGTTTGGTAACCCAAATGTCCAGACACGGAGTTTTTGCGCATTCATACGGCAGATAACGAGATTACTGTCTGTGTGACACATGTGGGCAGACAAGTGTGACATAATCGCTTTCGGTCACTTGTTTAAAAGTAATCAAGGATTTATTACATTTGAGACAAAATGAGTCTACAAATGTGTTTGCAAGAGTGTATGCAAGGCCCCAGATGTCCATATATGGTATTACGTGAACTTTTGCTTCACGCACCTTATTTCACGTGGAATATTTTTGAAATCATCACACCCTATCTGCATGATTTGAAATTATTGGATCTTTCTGATTAGATTCATAACAACAATGTGTGGGAAGATAGGAATATAGTCTGACCATTTCGCAGTTTTATTTCACAGTGAATTTCACGCTCGCCAAGACAACATCAGAGCTCGCCAGAGTAAAGACTAGATTCATAATTCCTTTTTTTAACCGGACCTCTTATTGGAGAACAAAATAAGACTTACAAAGCACAGGAAATCTCTACATTTTAATAAGGAACACCGGGACTGGGAAACTGAAGAAACACACGGAGTCAGAGAGGGAATCTATTGTCACATTAAAGACACCCCAGATGCGTGTAAGAGACCGACTCGTCTCTTTTATTCATCAGAGAAACAAGCCTGTAGCCAAGAATGGCGTAATAGTGCATATTTCATTCTATGTTTTATTATTAACATGTGAACTAACATATATATATATATATATATATATATATATATATATATATATATATATATATATGTATATATATATATATATATATATATATATATATATATATATTACCATGTGAAGTTTAATGTGTGAAACTCGCTATTGGATGTCAAAGTCATTTGAGGCTGGCAGCCTCAGCGTATAGAATGATGATTCATGAACCACCACTGTACTGGCTGGTGATTGCTTTATTGATAGTTTCGTAAAGAGAACTAAAAGCATAAAGCAGTTCCAGGTTCCCTATGGAGCAGGGAGGGAAGGATGAAATAAATGATGTACATTCTAAGTATAATACTTACATTTTCAAAGCAGTGTAAATGTCCCTATAAACATAGCCACTTTTAAAGTAATATAAGTTTTCAAGCTTTAAACCAGTGTAAATGTCTAAATGAAAATATTCATTTTAAAGTAATAGAAGTTTCAAACTTTTCAATCAGTATCTGTATTATTAACCTTTTCATTTAAATGTCATGTAAAGCTAAAGCTATTCTATTTAAATGTAAAGGAAGTTTTATCCCGAGGGAATACATTTAATTCTCATCGAGGGTAAAGTCTGAGTAATTGGGATGGTGGTATGGGAATATAGGAACCCATAACTATGGGGTGGAAAACGCCATGCTCAGAAGGGCGTTTCGTTCAATTCTTTTACCATAGGTATTGGTGGTACCAGCAGAAAGTACTATCTCTTGAACAAGAAGGGAACCGTGGCCTAAGCTTTAAGACGAAGGACGCACGTGGTAGACTCTCCTTGACGTTTCTGGGAAACGTGCTACGCCCGGCAACCTTGATCAGAGACGAGCGTGAGCAGAGTGAAAAGAGCCAATTCATAAGAAGGAGCAGAACCGTCATTGGCAGCTAAGTTCAAATCTATGCTCCACTTGAACTTCTAGTAATATCTCACATTCCATAAAGACTGTGATGATAACTTTTCTTGATTCATAACTATTCAAATTATTTTCCAACTGTTAAAAACTAAAGTGATTATTAAATTTTGTTATTTGTAATGTTACAAATTTAACTTCGATTTAATCATTTAGAGTTACTGCATGTTTGTCTCAGTCAAATTACTACACACACTCTAAACAGAGCTATACTAAAATAATAGAATTCCACTGAGTAAATCAGTGGTGGTGGTTTAAACGAGCTGAAAGTAATAAGTACTTAAATCCTTCACAAAAGCGTCGGCAAAATTACAGAGTTAACATACTCAGCCAAAGCAGTATAATAATAATAATAATAATAATAAATTCTTTAAGCACCAAACACGGCGCATAAGGCAGAAACCAGTGCTCTACAGGTTGTTCGTTGTGACGCCACTCCTCTTAGCTCTTGCACATTATTTAGGCCCAACGTTCTTCCTTCTCTTATTATTGTTCTTCTGAGTGTTTCTTTTGGTCTTCCTTTTTTCCTCTTACCCTCAGGAACTCAAGTGAGCGCCTGTAGTGGTGTTCTGTTGTTTTGCATTCGTAGGACATGACCGATATATGACCATCGTCTTTTCCTTATATAGTCGGAGACATATTTCTGCCTAGAGTCTTCTCTTATTTGTCGATTAGTCTTGAATTCTTTCCAACTGATGTTCATGAGTTTTCTAAGACATTTGTTCTCGAATGTATTCAGCTTGTTCTCCAATGATTTTGTTATTTTCCAACTCTCACAGCCGTATGTTAACACTGAGATGACATTTGAATTAAACAGACGAAGCTTGGTATGTATATTCAATGATCGTAATTTCCAAATGTTAGATAATCTATTGAAGGTGCTAGCTGCCAAAGCAATTCTAGTATGGATTTCTCTTGTTGTGTCACCATCCCGAGTCATTTTACTGCCTAAATAATTGAAACTTTCAACTTTCTGTAGTTTTTCCCCGTTCAAGATGATATCAAAGGTCTCGTTAGAAAAGTTCATAGCTTTAGTTTTAGAGGCATTTATTTGGAGACCTATTTTAACAGAGAGATGACACAAATTATTTATTGCTTCTTGGGATTGTCTTGGTGTTGAACTTAAGAATGCTACATCATCTGCGAAATCCAGGTCCCCCAGGAATTTTCCATTTGTCCATTTTATACCCAATTGTTCATTGTGGGTATAGTTTCTCATAACCCAATCAATAGCTATTCCAAAAAGTAGTGGTGACATAATACAGCCTTGTTTCACCCCCGTTTCTACTGTAAACCATTCTGTATTCCCTTTATTTGTTCTAACACAACATCTTGCATTGTCATATAGCGCATATAGCAGTATAGTTCTCGTTTATTCTGAATATCTTGTGAAGACTCCCTTTGCAATAGAAGTGTCATCACCCTTCTATTTACATATCTGCCAAGAGTGATCTTGTGCGAAGGTAGATACCTTTGAAGCCCATATTAGATACTCTTGAGTTTTGGCCACTGTTGGACCACTACTGCAAAGCAGGGGCGGCAATACCATCACAATCCTAACAACAAGTTTCTGTCTTTGCTATCATCCAGTCTTCTCAACAAATTTATTTAGTCGATTATTAATAGAGTCGGAAACAGTATTATAATTTTCCCTGTTGCACTAAAACATAACCTTACGAAATTCTCGGTGGTCTCTGAGAAGGCAAAGAAAAGACTTATGTTCCTTCATGCATATCGTAGAAGGCGACTAATAAGTTTGTGCGTGGAACTAGCAATGTCATCATCAATATATATAAAATGCCATCCTTTTCTGTAACTTACGCTAAGGGATGCAACTTTGGTTAAAAGTTGGACATTAATTGTATTGTTTCCCTTATATGTACTCTCCCGAAAATAGTAACACTCGACAAAGAAAAGTGCGCAAATGACGGTGTGCACAAAAATATTTATAGAACTGTGGTGATGCACGGTGGGTTTTTTTAAAATACTTTTGAATAAGTAACATTGCCGTTAGGTATTGGTGCTTTTGGATTTAATTCCCTTCTTATGACGGGCTTTTACACTAGTGCAAAGATAAAGTGCTACAAAAATCATCACTGCTAGAGCAAATGAATGCTTTGATATATGTCTTTTCAGTGGGCCAGATGGGGTGGTTGATCCATAAGTGGCGGGGAGTTAAATGATGCGGCTAATGATGACTAAACTAGATATCAGTCGAGTGGATTTACATATATTCATGATATTCGCTTAAACAGGGCGCGCTGGAAGGAGCAACGATTAGGTGAGCAAAAATGTAAATGAAGTACTGTTCTGCTGAGACTGATTGGCATGAACTCACTCTATAAATATAGACATAGAGTTTCAAGGATGAAGGTCGATACTTACTGTCTTTGTTAATGAAGAAGGACACACTGCCTTTGCATCTTACTCAATTAAAGTCACCAACAGCCCTTTCATTAATTCATTCGTTACCCCTTAGCTTCCCTCTCCCCCTCCGCCCCCCCCCTCCC
Organism: Oreohelix idahoensis; assembly: GCA_024509875.1. NCBI lineage: Eukaryota > Metazoa > Mollusca > Gastropoda > Stylommatophora > Oreohelicidae > Oreohelix > Oreohelix idahoensis. The sequence goes on along the minus strand of JAMPIV010018776.1, from coordinate 392,066 downwards.
CCATCTCCAGGCCTTCAACAAACTCAGGCCAAGTCTTCCTATCGCGCGCCATCTGCTCAAGGTCTTTACATGTCTCCCTCAGCATTTTAATTGCTGCAGTCAGTTATCTTGTCCTTGTGATTTTCTCTCTGCCTCTAACTCCTTTCCTGGCGATTCAAGAACAAGGACTGCAGGGTACTGTTATCAACAGGTTTCCTGAGTGTATGTTCTGTCCATCTTAATGGGTACTGTTATCACCAGGTTTCCTGAGTGTATGTTCTGTCCATCTTAATGGGTACTGTTATCAACAGGTTTCCTGAGTGTATGTTCTGTCCATCTTAATGGGTACTGTTATCACCAGGTTTCCTGAGTGTATGTTCTGTCCATCTTAATGGGTACTGATATCACCAGGTTTCCTGAGTGTATGTTCTGTCCATCTTAATGGGTACTGTTATCACCAGGTTTCCTGAGTGTATGTTCTGTCCATCTTAATGGGTACTGTTATCACCAGGTTTCCTGAGTGTATGTTCTGTCCATCTTAATGGGTACTGTTATCAACAGGTTTCCTGAGTGTATGTTCTGTCCATCTTCATATTTCTTTTCATCATCTCTTGTGAACATCACTTTATGAAACTTTTTTATGGTATCAGTGGTTGAAGTACAAAATCCCTTTAAGTAGAGGCTGTGATCAAGATCTTCCTCTCTTTGCCAATATCGTATTAATTCTTCTTCTTTTTCTTCGTTCGCACTCAGACTTCTACATTAATGCCTCTAATAAAGGTAGTAGTCAGCTCAAGGTTCCTGGCATCTCTAAACAGTTTTTCGTGGAGAGAAGTGGGTTCTTGCCAAAGGCTGCTTAGTTCACTGCTGTATGTTGGGCAGGACTGCGGCAGATGTTCGGCTGTCATTGGGCTGGTGCTACAGGTGTAGAGATTTGTTGTACCAATCATGTACTTGTGGTATAGATGGTACCTCAACCTGATGTGTCCAGTGCGTAAGCGGAAAATGATGACCTGGTCTCGCCTAGTTAGCTGGTGAACGGCATAATTTTTTTTTGTATATGGTCTGGGTGATATTTTTTCCCATTTGAACTTGAATGTGGCTTTTATGGTTGTTTTAGCCATTGCTCATTTAGCAGACGAGAAGGACAAAGAATAGCTGGAGGCATTTGAGCTGTGCGTTATTCTCGTGCATGGAATGGAATAAGGTGTGCCGACATGGCATAAATTACTTTCACTTTTTACTTCTTTGGTCCACTATGCTGTGAAGCGTCTTGGGGCAGATTTTCTTTTAAAATTTTTGAAATTTTTTTTTTTTTGGTTTATCTTGAGTCAAAATGTGTCGCCATTGGCTGATGTGAGCCAATGTGGTTGTAACATTTTTGTAATATTGTAAGTCCATCAGCTTCTCGGTCTTCGCCGTATCCTCAAACCAAATCTTCTACTTTTGTAGGACCGTAGTCCTTTTCTCATGAGATGGCTAAATCAGTTGATTTTTTAGTCTGTATATTCAATTCGTCCGATTGACAGAGTGGTTAGAACGCTGGTTTCTTGCGGCAAAGGTGCCGGGGTTCGAATCACGATGCCGACACGCCATAGTTTACTCAGCCGTAAATGGGTACCTGACTTTTAGTTAGGGAAGAAAAAGGCAGCTAAGAAACGAACTGGTCACCCCACCCCTCGATGCTTGACCTAGTATGGTGGTCTCGAACACTTCACTCCCTATGGCAGTATCTGCTATAGGACAACCCTTACCTTTTATATTCGATGCAGTATATAGTTTGTACAGTTTTTTTTATGTCATCATTTATTATTCAGTCTCTCTTGGTTACATTAGTGGCTCTTCTTCAGCATCTCATCCTCCTCTCATGTACTTTAGACAGGTCCATTTTTGATACTGATTACAAAGAGGGGGACGAATATACTATTTATCAATTGTCGATTAGTTTCCATAGCGATAATCGGAAGTTGGACTAGCAGTTACCGTTGGTACGTCACTGCAGTGGCTTTTTTGGATATTGTTTTAAAATGAAAATGACAACCAATTTTGTAAAAGCCCAGGCAACTATAAAGTTTGTTTAACACATAGCTTAAGTAGCCCAGTCTTCAATTTTATTTCTCTTCTCATCTCTCTTTTTCCCGCTGTGTAAAATATATACATATAGTCCTATACACAGTTATTTTTGTTCTATTTGAAAGATCGGATATCGGTTAGTGAATAGCACCCACAAAATGTAAACCAGCTGCTGATGCCAACAATGCACTCTTCGTTTATATTTTATAACAGGTAAAGGTTGTCTGTCCCATAGCAGATACTGCCGTAGGGGAGTGAAGTGTTACAGATTTCACTATACTGAGTCCAGCATCGAGGGATGGGTGACCAGCTCCCTTCCTCGCTGTCTTTTCCATCCCTAACTCAAGAGCAAAGTCTGGTACCCATTTACAACTGGGTACACTGGAGCGTGACGATATAGTGAATCGAACCCGGCACCATTGTCGCGAGAGACTGGCGCTCTAACCACTTATATTTTATACGGTATCAATTTAAAGTATTAATAATTTATTCTCTTTGTATAAGACAAAACTACATTTTCCTTGCCATTTTTTATTTCTAACAATTCCTAACAACAAATGACAAGGTTTTTTTATAATTGGACATGCATCCTAATATATCCGACGGACCTTGTGTCTAGGTTAAACGGTGCACACCTCGCCTTTGTACAAATGAGGCAAAACTCTTTTAATAACAAACAAAATCTCTACCGAAAAAACATTTTCTTTAAAATTCAAACGCATCTGTTCTTTCAAGACGTAATCTCGATTTTTTAATCTTAAGGTCACATGATAATGACAGTGGTCATCCTTCAAGAAGAAATCTGTTCTGAGACGTGACTGGGAGGAGCGGTCTGTGAGAACATTTCACGTCCTCAAATACAATTAAATTTAACACACACAAAACAAGGAAGTCTGAAGGGGTGATCCCTAAGGACAGAACTTGTACTTTGGGCTGACCTTTCACATCTGTCTTCATATGGCGTAGTCAAGGCAAGACAATGTTTAAGAAAAACGTTTGTCTCTGGTTGTCACCAGACATTTGTGTTAGCGTGTATGAATGGTTATGTTGTGTGAGTGTTGTTGGTCTAATGAACAAAAAGACAGAAGCTGTGGTCATCTCCACACACACACACACACACAAATGTTTCAGATTATGCCATCAAAGAAACTGGGTTAATTTTGAGAAAAAATACCGTAGATTCAGATATCTTGGCAAATGAATGACATCAAGTGGGAGAAGTATCTTAGAAATAAAGAGTAGAATCGCACAATCAAAAAGCTGCACTCAGCAAAATGAAAAGTATTCTTTGCCAACAGAAATATGAAAGATAATTCCTGAGTGCTACGTATAACCAATACTGTTATGTGGAAGTTAGTCACGTACAAAATCAGAAAGAAAATCCTTGCGATCACGCCGATGTAGTTTTAGAGAAAAATGTAAAGAATTCCACTGACAGCTAAAACGAGCTAAGAAAATGTAAGAAAGAGGCCAGTAAGCAAAGAAAGATTATTTCACAAAATAGAAATCCGCGTTCTTCCGGCACAGGTCAGCTGGAATATATCGTGACAACAGGAAGCAAGAATGGTGGGAAACAAGATATAGGGGGGGACGAAGAGGAGCTGCTGGACAGGTTAACATCGCGGCGTGGATGAAAATCAACAACGTAATTGATCAACAGCTCTAGAGACAGGATACACTGGACAGGTTAACATCGCGGCGTGGATGAAAATCAACAACGTAACTGATCAACAGCTCTAGAGACAGGATACACTGGACAGGTTAACATCGCGGCGTGGATGAAAATCAACAACGTAACTGATCAACAGCTCTAGAGACAGGATACACTGGACAGGTTAACATCGCGGCGTGGATGAAAATCAACAACGTAATTGATCAACAGCTCTAGAGACAGGATACACTGGACAGGTTAACATCGCGGCGTGGATGAAAGTCAACAACGTAACTGATCAACACTTCTAGTTAACAGGATACGCTGGACAGGTTTGATCGGCTAAAGCAGCGGTCGGCAACTCAGAAGCTGCGGAGATCTACTTTAGAACCACCGCGCTAAGATCTACCTTAATAAAATCATGTTTGTTTTCAGGTTGCAGAGTACTTGGAATTTAGAATAAGTGAATATTTTTGTAACATGTATCTGTGCTGGACGATTTGCTTCCTGCAATTGCATTGACATAGCGAAGGGCTGTTTAAATTGATTGATGTCTTATCGAATGTTAACTTCACTTTTAACCAAAGGTCGCTTCCTATCTTATGGAGTAGCTATTAGAACCATACAACTGAATGAATCCGATCTCGTAGAATGGAGGGTTAAAAAAGGCCCAACAGTATCACTGAAAGAAATGTAAACAAGTAAAGAAATAAAAATAAGTTTGAGGGACCACTTTTACTGTTGTGACAAAACGGGGCGGCCCCTATCGATCTTTGGTTCTCTCCGGCAGTATCGGTACATTTGTGGTACTGATTTTTAATATGTGCTCTCAAGTATCGCATTTTTCTTTCTTTCTTTCTTTTTCTGCTTGTGTGGCAAATATTTTGTAGGTGCAGACAAGTGTGACATAATCGCTTCCGGGCCGACTTGTTATGACAACATTACTTTCTAATAAAGTAATAAGTATTACAGCTTACACATGTTGTCATGTGAGTTCCCCGATCTGTCTGTAAGTTTGTACACAAGGGCATCGGACATAATATTACCATATATGGGAGACGTGACCTTTCCAAAATTTTTTGCATGTTGGAAATATTTTGAAAGTACCACACCCGACCTGTTTGAATATGATTGGACCGTTTATTTAACTCCATAACAAACGAAGGCGTGGAAAGGCGGGAATATAGTCTGACCATTTCGGAGTTTTATTTCACTGTGAATTTCACGCTCGCCAAGACAACATCGGACCTCGCTAGAGTGAGGACTAGATTCATAATTCATTTTTTTAACCGGACCTTTTATTGGAGAACCAAATAAGACTTACAAAGCACAGGAAATCTAAACCTTTTAATAAGGAACACCGGGACTAGGAAACTGAAGAAAGACACGGAGTCAGAGGGAATTGAAGTTAAAATTAGCGACCCCCAGTACACGTGAAAGAAGGCAGCTGTCAGTGCCTTTTTTTAAAAGTCCTTTGAGCTATTGGATGTCAAAGTCATTTGAGGCTGGCAACCATCGCGTATAGAATGATGATTCATGAACCACCACTGCACGGGCTGGTGATTGCTTTATTTATAGTTCCATAAAGAGAACTAAAAGCATAAAGTAGTTTCAGGTTACCCATGGAGTAGGGAGGGAAAGATGGAAGGAAAGATGAAATAAATGATGTACATTCTAAGAATAATACTTACAGTTTCAAACTTTTCAACAAGTGTAAATATAAAGGAAACATAAATGAATTTATATTGTGAACACTTTTCAAACAGTGGAGATGTAAATGTAAAACGTGTTATATCTGTACGTTTAACCTTTTATTTAAATGTAATGTAAAGCTAAAGCTATTCAGTTTAAATGTAAAGAAAGTTTTATCCCTAGGGATTAAATTTAATTCTCATCGAGGGTAAATTCTGACATGGGATGGTAGAATAGAAGAGGGGGGCACATAACCATGTATCGGAAAACGCCATACTCAGAAGAGCGTTTCGTTTCTATTTCTATTACCAGTTATTGGTGGTACCAGCAAAAAGGACCATTTCTGGGACAAGAAGGGACGAGTGGTTACGCTTTAAGATGGAAGACCAGCTTTAAAGACTCTCCTAGACTTTCCTGGGAAGCGAGCTTCACCCTACTAACCTTGACCAGAGACGAGTGAACGCAGTGTACAGAAAACCAACTCATCAGGAGGAGGAGGATCAGAATCGTCACTGGCAGCTAAGCTAACCCATTTGCTGCCACTTGAACCTCTTATCAAAAACCATCACCCGAGTGATGAAAACTTTATTTTTTAATTAACTATTATTCCTTTCTTTTAAACTGTTAAACTTAAAGTGATTATTAAATTTTGTTATTGGTAATTATACCAATTTAACTTCGATTCAATCATTTTAAATGTACTACATATTTGTCTCAGTCAAAGATATTAACAGAGACTCTAAACAGAGCTATATTATAATAATAATTCCACTGATTAACTCAGGGGTTGGGGCTTAACGGGCTAGATTAAACAATTGCTTAAATTCTTCACAAAAGTTGTCGGCAGATTACAGAATTAACGTGCTCAGCAACAGCCAGCATTGTTTTCGCTTATCTGAATATCTTGTGAAGCCACCCATGTGATAGAAGCTTTACTACTCTTCTATCTACATTTCTGCCAAGAGTAATCTTGTGTAAAGATAGACTCCATTGAAGCCTATAACAGATACTATTGAGTTTTGGTCACTGTTGGACCACTACTGCAAAGCAGGGGAGGCAAAACCGTCACAACTGTTGATATCAATTGCATAATTCACAAGTGTCAGCTTCCTATATTTTTATCCGACTGTTCTTGTTATTGAACCGACTTGACCTTGGCTGCAACTACCGAATTAGCTCCCGTTTGTATTCATTCTGTTAACCTGAGGAAGTTGTGAGATTTGCAACGTTGTTGCATATACATTTTTGTCCTGAATTCCACATTCCATTGCCGTTGTTACACAGCCAGTGCTTTACTTTTTTTCCGGTTGAGTGGAAGAAACAATATATATATATATATATATATATATATATATATATATATATATATATATATATATATATATATATATATATATATATATATATATATATATATATATATATATGACAGGGGCTAGGTGTGGTTGTAGAGGTGAACTTATGTCGATGTGGCTACCTCACACCCAAGACCCATGCACTAAGAAAATTTATTAAGGATCGTTTGACAGGGGTTGCAATTACTGGTTGCTTGCAACCCTCTCAGCAGCAGACTTAGCAATTCAAACAACACAAAGCCTTATACAGATAAACATTTAATACTACCGAACAAAACCAAACAAACACCCAGTCAGTGTTCATAGACTTTCTGAAAGAAACAATATATAAAACAATGTCTAAGTGAACATCAATAGCATACATAATAACACTTACCATACGGCAAACATGCGCCCACCTGATACCCTCAACTATCTCACACACTCATGCATATCGTCCAACGAGACTAGTATGGTGTTGTGCATGAGGCTGGCAATCTCACTGTGTAACATAGGTTGCTACCGAAACCACTACTGCAAGAGCACACACTCAACTATCACACACACACACTCATGCATGTCGTGTAGCGATACTAGTATGGTGTTGTGCATGAGGCTGGCAATCTCACCGTGTAACATAGGTTGCTACCGAAACCACTACTGCAAGAGCATCTGAATGCTTCATGCAGAGGCAAACCACACTGGTGGCCCCATGCTCCCTCAGGAGCGGAAAAGAGAAATATATATCTCCAAGTGAGCCCACGTGCTCTCACAAACCATTCTTCACATTACAATAATTAAATAATAATCAACTGGACATAAAATAATATTCTTCAATTACATGTACAACAAATACTCTCAATAATGAGAATAAACCACCAACTCGCAACTGATCCATCTCAATAGTCATCACTGCACTCTGAACATGTCGTAAGTGACGACTGGTGCGCCTGGCCGCAAGCGTGTCGTATATGACCCCTGATGAGATTGGGAACTCATCACATGAAACACATTGTTACAGAAACAACCACTGTAATAGCATAAAAATGCTTCTTGTGGGCTTGTGATGGACACCAGCCGCATTGGTGTTTCCATGCTCCACAAGGAGCAAACAGAGAAACACCTGTCTCAACGTGCCTTACGCACCCTGGCGTGGCTCTAATCTCACCAGAAACCTAAATGACTATTCTCACTTAAAAGTAACCACTTAAGATAAACAGTAGGATCATGATAAGTAGGCTATCGTGAAATACACTTAACTGCTCTTACATTAAAGAATAAAATATAATTATTCTTAACTTAACAACTAGAACTAAAGTCATCACCACGTGGCTGCCATCTTGCTAACAAGTTAATATCATCAAATTCACGTGATAGATCGCTTCTTTGCCTGGTTTCATGTATGAAATACTTTCATACTACATCTATCTATGTATTTCACTAAACATTAAAATAGCCACGCTCAATATAATTTCAGAATTATAGAACACTAATGCTAATCCAAATTAACTCACGTGCTCAAGGCATCTACAGATTGACACAGATTGACTCTGGTGTCTAACCTCGTCTGCTCTCTTCTGGGCGGCTCTCTCAAAAATAGGCCTGTTTCGCCGCTTGCTATCTCTTTTATAAGCCCTAGGCTAATCACTCAACTTACTGCGCGCTGAGCGTATTAATTTGCGCCACGCAAATAACACACGCGATTATTGCTTTATAAGGCATGAAAACACATATATACACAACTATTTCTAGAGCAAAAACACAACTAATTTGTAGGCTTTATTATGGCCTTGTAATAAATCTTCTTGAAGATAACGTGGTGAAAAGGCACTAAACCACAGAGACAATATGGTTGACAAGATGGGTGTACCACGGAGACAATATGGCTGACAAGATGACACGGTCACATATTCCCCGCCTGATTTTGTTGTCGTCCCGACAACTGCACAAAATCAGGCGCTCCAGTCGTATCTACCAAATCTGGAGAATCATCTTGTCCTTCACTTCGTCTCAGTTCGTTGCCAGTGACTCTAATGCTCGGGCTCGCTCTGTCTGTTCGTTGGATGATATATGGACCCCCTGTCATTGTGGGAGCACGAACAACAACGTACTCCTCTTCTGACCACATATCACGAATCTTGGATCTCTCGGCGTTGTGCATTCTCTTCTTCATCAATTCTCCGACCTGTAGTGGAGTAGATCACGACACCTTGTCACATCTCTCTTTCCGGACTGCTTCAAAACTCTGCAACGGTGCCTCTGCTCTTATGTGCGCCCCTCGCAGCCTGGAAACGTGTCCTTCAACGTGTTTTAGATGAGTCTCCTCCTCTAAATGTCGACCACTATTCTTGGCGCCCGTAGGGTGACAGTTGGTACGGACATCGCTTGGCTTGCACTGTGACGGCAATCTAGATGTGTTGGTACGCCTAGAGAGAGCGCTCTTTGAAGGACAACCCGATATCAAATGGCCTGGGGACTTACAATGAAAACATCGCTTAGGAAGCGGGCCCTGGGGACACTTGGCTTCCATGTGGTTTGAAAAGTCTCCACAGTTGAAGCATCTTATTTTCCTAAGCTTCCTCTGTGCCCTGGGTCGCCTCCTGCTAACCTTACATTCCTGGCCGCCTTTGACTTTCTTCCCTGCAATAAGTACCTCACACTCCGGTCGACCACCAACCATCTTTATCTTTGAGTCATTCTGCTCTCCTTCTGTAACCTGACTCCCAGCCGCAGAGGGGTCTAGTTTAATGCCTGTGGACATCGATTCTGTACGTGGCCTAGTTCTCTGCATCTAAAACAACGAACTGTCCTGGTACGTCTCCCCTGCTCCTGAGTCATCGCATCAATTTTAGCCTCTTATTGAGCCACATGTGCTCTCAGCCGCTCTACTTCTGCGTTTAATACATGTGCATCTGACACAGTCTCCGTTCTTGCCACTTCAACACTGGCAACACCAACCCCAGAAGTGAGTTCAGTCTCTTAAAACCGTAGGGCATAGTCTCTCACCGACGTGAACGATGCTGTAGGCTCTTTGATGACCATTTCCTTTGCAAGCTTTCTTAGTAGATCATCTTTCAGACAAGCAGCAAACTGGTCACGAAGAAAGGATGGCTCCAAAGGAGTGACGTTATTCTGCTTTTGTGCCCTTACCACACCTTCGAACACCTCGTGGATGCTATGGGAGAATTCCCAAAGAGACTCCATTGCACCTTGCCGGGTAGAGTAAAAAGTGGCCATTAGCTCTGTGTAGTAAAATCTGTGAGATAATCGCTTATTTCAGTAAGATTTTAGTCCTATGATGAATAAATACACCAGCCCTCGGGTGTCTGACGGGTTTCATCTTCATCGCCAGTAGGGCGATGCCTTTTGTGCAGTGGGAATGCTAAGAAATGACCCGCCGTAAAAATCTAACACGCTTTAATTTCGGTTTCGAAAATGTAGAAAAAGAAAAAAAAAACTTTTAACATCTCGCCGATCTACTGCACGAAACGGGGGAAAAGCTTGTAATTAACAACTTGCCAACTGTGAGACCAGACTGGCATTTGAATTAACGTAATATGTTAACTTTAACACTAACATTTGTAATAATTCGGACATTTCACAGTAGTAAGAACGAGGCGATTGTAAATATTAACCTCTTCTCATCCTCGGGCCTTTCGTGACTCTCTTCCTTTTTCACAACTTCTCCGCCTTCGCCGTTTGTGCCAAGACGACGATGACTTCCACTTCCGAGCAAATGAGATGTTGGATTTCTTCCGTAGCAGACTTTATCCGGAACATGTTCTCACCTCTGCTCTCCAACGTGTGCTCCCCATCTCTCGTCAGGAGGCCCTCATACCTCACTATAAATCCATTTCAGATAGAGTCAAATTAATCTTGACCCATCACCCTCACAGTACTGCTGTCAAATAGATCCTTTTCCGCCACCTCCATATCCTCCAAGCAGAGCCTGCGACCCAAGAAGTATTCGGTGAAGCACCTTTGGTGGCATATAGACGCGACAAGAACTTGAAGGATCTTCTTGTTCACAGCCGTCTCCCAAAGGAGAACGCCACTCACTTTGGCACACTACCCTGTGGTCGGACACGATGCAACAAGTGCAAGTATGTCATCTCAACCTAGAAGGTGTCCTTTCCTAAGGCTACGTATACCATCACTAGTAGCTTCACGTGTGAATCGCGTAATGTCATTTGTACGATCATATGTAAACGTTGCTGCAAAACCTATATTGGCCAAACAGGCTGTCGTGGAATATTCTAATCCACATATATAAATTATTAGGTAAATATGAAGCCTAACAAATAAAATTAATAAAGAAAAGAGCAATGGTAAAATAACAGTGCTGTCACAAAGAAGGTACTCGAAATCCCCCTTGTTTTCTGCTTCGTCTGCAAATTGTAACGCTTTCACGTTGATAGTAAAAGCTTAATGTATTATTACCCACTTTCTTCAATGAAACGTGTGCTGTATTTCTTGGAAAAACATTGAGAGGCACCCTGCGTAATGACCTAAATTAATCCTAACATTAATTATAGTACGTTACCAAAACGAACGAACAGATGGACTCAAATAGAAAGAGAGAGAGGGGCGAATGAAATCAGGAACGCATGCAAAATTAAACACGCGTCGCGCGATACACAATTACTACTATCACGCGTGTTAGGCTACAAGCACTAACTTTTTCGGACGGACAGTGATAAATTCACTACCCTTCCCAGAGTTAGGTTTTAAAATCACAAAAAACGCTTATTAGGAAAGATAACAATAGATGGGTTTACGTTTGAAAACATTACAGTACCCAGACAGCACATCTTCGAAACAGGAGGATAAAGAAATTGCATATTTTGAACGCAGCCACGTAGCTCTTTTAAATTTGGATATTTGGGTTCCTTAGGGCTTGCTGACAAAGAATATGTAAAACGTTACGCAAATAGTCCAGGAATTAATAAATTATAACCAAAATAAAATAGTGGGGATGCCTGACAACATGGAATCATTTCTGCTCATAAAATTTTTTTATAACGTGTTTGAAAAAAACCTTACGTTACAGAAATAGCCTACCATGTAAACTCCAAATTGATTGGAGCGCAACAAATGAAAGACTAACCACGATTGGTCGGGCTATAAATACTATCTTGGTTGTTAGGGAGACGTAGGAAGGTAACATTTTTTCAAACACTTGTCGAAACGTGGCTCGATTGGCCAGACTCGCTGATATAATCACTTAGGAGCGTTAGTTCGAAACCACTTGTTTAAATAAGCTTGATAAAGCAACAGTGCGTTGAAGCCAGCTCATATTTTTGCTAAATAAAAGCCTGGAACATAAGCAGATGGGAATTTGTGCCAGTAAATGTGCCAGAATTCATTGCTAATCAACGTATCTGTGTTTATTCTATGAATTGTGGTAAGCTTGAACCATTCAGTATCTTTTAATGAAAATTGAATGTAAATTGTTAATTTATGCCTGTATATATATGTGTAGTTCAGTGGCAAACAGGAGATAAAGCCTATAATGCTCCAGCCTGAACAGAGGGTGTCGGAGGGAAGTAAAACGGCATGGAATGGCCAAATAGTACACTGACACCTGGATGATTGACTAGAAAGAAATAATGCTGGAAGTGCAGAGGCGTGGTAACCATTAAGGAGGTAAATACTGGTATAAAGTATTTCAGATGAAGCTGACAGTTGGCCTAACGCTCTGAACTCAATGTTTGTGATGTATTGTGATCAGTGTAAAAAAGAGAGTATAAGTTAGTTATGAAGTAGAAGGTACATCCTTCTTGTTTACAGGGACCGTGGTCTTGATGGTACTGAGCAGCACCTGGTCAGAGCTTTGCTGAATCCAGAGTCGGACAGCATACTCCTTGGTCCATCTAGCTATCAGTGAGGTGTCTCCAGAGCCCAGGGGAGAATTCGAGCAGAGGAGTCCTTTCCTGCCGCCATCACGCAAGATAAGCTGATTTGGCCAGCTGAGCTCAACATTATGCCCCCTCATCTTGAAATGACTTTGTAAAAATAACATTCAGAGGGGAATTTAATTGTCTTAATATCAGGAACTGAGAACATCTCCAATACTAGTCCCAAAAGACAAACTATTGAAGTCATGATGACAAATACCAACAGAGCTTGAACAAAACAAAACCAGTATTACCTCATATTACCACTACACAACTGACACACATAGGATATTTTTAATAATATATGTCACTACAATATTCATATTGATAAAGTCTGTACATATACTTGTAATTAAAATTGATTGTGATTCCTGGTTCCTTTGTATTTGAATCAGGACACATATACCTTTATGATAACAATGAATACATATTGTTATTTGAAAAGTTATCAGTGACTCCTTAAGATATTCTCATAGAGTGTTATATGTATGTGAGTGTCACAGTGTTGTCAAGAGTAGTGGATTAAATTAAATTGTTTATCTGTCTGTTGTTGTGACTTACACTTCATCATACACATACCCTAGACACATAACGTAGTCATCACACTATTCCAGAATAATTCTGACTGAGATATATAGATATGTGGTAGCAAGTAAGGTTATCTATAATACACTACTCTTAATAGATATAGATACCTTCACAGCTGATCTCAGTCAGTACACTAAGTCCCCTATAAATATTTATAACATCCCACTTCACCACATATATTGGGGGCTCGTCCGGGATTTTGAATCTTTCCCTATTAAAAATATTGGGGGTAATTCACTTCAGGGAATATAAGAATTAAAAGGTATCCTTGGGTGGAATTGAATAAGGTTGAGCTCACGGTGCCTGTGTTGTCCATTAGATATATTTAGAGATTAAATTGTTGGTTAGACATTGTATAACTTTACCTGATAGACAATGGCGGACCTAGCCAAATTTCGATCTGCTGCTGTTCAGACTGCAAAAGAGTTAGGATTAGATGGGCAAGTTATGGTTGCCTATGTCACCACGGAATGTGACAAATTTATTGAACGCGAAGAAAGAAGGTTTGAAGCCGAAAGAAGGTTAGAGGCTGAAAGGGAAATTAAGAGGTTGCAGATTGAGGCTGAGGCTAAGAAATTGGAAGCAGAAAGAGAAGACAAAAGATTAGCTGCAGAAAGAGAAGAGAAGAAATTAGCTGCAGAAAGAGAAGAGAAAAAATTAGCTGCAGAAAGAGAAGAGAAGAAATTAGCTGCAGAAAGGGAAGAGAGGAAATTAGCTGCAGAAAGGGAAGCAGAAGATAAAAGATTACAAAGGGAACATGAGTTACGACTAAGGGAGTTTGAGTTTCAGGGCCATGCTCCTGAAAATGGTGCCAGTCCCTTTGCCTCTGATGCTACGGTTACTCAAGGAGCCTCAACCTCAGCTATGAATTTTCATTTAGATCATTTTGTTGAGAAAGACGATGATATTGAGAGCTACCTAAATAGGTATGAACTATTAGCTACCACGTATGGGTTAGAGAGAGAAAGGTGGAGCTTAAAGTTATCTCAGGGACTTCGTGGGGCAGCTTATGAAGTTTTTGCAAAAATGAGCAGAGGTGATCAGGAAAATTATGACATGCTAAAGCAGGCTCTTTTGTTAAGGTATGAAAAGAATGCAGAATTTTATAGGAAAAAATTTAGGAATGCTAAACTACTGTCAGGTGAAACCTATCACCAGTTCTCTGCACGAATAGAGACATACTTGGAGAAATGGACTTCTCTGGGGAAAACCCAAGATCTTAAGGAAATGGTCCTTATAGAGCAACTAAGAGAGTCCATGGCTCCAGACCTGAGAAAGTTTCTCATGGAACAAGGTGCAGAGAGGCTGGATGAGTTGCTAAATGTTGCTGAAAGGTATCAAGCAGCTCAAGCAGAGGTAACAGGTAATAAAAAGAAACAAGTGGATAACTTTAGGGCACCACAGAACTTTAATCAATTTGATCCTAGGGATCAAAATAAAGGTAAGCACCAATTTGATAGGCCACGGTATGACAATAAAAATAAATTCCCACAATTCGATGAAAGGAAATATAATGAAAGAAAATCTTTCAACCAAGGAAAAAGGTGGTGTAAGAATTGTCAGATGGACAATCATGACACTGACCGTTGCAGAAGGAAACCTGTGTATATGGCAACCCTTCAGGTCAGGTCGACCTCAAGACAGGAGGAGGATATTATGTTAGATACCACTCCAGAAGAGATGAGGAAGGCACAGGCTGGGGATAAAACACTCAAGCCTTGTTTCAGAAAATTGTCAACTTGTCATACAACTCCAGGCAAGGGAGATTTTTACATGAAAAACAAGTTGATGTATAGGAAGACTGGAGCTAGATCCAAAGGTCACGGACAGCTGGTACTTCCTAAAAGATATAGGGCAGACTTAATAAGGAGCTTACATGTGAAACCAGATGGGGACCATGAGAAGATAGGTACCATCATTCAAAAGGTGGCTCACAATTATTATTGGCCCAAAGCAAGATGGGACATTGAGAATTTTGTAGAAAGGTGTAGCATAGCACATGAGGGAACACCCACAAGTGGGAACATGGATCAGGACCTGGACACGCCACGGGGCAAAATTAGGCCTGATAATAAAAAGAAATATAAATTTGAAAAAGTGGACCAAATGGAATGGGAAGCCCCTTTTCACGGACAAGCTTCACTTAACTGTTTTACAATGGCCACTATGCGGAGAGTGCAAAAGGATGTCTTACCCCAGGATAAGCCGAAAATCCCTCAATCGGACTTAAACAAACTGGAGGAAGAGGATGTAGGGAGGAAATCTCTCATCAAGAATTTTAAGTGGGGAAAGCCCCAAAAGAAAAATTGGTAGCGGTCGTTTTGTGAATGATAATTCTGGGAGGAAAAATCATCACTATAAAGCTTCGAGTGGAAGAGACCATACCGGTGCATGGACAAATAGGTCCACACAATTAAAGGTCCATATGTAGCTATGTTAAGAACGTGGACTGATGAAAAGGCAGAGGAAAACATTACATCTTCATACCAATATGTGAATGAGCTGACCACTCGGTTAAAAACTGGCTGGAAACTTGCCAATGAAAATTTGAAACAAGCCAGGAAGAAACATGCTGCCTATTATAACAGGAAGGCGAAAGACAGAGATTTGGCTGTGGGAGAGAAGGTACTGCTTCTTTTGCCCGGGAGTCAGAATAAGTTACAAATTGGATGGCAGGGTCCATATACAGTTCTAGAGAAGGTGTCTAGAACAAATTATAAGATAGATAAGAAGGGGAAAGAAAAAATCTATCATGTGAATCTCCTGAAGAAATATTTGGAAAGAGAACATCAGGAAGAGACACACTTGTTGACCTTGTCCATCGCCATGGAGATGAAAAAGGAACCACTTTCATCATTTGAATATCCATTACACCCCTGTGAGACAGCAGCACAGGTGAAAATCAGTACACATTTAACGAAAACTCAGAAAGAGAGAGTGCAACAGGTTCTAAATAATCATGCAGAGGTGTTAACAGACCGACCAGGGCATACAAACCTATTGGAATATGATATGAAACTAATAGACTCCACACCTGTCTGTATGAAACCATATTCGATTCCGTTTGCTAAGGAGAAAGCTTTGAAGGAAGAGATAGACTATCTATTGAAGGAAGGAATTATTTCGCACAGTGAGTCTTCGTATAGTTCCGGTGTTGTACTCTTACGGAAGCCCTCTGGAGAACATAGACTCTGTATAGATTACAGGAGACTGAATGCTATTACAGAAGGACAGGTGGATCCATTGCCGGATACAAATCAGCTGTTTGCCAGGCTAAATAAAGCTAAATATTTCTCAAAAGTGGATCTGAGTAAAGGATACTATCAGATTCCAGTAAAGCCTGAGGTTAGACCATACCTAGCTTTTAGTACCTCAGAAGGACACTATGAGTTTAATAGATTGCCATTTGGATTGAAGAATGCGCCTAGTGTCTTCTCTAGAATGATGAGAAAATTATTGGATCCTCTGAATAATCCATGTATAACAAATTTTATGGATGATATCCTTATAGCAACAGAAACATTTGAGGAACACATTGACTCTCTGAACATGCTGTTTGATCGACTTAGGAGGCAAATTTAACAGCCCGACCAACCAAATGTTGCGTTGGATGTAAAGAATTGGAATTTTTGGGACACACAGTTTATCAGGGAAACATGACCCCTGACCCAAAGAATTTAGAGAAACTACAGAAAGCCCCGAGACCACAAACCAAGAAGGACGTGAGATCCTTTGTCTCATTATGTGGTTTCTACCAGAAGTATATCAAAAACTTTAATTCCATATGTGCACCGTTAACTGAATTGACACGTAAAGGACATCCAGATCGCATTACATGGACACCACAAAGTGAAATGACTTACCAAGAATTGAAGGAAAAGCTCACAAGTAAACCCATTTTGAAATTACCTGACTTAAGTCAAGAATTCATAGTAAGGACGGATGCAAGTAATATTGGGTTAGGTGCAACTCTACTACAGAAATCAGATGCATTGGATGGGGAATTAAGCCCAGTGGCATATGCTAGCAGAAAGTTGAATAAAGCTGAAATCAACTACTCAACTAGCGAAAAAGAATGTCTTGCAGTAATATGGGCGATAAAGAAATTCAATATTTATCTATATGGGAAGGCATTTAAGTTGCAAACAGACCACAAACCTTTATCGTTTCTAGCACAGGCTAAGCATGAGAACTCTAGGTTACTCCGATGGTCTTTACTTCTGGCTCCCTATAATTTTAGCATTGAGTATATATCTGGAAAAACAAATTTGAGAGCGGATTTTTTAAGCCGCCATCCGTGTGATGAGAATCACCGTAAACCCCAGAAATAATAATAAATTTCTCTATGTGTATATAGAATAAAGGACTGACATATAATGTCTGTTTTAAGAGGGGAGGTGTCGTGGAATATTCTAATCCACATATATAAATTATTAGGTAAATATGAAGCCTAACAGATAAAATTAATAAAGAAAAGAGCAATGGTAAAATAACAGTGCTGTCACAAAGAAGGTACTCGAAATCCCCCTTGTTTTCTGCTTCGTCTGCAAATTGTAACGCTTTCACGTTGATAGTAAAAGCTTAATGTATTATTACCCACTTTCTTCAATGAAACGTGTGCTGTATTTCTTGGAAAAACATTGAGAGGCACCCTGCGTAATGACCTAAATTAATCCTAACATTAATTATAGTACGTTACCAAAACGAACGAACAGATGGACTCAAATAGAAAGAGAGAGAGGGGCGAATGAAATCAGGAACGCATGCAAAATTAAACACGCGTCGCGCGATACACAATTACTACTATCACGCGTGTTAGGCTACAAGCACTAACTTTTTCGGACGGACAGTGATAAATTCACTACCCTTCCCAGAGTTAGGTTTTAAAATCACAAAAAAACGCTTATTAGGAAAGATAACAATAGATGGGTTTACGTTTGAAAACATTACAGTACCCAGACAGCACATCTTCGAAACAGGAGGATAAAGAAATTGCATATTTTGAACGCAGCCACGTAGCTCTTTTAAATTTGGATATTTGGGTTCCTTAGGGCTTGCTGACAAAGAATATGTAAAACGTTACGCAAATAGTCCAGGAATTAATAAATTATAACCAAAATAAAATAGTGGGGATGCCTGACAACATGGAATCATTTCTGCTCATAAAATTTTTTTATAACGTGTTTGAAAAAAACCTTACGTTACAGAAATAGCCTACCATGTAAACTCCAAATTGATTGGAGCGCAACAAATGAAAGACTAACCACGATTGGTCGGGCTATAAATACTATCTTGGTTGTTAGGGAGACGTAGGAAGGTAACATTTTTTCAAACACTTGTCGAAACGTGGCTCGATTGGCCAGACTCGCTGATATAATCACTTAGGAGCGTTAGTTCGAAACCACTTGTTTAAATAAGCTTGATAAAGCAACAGTGCGTTGAAGCCAGCTCATATTTTTGCTAAATAAAAGCCTGGAACATAAGCAGATGGGAATTTGTGCCAGTAAATGTGCCAGAATTCATTGCTAATCAACGTATCTGTGTTTATTCTATGAATTGTGGTAAGCTTGAACCATTCAGTATCTTTTAATGAAAATTGAATGTAAATTGTTAATTTATGCCTGTATATATATGTGTAGTTCAGTGGCAAACAGGAGATAAAGCCTATAATGCTCCAGCCTGAACAGAGGGTGTCGGAGGGAAGTAAAACGGCATGGAATGGCCAAATAGTACACTGACACCTGGATGATTGACTAGAAAGAAATAATGCTGGAAGTGCAGAGGCGTGGTAACCATTAAGGAGGTAAATACTGGTATAAAGTATTTCAGATGAAGCTGACAGTTGGCCTAACGCTCTGAACTCAATGTTTGTGATGTATTGTGATCAGTGTAAAAAAGAGAGTATAAGTTAGTTATGAAGTAGAAGGTACATCCTTCTTGTTTACAGGGACCGTGGTCTTGATGGTACTGAGCAGCACCTGGTCAGAGCTTTGCTGAATCCAGAGTCGGACAGCATACTCCTTGGTCCATCTAGCTATCAGTGAGGTGTCTCCAGAGCCCAGGGGAGAATTCGAGCAGAGGAGTCCTTTCCTGCCGCCATCACGCAAGATAAGCTGATTTGGCCAGCTGAGCTCAACATTATGCCCCCTCATCTTGAAATGACTTTGTAAAAATAACATTCAGAGGGGAATTTAATTGTCTTAATATCAGGAACTGAGAACATCTCCAATACTAGTCCCAAAAGACAAACTATTGAAGTCATGATGACAAATACCAACAGAGCTTGAACAAAACAAAACCAGTATTACCTCATATTACCACTACACAACTGACACACATAGGATATTTTTAATAATATATGTCACTACAATATTCATATTGATAAAGTCTGTACATATACTTGTAATTAAAATTGATTGTGATTCCTGGTTCCTTTGTATTTGAATCAGGACACATATACCTTTATGATAACAATGAATACATATTGTTATTTGAAAAGTTATCAGTGACTCCTTAAGATATTCTCATAGAGTGTTATATGTATGTGAGTGTCACAGTGTTGTCAAGAGTAGTGGATTAAATTAAATTGTTTATCTGTCTGTTGTTGTGACTTACACTTCATCATACACATACCCTAGACACATAACGTAGTCATCACACTATTCCAGAATAATTCTGACTGAGATATATAGATATGTGGTAGCAAGTAAGGTTATCTATAATACACTACTCTTAATAGATATAGATACCTTCACAGCTGATCTCAGTCAGTACACTAAGTCCCCTATAAATATTTATAACATCCCACTTCACCACACAGGCAAACGACTTGGGGACAGATTCAGCTAGCACTTAAATGACATCTCTCAGCAAAAGTCCACACCAGTTGCCACACACTTCAATAGTCCTGACCACCATGGTCCCATCGACATCCAGGTCACTGTGATCCGATCCTGCTCCTCTGACACTGCCAGCCTAGAACAGCTTGAGAACCGTCTTATCCACCACATGGGGTGTCTAAAACCAGCCGGTCTCAACACTTTCCACACCTTTGTCTGAGGTCACCCTTTCCTATCTTGCTCTATTTTGACTCTTTCCACTCTTATCCTATTCTTCTATTTTTATGCCATCCTCCATAATATGTATGGATATACACGGTTTCTAATTTGTCTTGATTTTTGATTTCATATTCATTTATCTCCTACTTATTCTGTCCTCTTCTATTTCCAGTCCCCACTTTTATTACGTTTGGGTAGTTTTTTGTTCAGTTTCGTTTTTTAGTTTTTAGTTTCTTAGTATGTATTGTGTACATCCGGGGGCAGAAGTCACTTCCTTTTCAGCCATGCTTCGCCTTCAGGGACGTACATAGGTTTTATTTTTATATTTCTTTAAGTTCGTATGTCTCCTATCTAGCTTTCACTTTCTTTCTTTTCCTGACGAAGGCCTTGTGGCCGTAGCGTAGACTACTTTCTTTGTCTTTTGTACTCGTAAGACGAATCACCTTTTTTCGATTTTTTTTTTCAAACCCATCCATTGTACTCCACGTCTTACCGCAGTTCCCCTCAACTTCCTCTAAATATTAACGCAAAACACTACCAAAGTTTTGAAAAACCCCTCTTCGTTCTGCACGCGGTCTCTTTAAAATATACACGCTGTGGGCAAAGCCAGCAGAGGCAAACACACAGACAATCTTTTATTTCCTCCTAGCGGTAGTATTCTGACGTCACTCAAACTAGTTGGTTCATTTGAATAGTGAGGAAAATGTTAGAGACAGGGAGGGAAGATGGCCGACTTGTGTAAAATGTATATTTGACGATTGACAGTGACAAAAATTGAAAATCTAAACCATACTGAAACTGACCATAAAAATCATATGGTAGTATAGCTTAGAGTCCCCTGAGCAAAAATGTGTTTTAAAAAATATGGTAGTCCAAGTATTAGCCAAGTTATTGAGAAAATACTAAATGTCTACGGACGCTTGACCAGACAGACTTGTTCTTGCTCGTTATACATAACGTTAGTGGGGACGCTAGTTTAAAAAAAGAGGCATTGTAGTAATTCAAATTCTATTAGTTGGTATAGGAGTTTGTTTGTCTTTTTCGTACGCCTGCTAATACTCGAGGCGAAATCTCAGGTTATTATTTTTTTTTATGTCTAACCTGACATTGATTTTTACGTGAGTATCCTATTTTCTTGTACAGAGACAAGTGTCCCTCGCCATTCGGGCATATACTCGCCGTTTTCGGAGGTACCCATTAGAGCTGGGTCGGCTCAGGAGCCGCAGTCCCTGGTCGACGACACTCCTTCAAATGTCCTCGCCAGGTCTCGAGTTAATCCAGTCCAAATCCCGGTCGACGAAAAATCCTCAAATGCCGTCACCCGGGTTTGATCCTGAATCACCCGGTCGCCAGAGCGGTGTTGTAACCACTACGCTAGCGCGGCTCCTAGGTATAGGAGTGAAAGGGTAGAGATAGGAAAAATATAACTAAAAACGAAACATTTTTTTCTATTGGGCATAACTAACGAAGACTGACCAATGGACTAAGAGGCACATAGTTTGTTTGGAATTGTTTTGTTTTTTTCAAACAAAATTTAAAAATTTGTAGTAGTGCCTTCTTTCATTGGTCGTCTCAAATAGATATTGGCAAAAGGCATAGTGGTCTCGGAGCCATTTGACTAGAAACTTTGATTCAAACACTTACGTTGAGATCGGATGTGATAGCTTGTAAAATTAAATACTAATTCACTATCTGGACGAGGCAGAGCAAAACTGAGGCCATATTCTTTGCCAGTCAACGTTATTTGTGACATATTTCTTTGAACTAGTGGTAAGAATGCTTTATGTATTTACATGCTTGATTAAAACTGAAAAAGTTAGATACTGCTGTGGAAGAGTGAAGGACATGCCGGAAGCAAACATTATTGAGTCCTCAAATTGAACTGTATTTGACTGTTGCATATTATTATGATTTTGTATTAATATTTTGTATTGGAAATGTTAGGAAGCCTCTGTGTTCTATGAACACTTTTCAACATGCCTAGAGCATTTATAAGTTAGAAAAGAAAAAGAAAAGAAGAAAATCATATATAAGGAGATGTGGTTACTCCACATTATTGCATTGAAGCAAACTATGTAAAAGTACCGTGGCGTATCTGCCATAGGGACTTGTGGTGTGGTCACAGAAGGGTGTGAGTCATAAATTAGGGGCTGATGCACATGAATGCACAAGAGGCTGACCCCATATTGTCGTGTATAGATAGGGATAAGAAGTTGTGATCTGGTTGAAAAGGCCAGGGTGTCTTTTTATTGCAGAGTTTTTACTTCCTGTTACCATCCGGTGACAGGAAACCTGATGAGTGGGTGTAAAGTCTCCATTATAAAGTTTAAGCTGTCAGCTGATAGCCTGAATGAGCTTACGTGTGGGTGCTGCTCGACATTGTCTCTACATTGATATACTGACTTATATTCGACCTACGAAGAATCCCAGGTGACAAGTTATCAGCTGGGACCTCTGACATTTCATCCGAAGAAAATAATTCCTATCAAAATAACATTGAATTATATGGGGCTTTATGTAAACAACAGCTCCTCATAACATATGACAATCACTAACAACTAGTAAAGTTTGATTCTGTGAATACACCTATAGGAACTCTATATTAACATATATTCATAAGACAAAGAGTCCATATTTTAGTTACCACATTATATGTAAATATATTTCCTCATTATCAAAGACCTGTCCAAAAGAAGATGGCGGGACAGGCAGATTAAATTGTAAAAAGAAAAAACATTCAAATTTTAAAAGAAAACTTTAACCACTGTCTTATTCATTTTATTATAGTGAGTTAAAGTGTATTGTGTTGATGTACCATCATCTTCATTTCACCCCTAGACACTAGATACATCATACACCAGCCACTAGAATCAAAATGCGGACTGTGTCAAATCTAGGGAGGTAGCGTTAGGTTCCCTGATCAATATATCATCATCATCATCATTCCTTTTATAGTCAGGGGCCTACATGTTCTTGACCTCACACAGTTAACACAGACACAACTATCTTTCTTGTTAGGTATAACATCTTAACCTCCACAGCAAAATTACATTTGCTACATAAATTGGTAGGCTTGTCCGGGATAGGAACTTTCAGTACTACATATATTAGGGTCCTGGTTTGGGGTTTAGCGATAACAACATTTATATTTACCCAGGGAATCCCCATTATTAGCATTGCCCAAGATTTGGGAATTGATGAAGTGTCAGAGCCTGGATGAATTAAATTAAAAATTGTATTTGTTTAGAAATTGATTTAGAACATTTTAGTATTTATCAGATGGCGGATTTGGCCAAGTTTCGCTCTGCTGCTGTGCAGATTGCCAAAGAGATGAATACTGAAGGTCAAGTTTTGATTGACTATGTCACCTCAGAATGTGAAAAGTTTATTGCTAGAGAAGATCATAGGTTAGCTGAAGAGAGGAGAATGCAGTTAGAAGACGCTAGAGAGAGAGAAATTAAACGTTTACAAATTGAATCTGAGAAGGAGGCTAGGGCCTTAGAGGCTGATAGAGAGGCTGAGATCAAGAGGCTCCAGTTTGAGGAGAAAAGATTAGAAAGGGAGGCAAAAGAAAAACGACTGCAAAGGGAAGCAGAAGAAAAGAGATTGGCTGCCGAAAGGGAAGCAGCAGATAAAAGATTAGAAAGGGAAGCAGAAGAAAAGAGATTGGCTGCCGAAAGGGAAGCAAAAGATAAAAGGTTGCAGAGGGAGCATGAGTTGCGACTAAGGGAGTTGGAGTTGCAAGGCCATGCTCCTGAAAATGGTCACAGCCCCTCTATCTCTGATACGACTGCTAGTCAGGGGGCCTCCAACTCAGCTATGGGGTTTCATTTAGATTATTTTGTTGAGAGAGATGATGACATTGAATCATATCTAAGTAGGTATGAGGTATTAGCTTCAACTTATGGGTTAGAAAAAGAAAGATGGAGCTTGAAGTTATCCCAAGGTCTTCGGGGAACAGCTTATGAAGTGTTTTCAAAAATGAGCAGGGATGACCAAGACAATTATGACATGTTAAAGCTGGCTCTGTTGTTAAGATACGAAAAGCATGGTGAATTTTACAGGAAAAAGTTTAGAAATGCTAAGCTACTGTCGGGTGAGACTTATCACCAGTTCTCTGCACGGTTGGAGACTTACTTGGAGAAATGGACTGCTCTGGGGAAAACCCAAGATCTTAAAGAAATGATCCTTATTGAGCAATTAAGTCCATGGCTCCAGACTTGAGAAAGTTTCTCATTGAACAGGGTGCAGAGAGGCTGGGTGAGTTAATTAATGTCGCTGAGAGGTATCAGACAGCCCAGGCAGAAGTAGCTGGCACCAAAAAGAAGCATGTAGATAATTATAGGGCCCCACAAAACTCAAATAGGTTTGATAATAAAGATCAGGGTAACAAGTTTAAGCCAAATTTTGATAGGCCACGCAATGATAATAAACATAAAAACTCACAGTTCAATGACAGGAAATATGAGGAAAGAAAACCCCTTTATCAAAATAGATACTATTGCAAATGGTGTAAGAGAGAGGGTCATGACACAAAATTTTGTACTAGGAAACTTTCTGGATGTGCTGCGATGAAGTTGGGGAACAAGGAAGAAAAGGTAAAACCTACTGGACAGCAGGAACCTTATCATCCCCCAGTATGTGAGGACGTGGTATGTAATGGATTCACAATTAGGTGCCTTTACGATACCGGTTTGGATTTCGATTCCGTTGTGAGTGCGCACTTGGTGAACCCGGATCAGTATACCACAGAAACAGTGGAGATTCAAGGTGCGACCAAGGACCTACCACTCATAAAACTTCCCATTGCAAGGATAACAGTGAAAACTCGCTATGTGGAAGGGATAATCAGAGCAGCAGTGTTAGACGCACCCATTTACCCTCTGATATTGGGATGTCGTTATGTCTTCTTGGGGAATCCCAAGAGACCTGTGGTTCTGGCAGATGCCCAGACCCGTTCACAATCCAGAAAGGAAGAAGATGAGCCGATAAATACTCATCCAGAGGAGATGAGGAAGGCACAGGCGGAGGATAGGACACTCAAGCCTTGCTTTAAAAAATTACCTAAATGCCACACACCTCTAAGCAAAGGGGATTATTATATGAAGAACAAATTGTTGTACAGGAAGACCGGAAATGGAACAAATGGTCACAGCCAACTGGTACTTCCAAATTCATATCGGGAGAGAGTGTTGGAATTAGGACATGCAGTTCCATTTAGTGGTCATATGGGGATCAGCGCAACCGGACAGCGTATAGCTTGTCATTATTTCTGGCCAGGGATAACGGAAGACATAAAGAGATATGTAAAATGCTGTCCAGAATGTCAGAGAGTAGCTCCGAAACATTGGACTGCTCCAGCAACTCTAGGGGAAATGCCCATAGTGGGAACACCTTTTGAGAGAGTTGCAGTGGATATTGTGGGACCTCTCACTCGGACCAAGAGGAGGAACAGTTACATCCTTACTCTGGTGGACACTTGTTCTATGTGGCGAGAGGCGGTAGCCCTGTCGTCAATCGATTCGAAACATGTGGCAGAGGCATTACTTACTATATTCACAAGGTTAGGATTCCCGCATCGGATCTTGACTGATAACGGCTCTCAGTTCAAGGGAAAACTAACAGAAGAAGTCTTTAGGTTATTTCAAGCCAAGCACTTTCGTTGTAGTCCGTATCACCCCCAAGGGAACGGCCAGGTAGAGAGGTTCAATGGGACTCTCATTTCTATCCTTAGAAAGCTGGCACATGAGAAACCTGATACGTGGGACCAATATTTGCCCGCTGCATTGTTTGCTTATCGGGAAGTTCCACATAATTCAACCGGGATGGCTCCCGCAACCCTGTTATTTAGAAGGCCAATAAAAGGTCCACTAGAAGCCTTGTTAAGGACGTGGACAGATGAGAAGGCAGAAGAGACTGTTACCTCATCATACCAATCCACTGAAGCCCAGTGAAACGTTTGAACAGGTGAAGATTAGTAATCACCTAAAAAAAGGACAAAGGGAGAGGATTCAAAAGGTCCTGGAGAAACATACAGACGTGTTAACGGATAAGCCGGGGCACACAAATTTGTTGGAATATGATATGAAACTACTAGACCCAACACCCATCTGTATGAGGCCTTATTCTATTCCGTTCGCTAAGGAAAAAGCTTTGAAAGAGGAGATTGATTATTTGTTACAAGAAGGGATTATTTCTCACAGTGAGTCTCCTTATAGTTCCTGTGTGGTTTTGTTGCGGAAACCATCGGGAGAACATAGACTGTGCATCGATTACAGGAAACTGAATGCTGTCACAGAAGATCAGGTGGATCTATTACCTGATACTACTCAACTTTTTGCCAGGCTGAACAAGGCAAAATATTTTTCAAAGGTGGATCTGAGCAAAGGCTATTATCAAATTCCAGTAAAGCCTGAGGTTCGATCTTACTTAGCATTTAGCACCTCAGAAGGTCATTATGAGATCAACATGCTACCGTTTGGGTTGAAAAATGCCCCGAGTGTGTTTTCTAGGATGATGCAAAAATAGTTGGATCCCCTGAAAAATCCATGTATTTCGAATTTCATGGATGATATCCTCATTGCTACTGAAACTTTTGAGGAACATGTTAACTCTTTGAATATGCTGTTTGATAGACTCAGAGAGGCTAACTTGACCGCTAGACAAACAAAATGTTGTATTGGGTGTAACGAGTTGAAATTCTTGGGACATACCGTACATCAGGGTAGCATGACCCCTGACCCCAAGAATCTGGAGAAACTGAAAAGAGCATCTAGGCCACAAACAAAGAAAGATGTGCGATCTTTTGTGTCGTTGTGTGGTTTCTACCAAAAGTACATTAAACATTTTAACTCTATATGTGCTCCTCTGACGGATTTAACTCGAAAGGGACAACCTGATACAATAAATTGGTCCGCACAGTGTGAATTGGCTTACCAGGAGTTAAAAGAAAAACTCACAAGCAGGCCAGTATTGCAATTGCCTGACTTGAATCAAGAATTTGTCGTGAGAAGTGACGGAAGCAATGTGGGCCTGGGCGCTACATTGTTGCAAAGGTCCTCCTCACAAGATGGGGAATTGAACCCAGTCGCTTATGCAAGCCGCAAGTTGAACAAGGCGGAGAAAAATTATTCAACAAGTGAGAAAGAATGTTTGGCGTTAATATGGGCTATAAAAAAATTTCAGATTTATCTATATGGCAGGACATTTGTGGGCCAAACGGATCATTCACCTCTCGTATTCCTGTCACAAGCCAAGCATGAAAATTCCAGATTATTAAGATGGTCATTATTATTACAGCCATACTCATTTCTGATTGAATATATTCCCGGCCTTCAGAACGTCGTTGCAGATTTTTTGAGTAGACATCCTTGTGATGAAAATCAGAAGAAAATGTAGGACTTTATTTGCGCTAAGTTATCTCACAGATTGTAACCTGCAATGGATGCATGTTTTAGGATGGGAGGTGTGTAGTAAAATCTGTGAGATAATCGCTTATTTCAGTAAGATTTTAGTCCTAAGTATTCGAATTCATTAACACCTTCCAGTTCTTCGTTATCAATTTAATTTTCTGGTTTGATCTTTACTTTGTCTGTTTTCAATACTTTGGTTTTTTGGTGTTTAGGTATAGATTCTTGGCATCGCTGTGCTTTTTGGTTGACAGAATTAATCGTTCAAGTCCTTCTGGGTTGGTCGATAGGAGGACTGTGTCGTCAGCATATCTGATTTCCGGGATCTGGTACCCGCCGACGTTGAATGGGTCAAACTCTGTGTGTTCTTGGTCATCTCTTACGTTTCTCATAATATTCTCGGCATAAATATTAAACAGGTAAGGTACAGCCTTGTTTTACTCCTTTCTGTACTTCAAACCATTCTGATGTTTCTCCATCTATTCTTACGGCTGTCTGTTGTTCTTGGTACAGCAGTGCAATGAGTTGTATAAGGTGGTTTGGAAATCCCATATTTTTCATGATAGTCCATAACTGCTGTTGTTGAACACAGTCGAAAGCTTTGGTGTGATCAATAAAACAAGAATATATATATATATATATATATATATATGTGTGTGTGTGTGTGTGTGTGTGTGTGTGTGTGTGTGTGTGCGTGCGTGTGTGCGTGCGTGCGTGCGTGCGTGCGTGCGTGCGTGTGTGTGACAATGCGAAGGCGATGTGTGAAGAAGAATGGTAGTTCGGGTGGAGTTCCTGTGTAATGTTGTCGTCACTCTCTCTAGCCTACTTTTACACGCGTCCTGCAGTCACAGAAAAACTCTTGATGACAGGAGTCCCACTTTTATTAATGAAACCCTAACAGGTAGCATATGAATCATACGGACACAATGTTGTCCACAAGTTTACTTTGTAGGTAATTTCTATACAACACCATATAACCTAGCTATTTAGGTATTCTCTACGTAACACCATATAACCCAGCACTGACTGCTGGACTCTCTGAAATAAAATGAAACAAAATAAACTAGCATCGTACTAATGGACAAACATCATCTACGTAATAATACGTACATCTGTGTGAAAATATGCAAGTACATGCTCTTATATGTCCATGTGTGTGTGTGTGTGTGTGTGTATGTTGTGTGTGGTGTTACACATGTGTGAAAATATGCTAGTAGATGCGCATGTGTGTGTTGTGTGTGTTCATGCAGGTCTGTGTATATGTGTAATCATACAATAAACATATTTAAGTCAACAATAATGCCTTCATACTCATACTAAATACTAACTACATCATCACGCGAGAGAAAACTTAAATGAAGCACTTCTATCTATGATGAAATATTATACACAACTCACTGGTCTAAATGACCACATTTGATCAGTATCTTAGAGGCCTAGTTGCTCTAAAGAACAAGCAGATATAAATATATATAGAAATATAAATATAAATATATATATATATATATATATATATATATATATATATTTATATAATATATATATATATATATATATATATATATATATATATATATATATATATATATATATATATATATATATATATATATATATATATATATATATATATATATATATATATATATATATATATATATATATATATATATATATATATTATATATTATATATATATATTATATATATATATATATGTTAAAGGTAAATTAGGGAATTCAATACCAACAGAAAAAGAACAAATGAAGAGATGGGCTGAGCACTTCATGGAGGTGCTAAACAGACCACCACCAACAGTAACACCTGATTTTAATAATGAAACACCCACAACCACCTTGCCAATAACTTGCGATGAATTCACGCTGGACGAGATCAAACAAGCCGTTAAAAGATTTAAAAATTTTAAAGCTGCTGGAGTTGACGAAATTTCAGGGGAAATGATTAAAGCAGTTAATGACTACAACCTCTTGAGAATTTTAGATATTATAAATGAAGTATGGAGAGAAGAACAACCACCACAACAATGGAAAGACAGTATTATTGTAAAGTTACTGAAGAAAGGTGATCTATCAGACTGTAATAACTGGCGTGGTATATCTCTATTATCAGTACCTGGAAAATTATTATGTTGCATGATGTTAGAAAGACTTAAATTGCATGCTGACGAAAAGATCAGAGAAGAACAAGCGGGTTTCAGGCCGAAACGATCATGTATTGATCAAATATTCACACTAAGAACAATTATAGAAGAATCAGTGGAAAGGCAATCGCCACTTATTATCACCTTCGTCGATTTTCAAAAAGCCTTTGATAGTCTACACCGCCCATCATTGTGGAAGATACTTACAATCTATGGTTTTCCAACAAAATATGTGAATATAATCAAAGCGCTATATGACAATGCAAGATGTTGTGTTAGAACAAATAAAGGGAATACAGAATGGTTTACAGTAGAAACAGGGGTGAAACAAGGCTGTATTATGTCACCACTACTTTTTGGAATAGCTATTGATTGGGTTATGAGAAACTATACCCACAATGAACAATTGGGTATAAAATGGACAAATGGAAAATTCCTGGGGGACTTGGATTTCGCAGATGATGTAGCATTCTTAAGTTCAACACCAAGACAATCCCAAGAAGCAATAAATAATTTGTGTCATCTCTCGATTAAAATAGGTCTCCAAATAAATGCCTCTAAAACTAAAGCTATGAACTTTTCTAACGAGACCTTTGATATCATCTTGAACGGGGAAAAACTACATAAAGTTGAAAGTTTCAATTATTTAGGCAGTAAAATGACTCAGGATGGTGACACAACAAGAGAAATCCATACTAGAATTGCTTTGGCAGCTAGCGCCTTCAATAGATTATCTAACATTTGGAAATTACGATCATTGAATATACATACCAAGCTTCGTCTGTTTAATTCAAATGTTATCTCAGTGTTAACATACGGCTGTGAGAGTTGGAAAATAACAAAATCATTGGAGAACAAGCTGAATGAATGAACAGGTCTTATATCGGTCATGTGGTCCTACGAATGCAAAACAACAAACAGAATACCACTACAGGCGCTCACTTGGGTTCCTGAGGGTAAGAGGAAAAAAGGAAGACCAAAAGAAACACTCAGAAGAACAATAATAAGAGAAGGAAGAACGTTGGGCCTAAATAATGTGCAAGAGCTAAGAGGAGTGGCGTCACAACGAACAACCTGGAGAGCACTGGTTTCTGCCTTATGCGCCGTGTTTGGTGCTTAAAGAATTTATTATTATTATATATATATATATATATATATATATATATATATATATATATATATATATATATATATATATATATATATATATATATATATATATATATAATATATAATAGTCTGGAAAAAACAGTGATGGAAGGCATGGTCCCTGGAAAAAGGGGAAGGGGTCGACCTAGACGACGGTGGACCCAGGACATCACAGAGAGTCTGAACTTGTCTTTGGCTGATGCAGGTCGACTTGCCCAGAATCGTGATGCGTTCAGAGCAGCTGTAATGGAGACAACGTTCTGGAAAGAATACGTCACATGATGATGATGATATATATATATACTCTATTCTTACAGCTCTATACTAAACGTAATAGGCATAGGCTACTCACGGAGCTAGAGGGTACACTAATCTTTCTCTCACAAAAATCACTGATGTAAAATTAACCACACTTACTGCTCACAAGAATGCAATAAAAATATTACTTAACACTATACAAATAATAATAATGGTAATACGTATACACTTGTATACAGCGCAATGCGGCAATAGAATTCCTCTAATAAAATCGCTTAGTACTTTACACATTAAACACACAGTCTCACGGTTGAAAATAGCGATGAGATAGATATACGTGAAATTACACTAGACAACACATACATCGCAAATCAGCTTGTATCAAACTATAGGTAGACAAACGCTAAAAAGCATTAACTTCTAAACCTGAAACGTCTAATATTACTTTATGTTAAGTATTATAAAATGTTCTCATAGGTTAGCATACCTCACTGTCGTTAGCTCTCTTATCACAGACGCAACTATGCAACAGTCCGAACCTCACTTGGTTATCGTACGAGGGCGCGTTTTGCACAAGAAGACGATCTGCCTTCTTCTCAGCTCTGACTGAAGCCTTCAACTCTTTTAGTTTAAATCTTACCTATACTCGCCGGTACCTTATGATAGCCAGGTCAAAATGTCAGGCAAAGCTCCGCCCATCCCTCTAGGGAGCAAATCAGGAGTCATATGCTCAGTTTGGATGACATGAGATCACAATTTAGTAAGGATTATCTTCCTAAACGTTCACAATTCAAGTTCCGCCCGCTAATGGTTACATTCCCACGATATCTCTTGCCCGGAGTCACACCTCTCACGGCTTTGTGCTCAACAAGGTGTTCCTCTTGTATCAGACAGCGCCGAGATGTCTAAAACCAAGGGCCGTCTCTCATTACATCTTCTGCGTCTCACAAGTTTGTCTTCCTATCATATGGCAAAGGTTTGTTTCGTTTAGATCGCCCATTCCCGTGTGAGAATGACAACATGAGCATAAATATACACCGCAGACTAGATCGACAACTATTACTCAGTCTAAAATCACACCCTTCTGGCCAAACGCACACATATATCTGTGTGAGTTTGAGTGTGTGATTTTACGCAAAAAGGAGAGGGGGAGGGAATGACGAACCGTAACAAGAAACGATGGCGTTCCTATCTCATGCAGCTCACAACAATATTTTAGTAGCTAGGTCAAGAGTTTTCATTGGGATTACGTAAAAGGTAACTTTCATCCCGAGGACACAGCGATTTAAAATTTTTATTTTTTTTCATCCATTCTACCGTTTTACCCCGTCTTACTGCAATCCTCATATACTCACATTATACATTTTCCGCAGTTGCGCCAAGCCTTTTGGGTGCCTTTGCTGTAGACTGTTGATGTTATTTTTGTGTGTTTAAATCTTTCACAAGTAATAACTTTTGTGTTGATTATGTTCTTTCATGTTCAAGATAGATTAATTACATATGCAGAATACGTGTCTTGATTTTTGAAACGATTTATCATATTGTTACTTCTCATAATGATATTTCCAAAATAATCTGTATAGAATGTGTAATAATATCTTCTGTTTCCATAGAAATCTACGAGGTATGCCTTCGATGATCATCCAGATTTGAAGGCTGATCCACAGTATTTGTGTATGACGATATAATGAAACATCCGAGCGGGTTTCTTTCTTGCATCCCTCACTCTGAATGACCATATCTTCTTCATCTATCTTTCTGGTTCCAGATAAAATGGCTCAATTTTTTTCATTCAAGTGGTGTTTGAGTGCATTCGTTCAGATGTGTCTGTTACCCTCAAATGTGGTATGTTACAGAAGGTGGTCACAAGATGTTACATTTATTTGTTTATATGGTGGCGTAAGTAACAGGCTTAGCGTCAGGCCTTCTAGTAAAGAAGACTTGGTTAGGTCCAGGCCCTGCATGAGTTCAGGGAAGGTCGGGTCCATTTGACATGGTGATGCCCCGCTTGCTGTTTAGGAAGAGGGTTAAAACATACGGTAACCCTGCATCCTTGGCAGCGGTGATGCCTCCCTGTGTGTCGAGATCCAGGCCGAATCTCCATGCTGGATATGGGTATACCCGTTACATTGTGCAAAAGTTCTTAAATCAATATTCATGTACTTCAATTAATGTTTGCTCTTTTTTTCCAAGCACCCATTCTATCCAAACTTCCCCCTTCTCACATGTTAGATTTCCTCCTAGTTTTAATAACATTCATTCATTTTCTAACAAAACCCTTTTTCCTTTGTCAGGTGATCCTTCAGAAACAGAAAATTAATGTACTTCAAACTTGACAAATAAACAAAGTTTCACAATAGAACCGTACTGTCACTGTCCTTTAATTTAATACTGAATAGATTTTTATTGGACGTCTGTCTTTTTTCTGCCATCACTTCGATGACTGACTCCTCCTACCGGCCTATTGTAGTCTTTAGAAGAATAAAGATCAATTCCATACCGGAGCCCGTATTTACCCGAGAGCTGTTGAGTTAAACTGACAGTGTAGGAAAGTGAGTTACTAAATAAACTACTTACACTAATTAAGGTTTCGGATCATGACTGGAATGGGGCCCAGAAACGCCGGGTTACTAAGATGTCTACAAAATCAGGCATAGAAGACGAAAACAGATTATTTGACAGTATGGTTACGTGATTATGAGAATAAATGCAAGAAATGATAACACGGTTGAACTTGAAGAAACACCACTAAAAGATGTAGAACCGTATACATATCTTGGCAGTAATGTGGACAAAGTTGGAGGGACGGACAATGATATCAAAATAAGAATACAAAAAAGCAAGAGGATCTTTCATTGCATTGGGAAACATATGGAGAACAAGAGAAAAAAAGTCCAAAACGAAAATAAGAATCTTCAACTCAAATGTCAAGTCAGTCCTATTGTATGGCTTTGAGACATGGAAAGCAACAAAAACAACAACCAAAAAGCTACCGACTTTTATAAACGTGTGCTTGCGTAGAATAGAAGGACTGAAATGGTATGACAAAGTCACAAATGTGGAACTGATGACAAGAACCAGACAAGTGCCGGTGGAACAAGAGTTGAGAAGACGACGCTAGCGATGGATATGACACACATTGAGGAAACCTGTTGATAGCATTACAAGGCAGTCCTTGTTCTGGAATCCACGGGGAAAGAGAGGCAGAGGTAGACCAAAAAACACATGGAGAAGAGAACGAACGAACGAACGAACTTTATTTTCAAAGGGTTGAGAATTGGGCACGCAGGCCCGTCTAACATTCTGCCCTTCCTTTCGCTCACCTTTCATACTGAATTCATTTATTCTCATATGCATTTTACACATCAATTTCAAGAAATTCAACGTTGTAAAGTAAAATACACTTGTAATAATATAGTACACTCATATTAACATTAATTACTTATAAGCATGACATAACATATGTTGAAAAGTACAAACATCGTCATTAGAACCTACAGTTGATGTTA
The DNA here is from genome assembly GCA_024509875.1 of Oreohelix idahoensis. Lineage (NCBI taxonomy): Eukaryota > Metazoa > Mollusca > Gastropoda > Stylommatophora > Oreohelicidae > Oreohelix > Oreohelix idahoensis. The sequence continues at coordinate 357,308 of JAMPIV010018776.1, read as the reverse complement.
TAAGAAAAGATAATCCGATTAGGGGGGCATGTAATCAGAATTCAGAAAGTATTCAAAAAGTCTATGATTGTATGAATAGGGACTGATGTTGTTTCTGAGATTATGTGGAAGACAATTCCAAAGATGAGCAGCAGAGTACGCTAAGCTTTTCTTGAATAAGTCAAGCCTAGGCTTGGGCACTTGCAATCTGTTAAAGCATAGACTGCGTCTTTCATTGTAATTGAACATTGGCCACAGATATGCTGGAGCATTGTGTGACAGGATTTTGTGAACAAATTTAGCTTTGTTAAACAGAAGGTGCTTTCTTAAGGGCAGTATTCGGAGATTTTTATACAAATCTACACACTGAGTTAGGCAGTTGTCAGAGACTAGACGCACTGCACGCTTTTGTAGTGAACGGAGTCTCTTTGTGTTGGACATTGAGCAACCATCCCAGATTGTGGAGCAATAGTCAAGGTTTGCTTGTATATGAGATATATAGAACAATTTTCGTGCATCTTCATCTAGGAAATGTTTGATTTTAGTTAACTGTTAAACTTTCTGTGCCGTTTGCTTGGTCAGTGCATGTACACGTGAGTTCCAATTTAGATGCTGGTCAACAATTATACCTAGAGTTTTATGTTCATTAACGTTTTCAATTAGTGAGGTACCAATGTAGATCTGAAGTGTTGTTTTCTCTGAATTTTGTAATTTTTGTCTGGTTGATATTAACATGCATTTTGTTTTAATGATATTTATTAGCATGCGATTACCGTTGCTCCACTTAATTAGATTATCTGTATCCTTTTGTAACGATAGTTTGAGTGTGTTGCAACTTGTATCACTCTTGTAAACAGTACAGTCGTCCGCAAACAGATCACAGGATGAGTGCCTAATGTGAAGAGGAAGGTCATTAATGTGTATGGTAAAAAGTAGAGGACCAAGTATAGAACCCTGAGGAACGCCAGTATTTATTACTGCTGGGCTAGAATAGGAGTTATTGTAAGAAACTACATGTTTTCTGTCTGACAGGAATGATGTAATTATTGTCATCAGTTGAAAGTTTACTTTTGATGTTTCTAGTTTTCTAATTAAAATAGCGTGATCTATCATATCAAATGCTTTTTTAAAGTCTACAAAGACTACCCCACACATGTTATCGTTGTTAATATTTAGGTGCCAGTTGTCTATCATCTTAGATAGAGCAGTGTGACATGAATGTTTAGGCCTAAACCCCGATTGACTATCAATTAGCAAGTCGTTGTTAACTAGGTGTTGTAGTGTTATTTTATGAATGTGTTTTTCCAGTGGTTTGGATAGCGATGATATTGGAGAGATTGGCTTATAGTTACCAAGGTTACGAGTATCAGAGGAACCAGGTTTGAAAAGAGGATATACCTTAGCGACTCTAAAGTGCAACGGGAAGTAACGCTTTGCGATACATAGATTGTATATGTATGTTTGTGAATCACTAATAACTGGCGCAGCATAGCGCAGCATTCGATTACTGTTGCGCATAGCGCAGTATTCGATTACTGATTCCATCAAGTCCTGATGAGTTATTCTCTTTAAGGCCTAGAAGATAGTTATACACTTCATTAACTGTCATATACGGAATGTCGGATGGGACTGTGTTCGAGTTGGCCTAGGTCACATGGGGAATCTGGTATCGTAGATTTAAGACTGGTTATTTCTGCCTGTAAGTAATTGCTTAAGTCCGTACAAGTAAATGAGGTATTGGGGATGAGGTATTAGTCTGGCGAATTTCGTTTGTTTGCTAGAGTGTTGATCGCTTTCCACATATCTTTACTGTTTGTTTTGTTCTGAATTAAGTTTTTAAAGTATGTTTTCTTTTCTCTACGTATTAAATATTGTACCTTGTTTCTTTGTGCTCTGTATGTGTTAAAGTCCTTATTTCTGTGAGCTCGATCTCGCTGCCTCATGGCTTCTAGCACTGCTTGTGTGATCCAAGGAGATTTGATCTGTCGTTTCACACGAACTTCTTTAGCTGGTGCATGGTTATCAAACACACAATGAAAGATCCGTGTCCAATGAGCTATGGCGTCATCGGGATCAGAAAGCTGGTAAACATTGGCCAGAGGTGCAGCTCGCAATACATGTAAAAATATTCCATGGTTGAAATTTTTGAAACTTCTAAATTTAATACTTATATGTTTATTTCTGGGAGCTTTATATTTATTCTTTGACCACGTGCAACATATTGGATAGTGGTCACTCATTGCTACAGTAGGAACAGAGCATTCTAGAATGTTTTCTGCACAGGTGACGTGGATGTGGTCAATTGTTGTGGATGATGTTGTTGTTACCCTGGTAGGCTGGTTGACTATTTGTTTTAAGTTGGAAGATAGTATGATGTTTTCCCACGTTTGGTTTGTGTTATGCATGTCAATGTTGAAGTCAACCAAAAGAATAATTTCTTTGGCAGTGGTAAATACTGTGTTCATCATAGTGGTGAAATTTTCATACCAGATTGTTCCTGCACTGGGATTTCTATAAAGATATCCGATTAGAAATTGTCCCTGACTGGGTATTTTTATTTCTAACCATATGCACTCGGTCTCTGCTGTCTCTAAATCGCTTCTGCTGCGAAAACTAATGGAATTGGAAATACCTTGTATATACTACTATACCTGTTTCTAGCTTACTACTTGAATCTCGTCGAACAGTTGTAAAGCCTTGTAGTGTAAAATCATAATCTGATATTTTGTCATTTAAACGACTTTCCGAAATTCCAAAAACATGAAAATTTTGATTCAGAATTCGTGTAAGTTCAGGAAGTTTGCCTAATAGATGGTATATGTTTAGATGACTCAGTCGTAGACCATTCTTAATTAGCCATTGTGTCTTATTTGTATGCATTTAACTTTGGAGAGGGGGTTTTTATATATCAATAATAAAAGCAGCGTTAACACAAAAATCACGAATATTTAGACTTTGAAAGTACAAATTTGGTAGATTAGGACGTGAAGGATGATGCATGGGGTAGAATGTGGTTGCGGGATATTCATGTGTTCTTGTTGTGGGATGGGAGTATGCTGACCAGTATGATCTCCCGGCAGAAGGTAAATAGTCCAAGAGTCTTTGTTGTAGCGAGAACTGGATACAGGGGTGAAAATGATGAGGAAAACATGGAAAGAACTTGAACGGAAGGCACGGGACAGGAGTACTTGGCATGTGTTTGTCGAGGGCCTATGCTCATTGGGGAGCTAAAGTGTATTGATTCATTGATTGTTACGTCGTTGTTCAAAGGGCGTCCCAGGAATCTGAGGTTGTTTTTTTTTAACTGATAAAGATTTCAGTTAACGTTGGTGCTCATCACAGAGAGTGACCAAACTTGATTTGAACCCGGTCTCTTTGCCTCTAGAAGCAAGACCTCTTACTAGCCTGCCAGTTGAACGCTCATTTGACTTGTACATTTTGTTATTTATTGAGTGGTTTGGTTTTAAGTACCATCTTCATTGCACACGGACAACTCCATCAGTGCTCCGATCTCCTCCCTTAGATCACACTAGGAGGATCTCAGCACCGTGTACGAACTCCGTATCAAGGCACGGATCGCAATGTGTCTACAGGAATCACACATTCTATAAATATTTTTGTGGTGGGTAGGTTTCCTAATTTTTAAATTATGCCAGGGCAGCGGCCGTATGGCCTACTCTTTGTGGTTTCCAACTGCCCAGGGATTTGTAACGTGCACAACTTGCTCACGGGACTCTACGACTTTTTTTTATGTTCGCCCTTATCCGAGAAGGCTAGGCATCCGATCTCACTACCCAGGAGATGAGGGGGGATTATGACATCATTAGGAACAACTGGTTCTGAACAAAAAATGTCCATCAATTATATTCCCTGTACTGGGAGTGAACCCGGCACCTTTAGAATTAGAGGCGGGCGCCATACCTCTTAGCCATTCCGAACCCTCCTATTTATTGAGTGTTGTTGATTGCACTGTGGTTCAAAATATTTTGATAATGGTTGCCACTCAGTATTCTTTATGGCAAATAGCGTACGTCACATTAACAGTACCGGGCCCCCGTGTGTTTCCGGTGGGGGAGGGGGGAGGGAGGGGGTGGGGGGGGTCTTTATAGAGACAAATAAAGATAAAGCTACTGCTAACACCAAGACAAACCGTCAGAGGCGAATAATGTGAAGTTATGCATAAGGCTAGCATTTCCAACCATGGAACACCATTTGCTACAGTAACCATCACATCAAGAGCGCGTTAGTGCTTTGGTGCTGATTTGGTGTTGATTTGGTGTGATTTGGTGTTGATTTGGTGTTGATTTGGTGTTGATTTGGTGTTGATTTGGTGCTGATTTGGTGCTGATTTGGTGTTGATTTGGTGTTGATTTGGTGTTGATTTGGTGTTGATTTGGTGTTGATTTGGTGTTGATTCGGTGTTGATTCGGTGTTGATTCGGTGTTGATTCGGTGTTGATTTGGTGTTGATTTGGTGTTGATTTGGTGTTGATTTGGTGTTGATTCGGTGTTGATTTGGTGTTGATTTGGTGTTGATTTGGTGTTGATTTGGTGTTGATTTGGTGTTGATTTGGTGTTGATTTGGTGTTGATTTGGTGCTGATTTACTGCATCTGGGTTACTGAAGTGTTAGCTCAACGACAGGTGTGTGGGGTCGGCGTCGGGGGACGGAGTCGTGGAGTCGGTTGTTTTGTAATTCAGTTGGAGTCGAATTTTTACGAGACTTAAGCCCAGGCAGATCCTTTTGTTAAGAAACAATTCAATTTAAATAAAAAATTATATTATTTTAAAAAACTTTTTGAGTTTGTGTGTTGTTTTATTGTACGAATGATGATGTGTTATACACGTAATCTACGAAAGCCACGTACTCTTTAACTCACACATATATCATACGTATACATATAACTCCATTTAAGTGCATTATTGTATGCCATATGACTAGTCAAAAAACTGGAGTCGGGCGTCGGAGTCGAACTTCAAAAATTTCAGGAGTCGGGGTCGGACACCTTTTTTGGCCGACTCCACAATCTTGCCCTACTCCCCTATATCAGGGGTTGGCAACCCAGAAGCTTTTGGATCTAATTTAGTAACACTGAGCCCGTCGAAGATCTAGCGTATATATGTATATATATGGGTAATGTTCACCTTTAGCCCCACCGATGTCCTATTGTTACTTTTCGTTTACTTTGTATTTGTAATCGGAGTTTACAAGTAAGGAAACATTCGTACGAAATACGAATAGCATAAATGATGTTCCTCCGGTGGTCACGATTGTAAATAATTATAATCACAACGTTACACAATTAATAAATAAATATCATTAATTTGTTTGTAAGATAATGACATGTATTGACTTTAAAACATACAGAAATATTTTAAGCTACCTGTTAGCTCCCCAAGGAGCAGAGGTCTTCAACAAACGCATGCCAAATCCTCCTGTCAGATGCCTTTCGCGCGAGGTCTTTCCACGAATTCCTCTTCTTTTTCAGTTCTGTATCTAGTTATCTTGTCTGTTTGTGTGTGTGTGTGTGTGTGTGTGTGTGTTTCTTTTTTTTTTTTTTTTGGTTTACCTCTGACTCTCTTTAATTATTATAATCAAAGTGTGATTATATATATAAATATATGTATAAAACACTGTGATTATAATTATTAAAGAGCACATTATATATATATATATATATATATATATATATATATATATATATATATATATATATATATATATATATATATATAAAGGTAAAGATAGTCCCATAGCAGATACTGCCGTAGAGGAGTGAATTGTTAGAGACTTCACAATACTAGGTCCAGCATCAAGCCGTGGGGTGACCAGTTCCCTTCCTCGATACTTTTCCTTCCCTAACTCAAGAGCAAAGTCAGGTATCCATTTACAGCTGGTAGACTGGAGCGCGATGATACCATGAATCGAACCCATCACCTTAGCCACGAGAAGTACGCTGCACAAACAAGTATGCTGCAGCGACAGAAAAGCAAAATTCATATTGTTTCCCCACGTTAAATCTTGATTAAAAAGTCGATATGGATATCGTACGAATGTTTGCTTAAAGTCGATGTACAAAGTAAACGATAAGTTACAATAGGACATCGGTGGGGCTAAAGGCGATATATATATATCTGTGTGTGTATGTGATTTTAAGCAAAAAGGAGAGGGGGCGGGAATAATGAACCTTAACAAGAAAAGATGGCGTTCCTATCTCATGCAGTTCACGACAATATTTTAGTAGCTAGCTTGAGAGTTTTCATTGGGAATACGGAAAAGGTACCCTTCATCCCGAGGACACAGCGATTTTAAATGCCGGCGGGAGAGGTCTAGACCGAAATTTTCCTAGTTGAAAAAATCTTTTTTTTTTCTTCACACCGCCCCTAAAAATCTACCAAATCATCCACTGGGATCTACCCGTAGATCGGCATCGACTGGTTGCAAACCCCTGAATAAAAGGAAGCGAATTAAGGAATGGAAAGAAAAGTACAGAGATCTCTAAAACGTTCGAAATAATCTAGAGAACAGAACTAAAATTTGCTGAGTTAAAAATATGGGCACTTGATGGTCAGAATTTTTTTTTTGATCGATGAGTCCACTGCCTTATTAAACTGCTTTCACACCAGATATTTTTTGAATGAAAAGATTATCTCAAATTGGAACAGGTACACGGAGCTACATTCATCTACACAGCGCTTTCTTCCAGCCATTGAGAGAATACATCAACTATTTTATCAGCTATTCAGCAGTAATTAGAAATTGTCATTCATTCAAACGAGGCCATTAGAAACTCATATACGGTCATCGCCCGATTACTCTCTTTTCATTTTCCTTTTTTTTTCGGTTAAGAGCGCATTATCGATGTTAAAATTTCCCTCTAAATAATTGGGTCCTATTGTTCATGGTAACACGGCCTGGTTTCCTCAACGGCCGATTGTTCTGAAACCTGCTCGCCACACGACCCACGGCGTTGATGATGACGATAGCAAACATGGATAATGAGCCACACCGTCTTTATGTAAACATACTTTCCTGGTGCCCATTGTTTTTTTTTTCAAACCTCTTTGCTCTTATGAAAGTACCTGTCAAAATTTCAGCTTCATCTGGGTTTCATTATATACCTGTCACAAAAAAGTAGGGGATATTGAATTTAAAAGTTATCCAGACAATGTATTTCAAATTAGTTCATTTATTCCTTCGTACAAGTAAACTTGAGCATCATAACAAGACATTTGCGGTATAAGAAGTGTTATGGCTTTACTCACATGATTTTAGTCGCACTGGCAACCAAGGTGAGGTAGGTACTTCATTTTCCCCAAAATATTCCAATATTTCTAAAAACGTGTAGGGCCCCCGTTTGCCGCTAAACATGAATTGCAACGACGTCTCATACTGCAAATAAGCCTTCTGATGTTGTCTTGAGGAATTCTCTGCCACCCCTGCTGAAGGGCCTGGGCTAACTGCTGAAGAGTCTGTGGAGCGGCTGGACGTTGTTGGACGCGTCTATTCAGGAGGTCCCACAAACGCTCAATAGGAGACAGGTCGGGGGACATCGGCGGCCACGGTAACGTTCGGATATGCTGCATCTGAAGGTGATCTTGGACGACGAGAGCACGGTGAGGACGTGCATTGTCATCCTGGAAGATGAAATCTGGTCCGTGCCGTTGAGCAAATGGCACAACGAGAGGCTCGATGATGTTGTCACGGTAGTAGAGCCCTGTGATATTGACCTGGCATATGTGAAGGTCGGTCCTGTCATTTATACAGATGCCTGCCCACACCATTACACTGCCACCTCCATAACGGTTGTGTGCAACAGTTGCAGCAGGCTGGTAACGTTGACCTCGCCGTCGCCAGACACGTATTCGACGATCATGAAAATCCAAAACGAAACGGGACTCATCAGAAAACATCACTGATGCCCACTGTTGATTGGTCCACCGATGATGACGTTGGCACCAATCCATTCTTGCTCGCCTGTGTTGTGGTGACATGGGCAAAGCTACAAACGGTCTGCGTGAGGCCAGTTGCACTTGGTGCAAACGGTTTCGTACTGTCTAAGTTGAGACCCGGATCCCAGTGGTCTGTTGAAGGTGTTGCTGAAGTTGAGTAGCATTTAGAGTCCGAGTTCTGAGGGCCTGAGTAACAAGAAGTTGATCTTGGCGGCGTGTAGTGACTCTTGGGCGGCCAGTCCGAGGCAGATCAGCCACTGTGCGGAAATTTTGATACCTGTTCCACAGTCTGCTGACAACTGACTGTGAAACATAAACATTGCAACTTGCCAACTTCCGGTTTGTAACATGCCTATGCCTATCCATCTCTGCTGTTCTGTCAAACGTTCCATGACGAAGAAAAGAAATTTTATCTGTTGCAGAGTCTTTTTATACCTGTCCATGGTGAGTAGTGTTCATCAAACCCGAGATACACGCATTTTTGTGAAAAAGAATAATGTGTGAACTTTATGGATGGGCCCCCACCTCTGTTCTTGGGATTGGCTTACTCATCACGAGTCACCAGGTCAACATGATATTGCACGTGAGAGTGGAAAAGAGCGTGCTCGATATGTCCATACAACCATTAAATTACGAAATCCACTCTTTTGTAAAATAATACATACCATCTTAAAATATCCCCTACTTTTTGTGACAGGTATATTTTTCTCACCTTTCTACATTTCGTTTTTCGTCCATCGGAGTAAACAGCGAGTGATGGTCGTCACTAGGAAGGTCTGTGTGTGTATATATATATATATATATATATATATATATATATATATATATATATATATATATATATATATATATATATATATATATATATATATATATATAGATATATATAGATATATATAGATATATATAGATAGATAGATATACAGGGTGTCCTAAAAGTTACTGTGCACTTGAAAATACGGCAGACTAGAGTAGCGGTCTTGATGTGAGAAGTGCACGTTCTACCCTAGGCGTGACCTTGACAACCCTGCAGAAGGTCTTCGACAATATAAAGAAGCGTCTAGTGCAGTCCGGATAAGTAGAAGTGACAAACTAAAATACTTCGACGTATCCGAATTGCGATCACAGATGGACATTTTGCTATCAGAGTAAGAAAAAAAGCATAAAGTTATTATTTTAACAGTGTCTTGCAAGTTTTTCATTGTTTAAAAAGAAATTTTTTGATGTTTTCCATTTTTAAAAAGCACACTAAGAAAAGCACATTAAAAAGTCTGCACGTCATAGTTTACCAATATCGGATCCTGTACTGTATTGACAAAGCATAACACAAATAAGCCCGATGTATTCTTCTTCTTCTTTGATCCTTAGCCGCCGACCGTCAAAGCAGTCAGTGGCCATCACGCCTAGTGGCGTCTTGTAGGGCAACAACAAATTGATTCCACTTTGCTCGGTCGGTGGCCATCCTTCGTACAGTGCCCCAACTCTGGTTCATTCCCTGCATCTCAGCCTCCACAGTCCTCCGCCAGGTTGTTTTTGGTCGGCCTCTCTTTCGTTTTCCTTCAGGGGTCCAACGCATAGCTGTTCTTGTGATGGCATCGGGGTCTCTTCTGAGGACATGACCAACCCAGCTCCACCGTCTGCCAGCTATGATGGTGTGCATGTCCTCTTGCTTGCTACGAGTAAGCAGATCTTGGTTAGTGATGGTATTCGGCCAAAAGATTCGGTGAATTTTTCTTAGGCATGTTGTGTGAAAGGAGGACAATTTCGACATTTCCTTCTCTGTAACTCTCCAGCATTCCGCACCATAGAGAAGCACAGAAAGCACACAGCTCTGATATAATCTTAATTTTGTGCTTGTGCTGTATTGGGAGGACTTCCAGATGTTGTTTAGGCTAAAGAAGGCTGTTCTTGCCTTATTCATTCTGATGTTGATGTCTATGCCTGCCCCGCCGTCTGGTGTTACTATGCTTCCTAGGTATGTGAAGGTATCTGTCTGTAACAATTGCTGATTCCTTACTGATATGGGCTCAGGGTTGCTCACATTGAGCGTCATGACCTCAGACTTCTTTAAATTGATGTTCAAGCCCACCTGCTGGCTAAACTTGTTAAGTCTATCCGTTTTTTCCTGGATGTGTTGATGTGAATGTGCTAGTAGTGCAATGTCATCTGCATATTCCAGATCTTCCAGTGTAGAAAATGTAGTCCATCTTATTCCTCTTGGACTGCCCTCTGTTGTCTGGCGCATCACCCAGTCTATGACTGTTAAAAATAGAATGGTTGACAAGGGGCATCCCTGTCGTACTCCTGTCTTCACCTCAAATGTTAGGTTGCTCTGCCCAACACTACACGTAAAGTTGGCATAGAGGCTTTTTATGATTGACACTATGCAGCTTGGAATTCCATAAGCCCTCAGTATTTTCCATAAACTGTCCCTATGTATGCTGTCAAAAGCCTTTTCAAAATCAACGAAATTAATGTAAAGCTGTCTTTGCCATTCTGAGCACTGCTCTATAATGTTCCTGAGAGTGAATATATGATCTACACATCTTCTATTCTTTCTAAATCCTGCTTGTTCCTTCCTCAGTTTGTGGTCTACTGCCTTTGAAATTCTCTGTATAATTATCCTGCCTAGTATTTTGCTGGGAACGGAGAGAAGAGTGATTCCTCTCCAATTATTGCAGTCTGCAAGATCTCCCTTCTTGGGCAACTTGACAATTATTCCTTTGTTCGACTCTGATGGTTTTGTCCCCGTTTTCCAGACTTGTGCAAATAGTGGTTCTAATAGTTCTGCTGCTAGCTCAGGGTCTGTCTTAAATAGCTCTGCATTTAAGTTATCATGGCCCGGAGCTTTGCCGTTCTTTAATCCTTTGATTGCTGCGATGATTTCTTCTTTTCGTGGAATGTCTGTATTCACATCTAGATCGTTTTCAGCTTCAGGAACATTCAGTTGTGTCTCTGGTGGTTCCTTGTTCAGAATTTCTCTGAAGTGCTCTGCCCATCTTGTTTCCTGTCCCTCTGCTGTCGTGATGAGATTACCTAGCTTATCTCTTACTAATGTAATATTGTTTGCACCTCGTTTTCCGCTGATGAATTTAGTTATTTTGTATACTGTGCTTTGTTCATTTCTCAGTGCTGCCTCCTCTGCCTGTCTTGCAAGATCGTCTAGGAAATTCTTTTGTTGGTGTAGTGAAATTGACAGAGATACAACGGTAAAATACCTCCAAAGATAACATGTAAGGATAAAAACATAATGCGTAGGCTGCTGATAGTACATGATCGCCCAGACCGCGGGTCATCACCCTCCATAAAAATTGACTTGCTAGACAGGAGGGGAACGGCGGATAAAAGGAAAAAAATATGACTGGAAAGATTGCGTGAGACTAGAAAGACTAAGGAGACGCAATTGGGGGGGAAACGGAGAAAAGTCACGTTTCCCCAAGTTGACATAAAGTAAGGAACTCGACAGAAGGGACCTTGGATATGTTACGCCACAGTCATTTATTGGTCGCTTTTGCGATACCAAGCCTTTGATTTGAATTCAGCGGCAGAACGCGGATGTTTGGAATATTACAAAAATTAAAAAGTAACTTTTTCGTAATATTAATGTTAGGAATATAAAAATTAGCTGGCCGGATGGCCCATTCTGAGCAGTGAACTAATATGTTCTTAATTTTACAGACGGATAGATAATATTGAAGATAATGACAAAAGACAGTGTTGTTCACATCAACGACAGACTGTATGGAATAAAAAGTGTCGCTATTTGCACAAAAAAACACGACCTCGAGACGCAGGTGTTCAAATCTACTTAGTAGGGAAGCGAAGGGACATTGGTGGGAGCTGTGTCTAAATATACCTTTTAACGACAAAATTTTGGAGGGGAGAGAAAGGTTGGTTCAAAAATCAAGTACGTTTTGAAAAAAACAAGTAGAGACGGACAGACTAACAGATAAACATCCATACTTGACTGAAGCATGACTGAAATGACTTTAGGGTAGGAAATTTGAATTTCAAATAAACCTAGGCAGTGATTGGCCACAGACAATCATTTTATCGGCGCTCAGACGCGCAAGTGGGGCCATTCCTCAATAGTTGTTCGATGATAGACACAGTATTTTAAAGTGTGGTGATTTCCAAATGAAAGAAAGTGAAATAAGTTCAGGGACGCCATACTATAGCCAGCAGCTCAGCTGAGTTTTGCTAGCATTTATGTGTTCTTTATTCATAATCTGGTAAGATTGAAATTATTTCTTTGTATATTTTGAATATTGTTTAATGTTCGAGTGATTTGATACTGCCATATCGAAATCTAGCCTTACAAACAAGTAGGGATTTGCTCTAGACCCCCCGCCCAAGTCAGGGTCTAGGGACCAACAATATACATAAACTCCAACAAGGGTTAGGAAAGACAAGATCAAGTGTTGAGAATAATGAAACATATTACCTATCCACTTTTAGGGAAGGAAACTAATAAATATTTTTCAGAATCTATAGTCTGGGAGGACCTATCTGATGTAAAACCACCATGGTAAATGTGCTGTTTGGTCAGAGAGATCTGACCTGTCTGTATGATGTGGTTGTTGTGTCCGTGTTGTGTCCAGACGTGGGTAGAGAATAGAATTTTGACACATAGCCAATACTTTGATTGCAGAGCTGTGAGTTTCAGCTGTCAACAAGGCGGTGTCCATTCAGTTGGTGATTTTACTCGAGTGTATCTGTGCAGTACGTTGTGACAGAGACCACTATTATTGCCCGCCAGCACGGAGAGGTGGGACCACCAGATTTCAGCACCAGAGCTACATATGCAAGATGAGTGAGCCTCTGGTCTGCTGGAAGTTCACCAACGCCTTTTAGTTACTAATACCCCATAAAATTCCTGCAATTTACTGGACACTGTGTAGTCAATATAGACAGGTGTGATGAGGCCACCCCAACAGCACAAGCATTAACTATCCTCCCAAGTAGATGACTACTAGAACATTTTAATAAAACTAACTAGTCTAGTACTTATATATGTACACTCTTGCATTTATTATGTAACATTACATGCATTTCTTTCATAATTTTTAAATCCTTTTTTTAAAAAAAGTTCTGGTCAACATAAAACTTGATCCAGAACAAATAAATGTAATATAATTCTATCAAAAATTTTACACACGTGAGTTAGTTCAGTGTATTTTAACATTTGTTAATATTATTAGTCTGCTTAAATATCTGTGGGTGTATCTATAATTATCACACCACATTACATATCATTACCCTAGACATTTTACATAGATACATTCATTAGAAAGAAAAAAAATAAGTGTGAGGTCGTAGTGGTAGCAAGAAAGGCCTTCTGTCAATTCACAACTACATTTTATCTCAGGAGCCTTCACAGCTGGCCTCATACATTACATTTAGTAATATCACCATCATACAATACCATCAAACCCACTACATACATTGGGGTCTTGTCCAGGGATAATTAGCCCAACAGTAATATTAGGATCTCCTGGTTGGAGAAATAAAATTAGGGGAAAAAATTGTGAAATTCCCTTTAAAATTAAAAGTGTCCCTGCAGATAAAAGTTGGTGAATCTTCACAGCCAGTGATAATTAATTAGTTAACTGGTTAGTTAGAATTAGTTAGACTATAGTCATAAGAAGTACTTAGTGTATTTACTGGTTAGAGATTTAGCTTGTATATTATTATATTGTCTGAAAAGTATGGCGGAGCTAGCAAAATTCCGATCAGCTGCTGTGCTGACCGCAAAGGAGATGGGAATGGATGCTCAGATTTTAATTCAATATGTAACGGCTGAATGTGATAAATATATTGAAAGGGAAGATAGAAAGGTAGCTGAAGAGAAGAGGTTACAAATTGAGGCTGATAGAGAAATTAAGAGGCTGCAGATTGAGGCAGAAGAAAAACGACAGCAAAGTGAGGCAGAAGAAAAACGACAGCAAAGGGAGGCAGAAGAAAAACGACAGCAAAGGGAGGCAGAAGAAAAAAGGTTGACTGCCGAAAGGGAGGCAGAAGATAGAAGGTTGCAAAGGGAGCACGAATTACGACTAAGGGAGCTGGAATTACAAGGCCCGGCTCCTGAAAATGGTGCCAGCCCTTTTGCCTCAGATGCTACGCCCAGTCTGGGAGCCTCAAACTCAGCTATGGGGTTTCATTTAGACCATTTTGTTGAAAAAGACGATGACATAGAGGGGTACCTAGGACGTTTTGAGTTATTAGCTACTACATATGGGTTAGAGAGAGAGAGGTGGAGTTTAAAGTTATCACAGGGATTGAGAGGTACTTCTTATGAAGTATTTGCCAAAATGAACAGGGAAGACCAAGACAATTATGACATGTTAAAGCAGGCTTTGTTATTAAGGTACGAGAAGAATGGTGAATTTTATCGAAAGAAATTTAGAAATGCCAAACTGTTGTCTGGGGAGACATACCACCAATTCTCCGCTAGACTAGAAACCTATTTGGAGAAATGGACGGCTCTGGGGAAGACCCAAGATCTTAAAGAAATGATCATGATTGAGCAATTGAGAGAGTCCATGGCTCCAGACATGAGAACATTTCTCATGGAACAAGGTGCAGAGAAGTTGGGGGAAATTTTAAATGTTGCTGAGAGGTATCAGGCAGCTCAGGCAGAGGTAAGTGGTGCTAAAAAGAAGCACATAGACAATTTTAAAGCTCCACAGCAATTTAATAAATTTGATAATAGAGAGCAGGGAAATAAAGGTAGGACAAACTTTGAGCGGCCAAGAAATGACTATCGCGACAGAAACTCACAGTTCAATGACCAAAAGTTCAATGAAAGAAAACCGTTGAACCAAGGAAAAAGATGGTGTAAATGGTGCAAGAAGGATAACCATAACACCGAATTTTGTAGAAGGAAACCTTCAAACATTGCTGCAATGAAGTCGGGGACGCGAAGATTAAAGGTTAATCCTAATGGACAACAGGAACCTTATCACCCCCCAGTTTGTGAGGATGTTATTTGTAATGGGGTCACCATAAGGTGCCTTTATGATACAGGTTTGGATTATGATTCAGTTGTGAAGTCTAGCCTAGTGGACCCAAGTCAGTATACCACAGAAACAGTGGAAATACAAGGGGCGACTAAGGACATACCACTCATGACACTTCCCATCGCAAGGATAACGGTGAAAACTCGCTATGTGGAGGGAGAAATCAGAGCAGCAGTGATAGATGAACCAATCTACCCTCTGATATTGGGGTGTAGATACGTCTTCTTGGGGAATCCCGAGAAACCTGTGATCATGGCGACAGTGCAGACCAGGTCACAGAAGAAGGAGGAAGAAGGTGAACCTATAAATGCTCATCCAGAGGAGATGAGGAAGGCGCAGGCTGAGGATAGGACACTCAAGCCCTGTTTTAAAAAATTGCCCAAATGCCACACACCTCCGAGCAAGGGGGAATATTTCATGAAGAACAAACTCTTATACAGGAAGGCCGGAACTGGAACAAATGGTCACAACCAGCTGGTTCTTCCCACTTCATATAGAGATAAAGTGATAGAACTCGGGCATGCGATTCCCTTCAGTGGTCACATGGGGATCAGCGCCACAGGACAGCGTATAGCTTGTCATTACTTCTGGCCAGGGATAACGGAGGATATAAAAAGATATGTCAAATCCTGCCCAGAATGTCAAAGGGTAGCTCCAAAGCACTGGACTGCTCCTGCAACTCTAGGGGAAATGCCCATAGTGGGAACACCTTTTGAGAGGGTTGCAGTGGATATTGTAGGACCTCTCACTCGGACCAAGAGGAGGAACAGTTACATCCTTACTCTGGTGGACACTTGTTCTATGTGGGGAGAGGCGGTAGCCCTGCCATCCATTGATTCAAAACATGTAGCAGAGGCACTACTTACAATATTTACCCGATTAGGATTCCCGCATCAAATCTTGACGGATAATGGTTCTCAGTTCAAGGGGAAACTAACGGAAGAAGTTTTTAAGCTATTTCAAGCCAGACACTTTCATTGTAGTCCGTACCATCCACAAGGGAACGGCCAGGTAGAGAGGTTCAACGGGACTCTCATTTCTATCCTGAGAAAGCTGGCACACGAAAAACCGGATCTGTGGGATCAATTCCTGCCCGCCGCATTGTTTGCATACCGGGAGGTACCACATAGTTCAACCGGGATGGCTCCCGCAACTCTGCTATTTGGGAGGCCAATAAAAGGTCCATTAGAAGCTCTATTAAGGACCTGGACAGATGAGAAGGCGGAAGAGACTGTTACCTCATCGTATCAATACGTGAACGAACTGACCACTCGTTTGAAAGCTGGATGGAAACTGGCAAATGATAATTTGAAGCAAGCCAGGAAGAAACATGCAGCATATTTTAATAGGAAGGCAAAGGACAGGGAACTGGCAGTCGGAGAGAAGGTGCTGCTTCTACTACCCGGAAGCCAGAATAAATTACAAATTGGTTGGCAAGGTCCATATACGGTTCTAGAGAAGGTGTCTAGAACAAACTATAAAATTGACAAAAAGGGGAAGGAGAAAGTTTATCATGTAAACCTGTTAAAGAAGTATCTGGACAGACCACTCCAGGACAGCACCCCCTTATTGACCTTGGCTATTGCAACCCAGATGCAAAAAGAACCACTCACCTCACATGAATACCCATTACATCCTTGTGAAACCGCAGCACAGGTAAAAGTCAGTAAGCACCTGACTAAAAACCAGAGGGAGAGAGTTCAACAGGTTCTGGAGGAACATACAGATGTATTAACAGATAAACCAGGCCATACAAATTTGCTACAGTATGACATGAAACTGGTAGACTCAAACCCAATCTGTATGAGAGCCTATTCTATTCCGTTCGCGAAGGAGAAGGCATTGAAGGAAGAAATAGAGTATTTGTTGAAGGAGGGGATTATTTCGCACAGTTAATCATCTTTTAGTTCTAGTGTCGTTTTGTTGAGAAAACCGTCTGGGGAACACAGACTGTGCATAGATTACAGGAAACTGAATGCTGTCACAGAAGGACAAGTGGATCCATTACCAGACACAAAACAGTTATTTGCCAGACTGAACAAGGTAAAATACTTTTCAAAGGTGGATCTTAGTAAAGGCTATTACCAGATCCCAGTGAAGCCTGAAGTGAGACCTTATTTGGCTTTTAGCACATCGGAAGGACATTATGAATTCAATATGCTACCATTCGGACTGAAAAATGCTCCGAGTGTGTTTTCAAGGATGATGCGCAAATTGTTGGATCCCCTGAATAACCCATGTATCACGAATTTCATGGATGATATTCTCGTCGCCACAGAGACATTTGAAGAACACATTGAAGCTCTGGAGATGTTGTTTGATAGACTTCGGGAGGCGAACTTAACTGCTAGGCCAACAAAATGTTGTATTGGATGCAAAGAGTTGGAATTCTTGGGACACACTGTATATCAGGGTAATATGACCCCTGATCCTAAGAACTTGGAAAAACTGCAGAGAGCACCTAGGCCGCAAACAAAAAAGGACGTGCGATCATTTGTGTCGTTATGCGGATTTTATCAGAAATACATCAAGAATTTTAACGCTATTTGTGCTCCTCTGACTGATCTGACTCGCAAGGGACTTCCAGATAAAATTATTTGGACTGCACAATGTGAACTAGCGTTCCAAGAGTTAAAGGAAAAACTCACTAGCAAGCCGATTCTCAAACTGCCTAATTAGAGTAGCGGCAGACGTGAGGAGTAATTTTACCTATGTGTATCGCTGGTTTTGGAACTTGCCATAGGCATGTTTTCAAGTGGGGAGATGTGTAGTGAAATTGACAGAGATACAACGGTAAAATACCTCCAAAGATAACATGTAAGGATAAAAACATAATGCGTAGGCTGCTGATAGTACATGATCGCCCAGACCGCGGGTCATCACCCTCCATAAAAATTGACTTGCTAGACAGGAGGGGAACGGTGGATAAAAGGAAAAAAATATGACTGGAAAGATTGCGTGAGACTAGAAAGGCTAAGGAGACGCAATTGGGGGGGAAACGGAGAAAAGTCACGTTTCCCAAGTTGACATAAAGTAAGGAACTCGACAGAAGGGACCTTAGATATGTTACGCCACAGTCATTTATTGGTCGCTTTTGCGATACCAAGCCTTTGATTTGAATTCAGCGGCAGAACGCGGATGTTTGGAATATTACAAAAATTAAAAAGTAACTTTTTCGTAATATTAATGTTAGGAATATAAAAATTAGCTGGCCGGATGGCCCATTCTGAGCAGTGAACTAATATGTTCTTAATTTTACAGACGGATAGATAATATTGAAGATAATGACAAAAGACAGTGTTGTTCACATCAACGACAGACTGTATGGAATAAAAAGTGTCGCTATTTGCACAAAAAAAACACGACCTCGAGACGCAGGTGTTCAAATCTACTTAGTAGGGAAGCGAAGGGACATTGGTGGGAGCTGTGTCTAAATATAACTTTTAACGACAAAATTTTGGAGGGGAGAGAAAGGTTGGTTCAAAAATCAAGTACGTTTTGAAAAAAACAAGTAGAGACGGACAGACTAACAGATAAACATCCATACTTGACTGAAGCATGACTGAAATGACTTTAGGGTAGGAAATTTGAATTTCAAATAAACCTAGGCAGTGATTGGCCACAGACAATCATTTTATCGGCGCTCAGACGCGCAAGTGGGGCCATTCCTCAATAGTTGTTCGATGATAGACACAGTATTTTAAAGTGTGGTGATTTCCAAATGAAAGAAAGTGAAATAAGTTCAGGGACGCCATACTATAGCCAGCAGCTCAGCTGAGTTTTGCTAGCATTTATGTGTTCTTTATTCATAATCTGGTAAGATTGAAATTATTTCTTTGTATATTTTGAATATTGTTTAATGTTCGAGTGATTTGATACTGCCATATCGAAATCTAGCCTTACAAACAAGTAGGGATTTGCTCTAGACCCCCCGCCCAAGTCAGGGTCTAGGGACCAACAATATACATAAACTCCAACAAGGGTTAGGAAAGACAAGATCAAGTGTTGAGAATAATGAAACATATTACCTATCCACTTTTAGGGAAGGAAACTAATAAATATTTTTCAGAATCTATAGTCTGGGAGGACCTATCTGATGTAAAACCACCATGGTAAATGTGCTGTTTGGTCAGAGAGATCTGACCTGTCTGTATGATGTGGTTGTTGTGTCCGTGTTGTGTCCAGACGTGGGTAGAGAATAGAATTTTGACACATAGCCAATACTTTGATTGCAGAGCTGTGAGTTTCAGCTGTCAACAAGGCGGTGTCCATTCAGTTGGTGATTTTACTCGAGTGTATCTGTGCAGTACGTTGTGACAGAGACCACTATTATTGCCCGCCAGCACGGAGAGGTGGGACCACCAGATTTCAGCACCAGAGCTACATATGCAAGATGAGTGAGCCTCTGGTCTGCTGGAAGTTCACCAACGCCTTTTAGTTCCTGCAATTTACTGGACACTGTGTAGTCAATATAGACAGGTGTGATGAGGCCACCCCAACAGCACAAGCATTAACTATCCTCCCAAGTAGATGACTACTAGAACATTTTAATAAAACTAACTAGTCTAGTACTTATATATGTACACTCTTGCATTTATTATGTAACATTACATGCATTTCTTTCATAATTTTTAAATCCTTTTTTTAAAAAAAAGTTCTGGTCAACATAAAACTTGATCCAGAACAAATAAATGTAATATAATTCTATCAAAAATTTTACACACGTGAGTTAGTTCAGTGTATTTTAACATTTGTTAATATTATTAGTCTGCTTAAATATCTGTGGGTGTATCTATAATTATCACACCACATTACATATCATTACCCTAGACATTTTACATAGATACATTCATTAGAAAGAAAAAAAATAAGTGTGAGGTCGTAGTGGTAGCAAGAAAGGCCTTCTGTCAATTCACAACTACATTTTATCTCAGGAGCCTTCACAGCTGGCCTCATACATTGCATTTAGTAATATCACCATCATACAATACCATCAAACCCACTACAGTTGGCTCGGGTTTGGCGTTTAACTTCCTTGTCCAGCTGACTGTACTGTTCGCTATATAGTTGCTTTAACCTGGGGGACTTCGCTTCTGTTTTCTTTCTTTTCATTTCCTTTCTCATCGTTATGGTGATTAATGTTTCTGGTGTTATCCAGTCTTGCTTCTTCCTTTCCTGGAATCCCAAGCATGATTTGCTGCTTTCTTTGTATATTGTTGAAATGGTGTTGAAATTCTGGTCTATATCATCAGTCAATGTCTTTTCCTGACTTTTGGCAAATTGATATCGTTTCTTTATGTCGGCCGCAAAAGCTTTTCTGGTAAGGGAGTCCTTCAATTTGCTGATGTCAAACCTTTTCTGTGTAGTTACAGTTGGTGCAGCCCTTCTTAGTTTCACTTTCAGTTTTGCTACTACTAAATGGTGATCACTTCCCACATCTGCACCTCTTCTTACCTTCACATCTTGTAATGCATGTCTCCATCTACCGTTAACCATGATGTGGTCTATCTGGTTTCTGTCCCGACCATTTGGCGATTCCCATGTTAATTTGTGAATTTCTTTATGTGGGAAGAGTGTTCCTCCAATGACCAGGTTGTTAATGCTACAGAAACTTATTAGTTTATCCCCATTTTCATTTGCTCTTCCGCTGCCGCATTTCCCCATTGTTCTTTCATTATATGTATTGTGTGTACCAACTTTCGCATTGAGGTCTCCCATTACTATAACAAGATCATATCTAGGTGTGTCTTCCATTTCTTTCTGCAGTTGTTGATAGAATTCATCCTTGACCTCCTCATCGCTATCATTCGTTGGTGCGTAGCATTGTATTATTGTAGTGTTGGTGAATCTCCCTCTCAATCTTAATCTTATCAGTCTGTTGTTGATGGGTTTCCATTCCAGTAATGTCCTTTCTATTCCTTTCTGTAGAATAATGGCTACGCCTTCATTGTGCTGTCCATCCTCTCTTCCAGAGTAAAGTACTGTTTCTCCTGTTGCTGTTTTAACTTTTCCTGCCCCTGTCCATCTGCTCTCGCTTATCCCTAGAATGTGTAACCTATAGTTTCTCATTTCTACCATGACCAGTCTTAGTTTACCAGTCTCGTACATTGTCCTGACATTCCAAAAACCTATTCTTGTATCCTGTTTTGCGGTCAGGACATCCGTTTTCATGTCAGTGGCTTCCTTTCGGCTTTCACCACTGACAGTCATACGAGCCACAGACTCCGAATGTCCATCCCGCAGCAAAGTTTTTCCATTTATTATTGTTTCCGTAACGTGCGATTTTTTTTTTACATAGACAGGGGTGTCAGCCCTATGCTAAAACCCCCAACCTGGAGGACCAGGGTACCAGCTTTTGTCTGACCCCTACCCACACAGACCAGTCCAGCTTGGTTGAACCTACCAGGAGTAAAACTCCCACTGGCATAGCTCTGGGGATTGTCAGGGTACGCAAGCTGCCATACCGCTACAAGGTATAGGTACCATTGATGGCAGCCGATGTATTAGTTCACAGATTATCTGGGGCGATGTGACAATGCGGCTCGTTTGATTTTTCGTAATTTCCTCTCATCGCCTTTATTATCTATTATTTCGGCATATTTAACGCACACAATTTCGTGCCTATCCTCTATTCAGAATTGTTACTATTGTTTCGGACTACCATTGTTCACATTTCACGCTTCGACGCATGACAGGCCAGACCATCGCCCATCCCTGAGAGATTAATTGAATCACTAAACGTGATAATACCACATTGACTCCAGGTAAATGCGAGCATGAAGTGTTTGCTTAAGATTGCATAATCACTTCCGACTCGACAGCAGAATGGACTGGCAATACGGGTTTAATTGTATAGACCACGATTTGTCTAGACAGGCAGTCGGTTTGCGACAAGGCATGTGATACAAGAGGTCGGCAGAGTCTGATAAATTATGTAATAAGACTTCCGAATTACTTGGGATAGGTAATTATAGATACATGCAATCTTGCAAGACACTTTGAAGAGTGAGCAGGAAGTGTGATATAAGTAAATTTTGACAACATTTTACAGATATCACAACTCCACATATGGACGATGACTATTTGGCTTTTTCAAACGCATGAGTCATGGAAAATATTACATCAGGAAAAGTTATCATAACATGTACTTTGAATGTATTGGCTGGCATTTGAGGCGTTGTCGTAAATTTTTAAATGATAGGTCAGAAGATATTTAGGGTCCCGTCTGAGCAGAGGTGATAATGGTAAAATATGTGAGAATAAAGGTGTAAGAAATAGATTTTCACGAGGGAATAGTGTAAGAGGAAGATCAGTCTCTGGAGTGAGTAGTTTCTCTAGTCCAGCCTATCTATACGACTATATTTTAATCTCAGACGACCTTTCTCTACCTATAAGACATATAAGTTTACACTACACACGCCCATGCACACACAATTATGTGATAACAATACGCACAAACGTGGAAAAACTATGGATAAGTGGATATGGGTCTGACCGACACACTAAGTTAAGTTTTGTTTAGTTTATTATCACTTAAACTTTACAACATCAAACATATATATCAAATATAATCATGTTTGCAGACATTGGAACATAACCCAATAAGTGCCCTCCCCACTGTTGAGGAAAGATCCCAAAAGAAGTTAATAACCCAAAGGTCAAAAATTAACACTAGGGTATAGAGCATAAACAGTAAAGAAAAGAACAAAGTTCCTACTTAAGCTATCCAGTAAATACTCAGGTTAGCGAAATAAAAAAAAAAGAAGTGAGTACAATGATTGTAACAAAAGAAAATATTTTCTCTCTCTCTCTGTCACTCACTCTGTCATCTGTGGCCACAAACAATCTTGCTTACCTAGTGTAGGTATCCCTTGAAAAATTACAATAATGTGTACCTATAGTGTCAGGTGGGTCACCCAAATCTGGCCCCAGACCAGCCTTGGTATCAAATAATAATTTCCAGGTGGTCGCCAAAGTTGGTGGGTTAATTTTTCCTGGATGAGCCCTGTATCACCGTATATAGTTATTGAAGCAAAACGTTCTCGGGGGCGTTCACAGTTATAAGAAAAGAGAAAAATAGTTCCTGTATTGTCTAGCCTCTGGGTGCTAATACAACTGTTACGTTATAAAAAAAACTGATGATGATAAATCCTATCGGCTTTTCTCTGGGTGAGTGCCGATTATCAAACAGTGTATACTCCTGGATAAAATTCAATTGGGTAAACGACTGTCAGAAGTCGGGAAAAATGTTATGTATATTGCCACAGCGGGCTGATAAAAATTGAATGCAAAAATCTGGGTATTTTGTGAATCCCGTTACTCAAATTTACAGTTAAAAAATGTTAGTGTCTCGCCCTGGCAATTCCTGTTCACACCGGTACGGGGACGAACGCCAAGGAAAACGACAACTATTATTCCTTCAGTAACTGAGGAAAAAACCACAATAGAGAACAGCTAGCCGCTGGGTTTTGATCAAGCACTGTATTAGGAAGAAACCAAAAACATTTCTAAAATGACAAATCCTAGGCTATCAAACGTAAGGTATGATCTCTTATCCTCTCCGTCACCTAATTAAATCAAAAGGCACACGGTATCTTAAGCCTGTACTATCGCGCGTCGCTTTAACGAGTACGTGTTTGGTAAAAGCATGCCGCCTTTCCCCCTCCCGACCCGGTAAAACTCACAGCGCACAATGTCAGTTTTAATTTAATTATGACTACGCGCCCTTAACAAATATCGCCTGAGATTACTAGCTAGTTGATTGACGGCGTCTATCGTTTTTACACATGATATTAAATGCTAGTCACTATATAATTACACACAATGAAAATATAATGCGCATTCTACTCTGTAACTGTATCCGTCACTCCTAGCCTTATTTAGTCAGCTAAACCTTATCTTCTGGTGAAAAAAAATTGGTTGATGGATTTTACATTACTGAACCACTGGTAAGAAAATATCTACGCGTTTGCTGTTTCGCTAGTCTTAACGCTAAGAAATGGTAGTGAATAAAATGGTAAAACTTTTAACACATTTAATACTTAGCACAACTTATATTATTACCAGAGAAATCAGAATAATCCCCACGAAGCTATTAACGGACTATTTCACATAGGTTCTAGCATACGCGTTTAGATTATCCAAAAATTCCTGAGAGACTTGATAATCTGACTAGGAGAGAAGGCAATATATATACTGATTTAGGGTAATATCTCTAAGAGATGTGAAAATTCACACCTTGGGAAAATCAACGAGCTTGGCTTCCGAGATAAATGATTCTACGGTTCCCTTACTCGCGATGCCGAAACGACATCAAAAGGCATCCCATGTGAACGGGCCTTCTTAGATTATCTCCCCCTGCCGTAGATCAAATACTTGAGTCCCCTGAAAATGTCGGACATCAAAGGTGATCGGGACGTATTATTATGGCCCTTGAATTGATGAAACAAAGAAACCGTTTAATTCTACGCGCGTCTGTCTAATTGCCGATAATTGGCAAATCAGCTCGCGTGAGAAACTCAGGTAATGATCGTGATTCGCTCCCCTGGTAGGACTGCCGGGTGCAAAAATAGGTAAACACTCTCAGCGCATGTAAACATTAAAGATAGGCGTTGCTTCAAAAGTGAGTAAACAGACAGCGAATTGCGTGGCATAGTCTTCGCAAAACATAAACGCTAACTGAGGCAGCAATGGTGGTCGGATTTCTGAGGCTATATTTACATTTCCATGTCACAGGCGTGAAAAAACAATCGCTGTGGTTGGGAGTTTGTCGAAAACGCCAGATGGAAGCATGGGCCGGGAATCTACGATATAACGTAAGAAAGTGTGACATACGGTACTGCATTCCAGAAATTGTCAACAAAGACAGCTCGGACCTTGCCACAGAAAACAATAGAGTTGGATTCTGAATTTATAGGACTGGACAAAACGTAGTAAGAGATCTCTGTACATCAGTAGAAAACTGGCCAATATTAATACGGAACCCGGAATTCTACAGGACCACTCACAAGTCACAGAGAGATTCTGAAATAGAAAAAATACCCCAGACGTGTGTTCTTTTTCTTCTTCGTTCACCGTCAGATGTCAACTTGAATTAGTCCAAAGAAAGCAGTGGTCAACCTGAGGCTGTTGATATCTCCGTAGATTTTCTCCAGGAATGGTACTAGCGATGGCCATGTGCGTTTTCTCTGTTCCTCATATGTTGGGCACCTTTGAAGCAGATGTTCGGCACTCATTTTATCGGTGCCACAGTCACACTCATCAGTAGTTCCTTTCGTTTGTTCGAGACACCTGTATTAAGTTGCCAAGAATATTCTACTGAGCAAGAGATCTATCTTCCCTATTTGGGTAAGTTGTAAACATAAATTTTATGCTGTGAATTTGACATTTTTATACTTGCTAGTGGTGTTAAAGATTCATACTAGGCTGGCAATCTCAGCCTGTGAAAAGTAATGTGATATATGCTCAGGGAGAGTAAAAAATATGAGAAAACAAACGGCTGACGGACAGCGGGAAAAGGCACCTTATTAATATCAGGCAAACAAATATTTAGCATCAGAATTTGTTCCTCTATTCCCTATAAAGTTTGTCGTACCAGTACGAGGCAACCCGACTATTTGCGGGACGACTAAGAGAGACCATTTGCTGTACTACCAGTCTGTGGCGGTCATATTTATTTACAAGTGTTAAAGCAATTGATTATTAAATTGGTATATGTTGATTTTGACTAATTCATATTTGAATTAATCATTACAGAAAGAAAGGCATACGTATGACTCAGAACCGCTAGTATATATTCATATATATTTATCTATATCGAGCTAATAAGAGAAATTTCGCTGAATTAAATCAGCTGGGGCTTGAACGAGCTAAATCATACAAAATACATCTTCACAAAAGGCGGCGGGTCAGATAAAACGTTAACGTGCTCAGACTCTTTCAGCATTGTTCTTGACTTCTGAAATGTCTTGTTAACACCCCTTCGAGGTAGAAGCATCCTTATTCTTCTATCTACAACTCTGCCAAGAGAAATCTTGTGCGAAGGTAGACACCTTTGAAGACCCACATTAGATGCTTAGGTTTTGGCCACTGTTGGACCACTACTGCATAGCAAAGGGGAGGCAACCCGTGACAGGCGATACAGAAAGAATAGGACGACTGTTAAAAAGGTCAAAAGTCGGCACATGTCCCGGAAAAATCATCAACTTGATGTCAATTTAAAATAATATACATTTTATATATACATTTGAATAACATTGAATAACATACATTTTACTGTATAAGTTTAACTACTTAAACTAATAAGAGAGAAAAACATCAATAATCCTTACTTAAGGTGAAGCTGAGTTACTGTACTTTTCAGATGAGTGGATTTTTATCAATAGGTCCTTCTTTGCAAGCAGCATCTTAAAAAACTCGACACATGTTTCCTCACAGTTCACTTTGGTTGTCAACATAGCTTTCAAAGTTTCAACACCTAGCTGTGTTTTATCACTTGCCCATAAGCTGTTCATCAAAGAAAACACTCTTTCTGTGGCAGCATTTGTTCCAGGTAGACAGAAAAAAAAAAAAACTCTGCCAACTTCAAAATATTTGAAAATGTCACATTATTGTTTTTGAAGTGGGAAACCATTTCAATCCAACGTTGTGGTGGCAATGTTTTTTTGGCACTCCATTCACTAATTTTCTGAGAAGTAACAAACTGCTTCATATAGACATATTCGTCATAAATTTCAGTTTCTGTAAAGTGGGCTGAAGGTAATGTTTGAATCACTAGTGATGATGATATCTCAATATCTGCCCAAATTGGTATTCTGTTCAGCGTTACCCAGCTGTAGGATTCTAGGTCTTGAAAATTTTTTGCAGCCCATTTATTCAAATAATTGAAAGCTGTTTCATAGAACGAAGAAACGCTAGCATGAAACTTTTTCACATCCTCCTTTGGAAGTCCTTCCATTTCCAGCTTTTCAAGGATTAGCTTAACTCTTGATGGCAAGAAACAGTCTTCCAGTTTGGACTTCAAAATAGTTTTCAACCTGTTGATGCTGTCAATGACTTCAAACACAGTGACCGTCTGTCCCTCTATTTTTTGCACTGCTTCGTGGAATGGAGAGGCCTGACTGTGAACAAAAACAAGCCATGCCTCAGATAGAGGATTTTCAAAGAATGTCTGTATAAAAACTGGGCATCTGTCTTGAGATTGAAAATATGATTTTAGAGGCAGGAACATCTGAAGAACCCTTTCAACAGCAGGCAGCAGAGCAAGCCACCTAGTCTGAGCATAACCTAAGATCATCTGGAAGTCTGTTTCCACAAACTGGCAAAACTCCTTGAGTCTTTCAACTCGTACTGTGTATGATTTGAAGAGTAGATAAATTTTAGCAATAATCAGCTCGACATCAACAGGCAGTACATCTGCAGCTGTTCGAACAGTGTTGTGGAAAATATGACCTGCACACCCAACTCCTATAAGACCATGTCCAAGGTTTTCTTGCAGTTTTTTTTTGAAAACATTGTTCTTTCCTTTCCTTTCAGCACATCCAAAATTGGAATTTGTGTTGTCTGCGCATAATCCAACTACTTTCCTGTCTAAACCATTTTCAGTTATGCAGTCATTAAGAAAACTACTTACAATATCAGATGTTTCACCTGGCAATGACTTTAACTCTAATATTTTAATTTTCACTCCATTACTGTGATCAAAGTATCTGACAAGCAAAGGAAAAATCTTGAATTCTTTGTGGTTGGATGCATCTGTCAGTACAGAAATAAATGTAGACTTTTCTAGGTCACACCTTAACTCATTTAGAATATGGGGTGCCAAGACATTTCGAATAATGGCTTCTGTTTTCGTACGTGCACATGCAAATTTTGGCTCTAAAGTAACCTGAAGTAATTTTGATGTGCAATCCATAGACCTGAAAGTATGATTGTGTAGCACTGTATGGTATGCAAAGGCGCCTTCTATAGCAGCTAATTGCTCTTCTTGGTCACCAATTTTATCAGCTCTGAAGAAAGTGGTTAACGACGAGCTTGATGCAGCTGTAACGACGGCTCTCTTATGTTTCTCACTGCTTATGTGGTTCTTAATATCACCACGTCCACTATGGCTTATCGAAAACCCGGAGGCACATATATTGCATCGTACATTGAAGTTTGATGTACTCTTTTTAATAAACGGATATTCCTTTTGTAAATCTTCATTGAAACTGCATTTACGCTTTGGTACCATTTTCTTACAACAATAACAAAATATGCACAAATAGTTCACCGTTTAAATTAAATAAACGTATACCGTACGCAAAATCTTGGTACTTTACCACTACCTAAAATTTCAAATAACTGCGAATATCACATTGGAACTACAAAACTAATTCGCGGTCCTGACAACCTCTTGTGCTGTTTCGGCGCCAGTTCACTAATAATTAAAAATTCCCTCAAGTCAGCCACGGAATAATAATTTTTTTTTTTTAATCTGTGAGATTTATGCCAAATTGGCAAATTCGTCCAAAACCGGGACAAATTGGCGTCCCGGATTGCATCGAAAAAAAGTCGGGACAAATTATCAAAAATGGTCGAAAACCGGGACTGTCCCGGAAAAACCGTGTAGTATTAATTTAATGTGCTAACAACTATACACAAAAGATTACTGATTTAAAAAAAAATAACTTTTTTAAACTTTTAATTTGACAAACCCTTGCATTTATATCATCTCATCTCAACCCGTAACCCGTCATGGGGCGTATGGGTGCCATGGTGGAAGCATCATCAGACTGGGTCCTCCACTGCTCTCTATCCTCAGCAATGCGTACAAATGTGGCTTGCACTTATATATCATCATCATCATCATTTTCAGTTTTGTTCATAATGAAGCATAGCACCATCCCTGCAACTGGTCCCCTTGTAGGAAGCCTGTGTCAAGCATTTACATGCTCCAGCAGTGGTGGTTTCTGTAGTAATTTGATTTAAATGATGAGGTTGTGTCACGAGATGAATTGTTGATGATAAACCCATCACATTAACAAGGAGCGGCGGAGGTAATATTGAACGTTAGACAAGTTGGTAAATTATTGTGTACCAAAGCTTGACCGCTATAGATTAGCCCTACAATCGCCAGCGTGTTTGCTTCAATCGCTGATAAAGGCCAGAGTGTGGGGCAGATAACGAGATTACCCGTCTGCGAATAGATTACTTTCTGATAAAGTAACAATTTGTTACATCTGAAACACGGTTTACAGGTGTGTCTGTGAGTTCGTCTGCCAGATAATCGGATGTTTACAGCCCATTTTCAGAAAAGTAATGTTTGAAATTTTGCACTAGATGAGTCATGCAAAATATTCAAATCAGATTGGCTGATCAATTGAGCTCCATAACAGACAGAGCGGGATAGGACAGTGAATATAACCTGACGTTTCAGTCAGTCTAGTTCATTGTGAGATTCACGCTTGCCAAAGACACCAGACTTGCCAGTAGTTAGAATTCAGAATTTCCATTTGTCAGACCGGACACCTTTTATTGGAGTATTCATCAGGACTTACAATTCAGCCCAGAAAATCTGTAACATTTAAAATAAGGAAAACCGGAATATCTGAGGAAACTGAAACACACGGAGTCAGAGATAGAATTATCTTATTAAAGAAACGACACCCCAGACGCGTGTAAGAGGCCGATTCAAGTCTCTTTTATCCATCTGAACAAAAATGTATGTGAGCCAGGATTGGCTTATTGGTCGTACCAGCAGAAAGTACTATCTCTGGAACAAGAAGGGAACAGTAACCTAAGCTTTACGGCAAGGGACCAACTTTGTAGACTCTCCTTGACATTTCTGGGACAGGAGCTACACCCGACAACCTTGACCAGCGACGAGCAGTGTAAAAAGAACCCATCTGCGGGAGCAGAAACTACTATTGGCAGCTAAGTGCAAAATATACGCAGCCAAACTGAACTTTTTTTCATCGACTCTACTATCAATCAATGATGAAACTTTTTTTCTAAACTATTCAATTATTTTCAAACTGATAAAACTTTAGTGATTATTAAATTTTGTTATTTGTAATTTTACAAATTTAACTTCAGTTTAATCATTTTAAATGTACTGCATGGTTGTCTCAGTCAATTTACTACACACACTCTAAACAGAGATATACCAGAATAATAAGAATTCCACTGAGTAAATTAGATGTGGGGGCTTAACGAGCTAAAATTAATCATTGCTTAATTCTTCACAAAAGTGGTCAGCAAATTCTAGAATTAACGTGCTCAGCCAAAGCAGCATTGTTTTCGTTTATCTGAATATCTTGTGAAGACTCCCTTAGTGATAGAAGCGTCATTACCCTTCTATCTACATCTCGGCCAAGAGTAATCTTGTGCGAAGGTAGACACCTTTGAAGCCCATATTAGATACTCTTGAGTTTGGGCCACTGTTAGACCACTACTGCAAAGCAGGGGAGGCAATACCGTCACAGGTTGCCAGCCCCATGCACAACCTCATATTAATTGTCTCTACGACATGCATTAGAGAGCAGTTGGCGTATTCTTTCTTTGTCTCATAGAGACCCCCACCCGGGGAACTACACGTGACATTGTATTTATGAAATGTCTGAGAGTTTAATTTCCTGCTGCACTTAATAAATAAAAATAAACAAATAAAACATACATTTAACGAAAAGTTCAAGCGAAATATGCTTGAAAATTATCAATAAACATAAAATGAGCATAATATTAGCTACTGGTAATCGTATGAATATTATTACGTGTGAAATAACACGTTCTCACATTTGTGATAGATAAATATTTTACATTCACAAACATGTCAGTCGGGTCAACATGCTTGTTCAGAGAGACATTTCAAAAGAATACCAAAATCTAGCTACACATTAAGTGTTATTGATTTCCATTAAACCTGTCAATTGATCAATGGAGGCTCACTTTCCACATGAAATTTTTAAAACACTTTCGTTTTCTTTCATATTTGTTTTAGTTTTGACCATTTGCTTTGACTCGTACTGTAATGTCATTTAGGCCGGAATTGGATGTCAGCTTGTCCGAATGTGAATACACCTCTTTGGTAGTTTAAAGTACTCGTAATATAAAGTATTCCAGATTAGAACTAGACAAACTCGTCGCCTTAGTACTGGAATTATTCCAACTCCATTTTTGGCCACAGTTGACCTGAGGTCATAAATCGACGTCGTGTTGATTAATCTATCATCCTACAAAATATCTTACAGTTACCGGTTTCAATCATCATGCAAAATGTCATTTTAATGTTATATATTCCTTCTTTTCAACTAGTAACCCAAAAACGTTGCGTTTTTCTCGGAACACGCTCAAGTGGAGACGGAATAACACAGTATTCAAGCGACGCAATGTCAGTGGAACAAGAGATGAGAAGAACACACTGCAGAAGGATAGGACACACACTGAGAAATCATGTTGATAGCATTACAAGATAATCATTGTTCCGGAATCCCCAGGGTAAGGAAGGGGGTAGAGGCAGACTAAGGATGAAGAGAACTGGAGACAGACATGAAGCCGATAAAAAAAGACGTGAGAACGCCTTGAGCTGACGTTACGGGACAGGAACACTTGGTAGAAAAACGTCCTATGATTCTCTTATCGTGTGGATTCCGGAACATGTGCTTCCTTGTACTGCTATCAACAGGTTTCCTCACTGTGAAAAGCTATATTGGTTTTCATTTAATTTGTAGTACATTACTTTTGAAATTCGACTCCGCTCGCATCGTTTCTGGCATCTATTGTTTCTTTCTTCTTTTATTCAGTAAGTTATATTATTGCAGGGCAGAAATATAATAAGGCAATACTGCATATGTTTTTACCTGTTAGAGAATGACACTGCAATAGATAAATCAACAAGGCTAAGACTATAGGAGTTGGCATCAAACGTAATGCTAGCTGTGAGGGACGTATCAGAGGATGCATCTGGCGAGTATGCAACTGTCACAGTGCCTCCCCTGCTTTGCAGTAGTGATCCAACAGTGGCCAACTCTCAAGAGTATCTAAATGGGTCGTCAAATGCGTCTACCTTCGCACAAGATTACACTTGGCAGAGATGTAGATAGAAGGGTAATAACGCTTCTATCTTAAGGGACATATCACAAGATATTTTCAGAAGTCAAGAACAATGTTGCATTGGGCTGAACAATTGTTAACTTGTATCTGATCCGTCGCCTTTTGTGAAGGATTTAAGCAATGGTGTTTAGCTCGTTCAAGCCGCCAGCTCAGTTAATTCAGCGAATTTCCTCTTATAATGGTATAGCTCTGTTTAGAGGTAAAGATATGTTTAGATGTATATTAAATATTCTGGCTTTCATACATGTAATAACTGAATCAACTATGTTTGTTTAGTTTTAAAATAACATGTAACAAATTTAATAGTGAATTAGTCTTTAACAGGTTAAAATAAATATGGAAAGATTGGTGAAATTTTAGATGAAAGCGTCTTCATAGAGACTTAATAGGGGAGTAATAAAAACCCGTTTTGCTGATGCCTTTTAATCAGGACTTAACTGATCTAGGTGAGTCCTGTCGCCGTGGTTTCCGTCGCTTCTTTTTGGTGATGAGTGCACTTCTCCACATAACTCGTCCAATGTAGGCGGTCAGTGTTGATGCTCTTCTCTCACACTAGTGGCGTAGGAACGTTAATACTTCAACCGTCTGATAGCTTGTAACCGCGAACCCAATAATGTTGGAATCCACAATCTCCTCGCACAGGTTAGAATTGACACGAGCAATTTACATTATATGCTCTCAAATCACTTGGCCTGGAAATTTTAGTAATTCCTATTATGACGGGTGTTCTTCGAATCACTTGGTCTGGGAAATATTGTGATTCCTCTTATGACGGGTGATCTTCTTCTTCTTCCTCGTTCGCCCTGAAAAGGACGGTGGTTGTGTTGTGTCTGTTTACGCCATAGCTGTGATATCTGCACCTTTCGGTCGACACATCCGACTTCAGCACGGCATTTTTTAGGGACCGGGTTTGCCTTCTCATTGCGATCCGTACTCGCTCAGCCAGACTGCACTGCTGCAGACTGTTTCCAGGACCACCACGTGGAGGTGGAGTACGGTCTTAGTCAGCTCTGGTTCGCTGACTCTGATGCAAGCAGCCAAGCTATGGGTCGCTGACTGCATTCTCTATGGCTGCATCTTTTGGTCCCTGATGGGTGATCTGATTCCTTGGGTATCTAAACTTTGTATTTAAAATGCGGGTTTACTTTTTTAAGTTTTAAGTTGCCCAAATACTTTCTATCTGTCACTTTTAAGTTTGGAATCCTTTGTCCGATCCTTCTCTTTCTGGCTTTTGAGAGTTGCTAGCTTGAAGTTGCGAAGCTGTCTGATCTGTGACTCCGCTTTCACTATATTATATTCTCAGCTTCCAGTTCAAATCTCGGATGTACCGCCGAATTTTCCCATGAGATTCCTGGTTTATTCCGGCTTATCAAATCAAACCAATGGTAAGCTCTTTAGCACGGGGTTGGGGTGTTTTAATTCTAAATATCCCCCACGTGTTTAAAATATTACATTTTAAAATTCCATCGCGTGACCTCTTTCAAATAATACGGTAATATTTCCGCCAACTCACAAACAAATCTGGGAGCTTATTTGATGTCCAGATGCTACCTTCAAATACTGTCTTCCGCAGACAGGTTATCAGTAATATTGATACCGAGACAGGCCGAGCGGAAACGATTATCTCATTATCGCCTATGTGTGTGAATCCCCCAAACTGATTTCTCAGACGGACAATACGGTATTGTATTCATCCTCGTACGAGACTATTTTGTGTCAAACGAGGATCGTCTCCTATCAAAGGTGGCCGGCGACTCAAAGAGATAAACGTATTACCGCTGGCCGGTGATAATGACCGGATATTGTTACGATAATACCACAGTTCACCTTGCGGAACGTAAATACGTCTGGGGAGTGGTCACAGTAAAAGAATGTAGGGCATAAAATATGCCAAATGATAGGACGATGAGTGAGAAAAATGAATGAATAGATTCTGCCGAGTGAATGAGAGTTATAAAAATTGCACGACTGATTTCGTCACAGCAACTAGCGCAACATGAACAGTTAGTATTCATACCCTTCGACATTCGCTGAGGGAGACTGAGCACCTATGGGTTTGCCCAGTGTGCAGTGATGTCAATTCTGATCAACAAAAATAATGTCGTTACCTTGGTGGCAACACTATTTACTAGTTTGTTTATTCGTTCGTTCTGTGTTTGTAGGCTTGTCATTTTGACAGTTTCAGTCAAATCACATAATTAGTTGTCTAACCAGGTTAGGTCAGGGTTCTGTGTTTGTAGGCTTGTCATTTTGCCAGTTTCAGTCAAATCACATAATTAGTTGTCTAAACAGGTTAGGTCAGGGTTTTGACATAATTAGTTGTCTAAACAGGTTAGGTCAGGGTTTTGTGTTTGAAGGCTTGTCATTTTGCCAGTTTCAGTCAAATCACATAATTAGTTGTCTAACCAGGTTAGGTCAGGGTTCTGTGTTTGAAGGCTTGTCATTTTGCCAGTTTCAGTCAAATCACATAATTAGTTGTCTAACCAGGTTAGGTCAGGGTTCTGTGTTTGTAGGCTTGTCATTTTGCCAGTTTCAGTCAAATCACATAATTAGTTGTCTAACCAGGTTAGGTCAGGGTTCTGTGTTTGTAGGCTTGTCATTTTGCCAGTTTCAGTCAAATCACATAATTAGTTGTCTAACCAGGTTAGGTCAGGGTCTTTGAGGAGATAAGGAATAGCCCTACTGCTCTATCAGGTATATCGTACAAAGGTGATTCATATGACATTGTGCATGAAAAAGGGGGGGGGGGGGGGAGCGGGCACACTCATCGTGTAAAATAAATTGTTACAGAAACCGCCGGTGTAAGATTTTGGGCTTTGGCGTAAGCTTACTCAATGGGTCATCTACAGTGGTGGCTCAATGCATAATAAGGAGCGGAAAAAGAGAAAGACAGACAGACAGACAGACAGACAGACGGACGGACGGACGGACGGACGGACGGACAGACAGACAGACAGACAGACAGACAGACAGACAGACAGACAGACAGATAGATAGATAGATAGATAGATAGATAGATAGATAGATAGATAGATAGATAGATAGATAGATAGATAGATAGATAGATAGATAGATAGATAGATAGATAGATAGATAGATAGATAGATAGATAGATAGATCTTGCTGAAATGCATGCGCTGAAGAATTTGACATCCCTCGAGATGGAAATGAACTCAGAAGTGGAACCATGTCAACGGGTAGCATGAAATACCACATCCCGGAAGACTTGGTCTATTTGCTTAACCCAGGGTAGTGCCAATGACATCACAGTTACCTTGACCTGCACCAGGTTGAACGACCTCACGAAAGGACAGCACGCTAATTGATATCTGGCTCGTGCCCAATTATTCATTGTTTAAACACCTCACGTCAGAAATGTTTGCTAGAAACCCATTTTAACAGTTATCAGGAGAATTGATGCGATTAATCTGGAATACTTTCTTGCAGTCTGGATTGACAACTGAAGGTAAATGAAGCGCCATAGCTGATAAAGACGTAGGGGAGTGAAGTGTTATAGACTTCACTATAGGGGCCGTTCACAAATTACGTAACGCAAAGCGGTGGGGAAAGGGGGGGGGGGGGGGGGGTGGTGGTGTTGCCGATATGTTACGCTTTGGTGCGAGGAGTTCTGAAATGTTATGGGTTTTTGTTACGCACACGTTACGTTATCAGGGGGTCGGAGTGGCTCAGAGGTATGGCGTCCGCCTCGTATTCAAGAGGTACCGGATTCGAATCCCAGTTGAATGATTATAATTTATTGAAATATTTTTTTCAGAACAAGTGGTCCTAATTACGTCATACTCCCCCCTGATCTCATAGGTAGTGAGATCGGATGCCAAGCCTTCTCGGATAAGGGCGAAAAAATAGGAGGTCCGGTGTGCAAGTTGCGCATGTTAAAAATCCCACGGCAGTTGGAAATCGTAAAGAGTAGGCTTATCAGGCCGCTGCCGTTGCAAAATTTAAAAATTAGGAAACCTTCCCACAACAAAAATATTTATAGAATGTGTGATTCCTGTACATTATATACACACATTGGCATTCTCGCCGGTACTACGGAGTTCGTGCACTGCGCTGAGATTCTCCTTGTGTGATCTAAGGGAGGAGATCGGAGCACTGATAGCGTTGTCCGTGTGCAATGAAGATAGTCCTTTTAAAAAAAAAACCAAACCAAAACTAATCTTACAGTGACCAGTTTGGATTATCGTGCCAAATTTCATTTTAATGTGTTGCTATAAATAGCCCAGACCTATGGGTCTTTTATGTTTGAACATGCGCCCTAATATAACCGACTAGGTTGAACGGGACGCGCCTCGCCAAAACGAGGAAAAACTTCATTTAAAAAAAAAAAAAAATTTTTATGTGTTAATCCTTCTTTCCAACTAGTAATCCAACAACTTAGAACGCGTTTTTCTCAGAAGGAGCTGAAGTGGAGATAGAATAAAGCAGTGTTAAGATTGACAATATTGTTGTCTCTACATGCATTCGTATTGTCATCGACTATATTATCATAACCAGATAGTCACGGTCTTTTATATTTACAAGCGCTCTAATATAACCGATGGACCTGTGTCTAGGTTGAACGTAGCCCGCCTCGCCATAACGAGGCAAAATCTACTCTTTAACGTTTATTATAGAATCCCAGTATAATTCAAGGAGGTCTCTGGTGAGACAAAGAAAGATTACTTCTGCTGCACCCGCAGGCATACAATACAAGACATTTATATGAGGTTGTGTGTGGGGTGGACAACCTCTTTATGTAAAACTGACATGGTCGACTTTAGCAACTACGGAGGTTGTAATGAAGAACAGTGGGCCGTGTGTTCTTTACGGCCTTAAAAAAGAATTCAGAGATTCAGCCAATAAGGGGAAAGAATTAGTGTTAGGTTTAGGAATCGTAAACCTAACCCTAAACCCTGACCTTAATCCTAACCCAAACGACGTTGTCGACTTACTAGGATAGCATCGAAGAACGCGTCCAACTATTCTTTCATTTCAACCAACTACAGGTAACAATTTGGACCACTGTGGTACGGCCCCTGGACTTAGGATTATAGTTGTAATGTAACACGTTTAATATCAAAATATAATTTTATAATAAATATAGATATTGTTTTATTTTTAACGCAGTGTATTAGCATATAATCCTGAAATCTAATTTCAAATAATCTTCGTTCCTTATTTTTTTTTAAAGCTGCAGGTGGAAACCCCAGGGCAAGGCCCTCTGTGAGCTCCGGGCACGACTGGGTCAAAAAGGTAAAATCGACCTAAAGCTGGCTCTAGCCACAGTAAAACACCATTACAAGAGCAAATGAATTCTTGGTGGATGGTTCCTGTATGTGGATCAGCTACAGTGCTGTCTCGATGCTCCGCGAGGAACGCAAAGGAAAACGATGATGATAAAAGAAGAGTTTACCTGAAGCAGATCATTGTGCCAAATACTTGTTCCCGGCCGGTTTGTTTTGCGGGGCTTATCTGTGGAGACATTTGTAGTTTACATTTGTTGTTATAGAGACGTTACCTTTGCTGTTTTCAAACATCAGCTGTTGCTCTTTCATGGGGTACTTTACGGCTATTTTTATTTCTTTATTTCAGTTTTCATAGATAGGATTGCCAGATTACCCGAGCATAATAAGTAGGACAGCAAAAGGGGGGGGGGGGGGGGGGGGGAGGGGGGGTGGGGGGGGTGAGGGGGTGGGGGGGAGGAAGTGGGGCTCACAACTGACACTTGTAGTTTAACGCCTTTAACTTTTCTCTCAAATCTAGTCAATAAATAAATACACATAAACGGGTAATAACAGGCACTCGTGGGAAATAAATATTAGACAAACATAAAGGTATGTTTTCAGGCACTCGTAAGAAATAAAGAAGTAGAAAACTAGACAACAGAAAAACAACAGACGTGAGTGGCTTACCCAGGACTCGAACCCAGGACCTTCCGTGCGACAACCCCACCTAGCTATGCAAGCGAATCACACTATCCTCCCTGCCATCTAGGCATCACCAAAAAATGATGCTTCGATGGCGGGTCATTAGTGCGACCCGCAACACATAACACTGGAAATTTACCATGGACAGTCCAGCCTATTAATGAAGCAGTCACTTCTGTTGTTCCCCTATTATACAGTATAGGTCAGACTACACAAGACAAAGACTGTGTCTAGTAAATGATAGAAGACTAAGAACAGTAAGTACAGGACAGAGGGTAGGTTTTGGTATTGTATAAACATTTATAACATATAAGGAAGGGAAAACCGAGGCCTGTAAACAGTAAATAAATATTAGACAAACATAAAGGTATGTTTTCAGGCACTCGTAAGAAATAAAGAAGTAGAAAACTAAACAACAGAAAAAAAAAACAGACATAAAGAAGTTGAACACTAGACAACATAAAAATAACAGAAGTGATAGGTTTATCGTGGACTCAAACATAGGACTGTGGTGAAGTGGGATGTTATAAATATTTATAGGGGACTTAGTGTACTGACTGAGATCAGCTGTGAAGGTATCTATATCTAATAAGAGTAGTGTATTATAGATAACCTTACTTGCTGCCACATATATATATATATCTCAGTCAGAATTATTCTGGAATAGTGTGATGACTACGTTATATGTCTAGGGTATGTGTATGATGAAGTGTAAGTCAAAACAACAACAGACAGATAAACAATTTAATTTATTCCACTACACGTGACAACACTGTGACACTCACATACATAAAACACTCTACAAGGATATCTTAAAGGAGTCACTGATAACTTTTCAAATAACAATATGTATTCATTGCTGTCATGAATGGATATGTGTCCTGATTCAAATACAAAGGGAACCAGGAATCACAATCAATTTTAATTACAAGTTATATGTACAGAATTTCTCAATATGAATATTGTAGTGACATATATTATTAAAAGTATCCTATGTGTGTCAGTTGTGTAGTAGTAATATGAGGTAATACTGGTTTTGTTTTGTTCAAGCTCTGTTGGTATTTGTCATCATGACTTCAATAGTTTGTCTTTATTGGAACTAGTATTGGAGATGTTCTCAGTTCCTGATATTAAAACAATTTACTTCCCCTCTTAATGTTATTTTTACAAGGTCATTTTAAGATGGGGGTACATAATTTTGAGCTCAGCTGGCCACATCAGCTTATCTTGCGTGATGGCGGCAGGAAAAGACTCCTCTGCTCGATTTCTCCCCTGTGCTCTGGAGACACCTCACTGATAGCTAAATGGACCAAGGAGTATGCTGTCCGACTCTGGATTCAGCAAAGCTCTGACCAGGTGCTGCTCAATACCATCAAGACCACGGTCCCACAATTCATAGAATAAACACAGATACGTTGACTAGCAATGAATTCTGGCACAAATACTGGCACAAATTCCCATCTGCTTATGTTCCAGGCTTTTATTTAGCAAAAATATGAGCTTGCTTCAACGCACTGTTGCTTTATCAAGCTTATTTGAACTAGTGGTCTCGAACTAACGCTCCTAAGTGATTATATTAGCGAGTCTGGCCAATGGAGCCACGTTTCGACAAGTGTTTGAAAAAATTTTACCTTCCTACGTCTCCCCTAACAACCAAAGATAGTATTTATAGTCCGACCAATCGTGTTTAGTCTTATATTTGTTGCGCTCCAATCAATTTGGAGTTTACATGGTAGGCTATTTCCGTACGTAAGGTTTTTTTCAAACACGTTATAAAAAAATTTTATGAGCAGAAATGATTTCATGCTGTCAGGCATCCCCACTATTTTATTTTGGTTATAATTTGTTAATTCCTAGACTATTTGCGTAACGTTTTACATATTCTTTGTCAGCAAGCCCTAAGGAACCCAAATATACAAATTTAAAAGAGCTAAGTGGCTGCGTTCAAAATATGCAATTTCTCCTACCTCCTGTTTCGAAGATGTGCTGTCTGGGTACTGTAATGTTTTCAAACGTAAACCCATCTATTGTCATCTTTTCTAATAAGCGTTTTTCAGGATTTTAAAACCTAACTCTGGGAAGGTTAGTGTTTTTATCACTGTCCGTCCGAAAAAGTTAGTGCATGTGGCCTTACACGCGTGATAGTAGTAATTGTGTATCGCGTTACGCTTGTTGGGGTGGCATTAATAGCGAGACGCGTGTTTAATTTTGCATGCGTTCCTGATTTTCATTCGCCCCTCTCTCTTTCTATTTGAGTCCATCTGTTCGTTCGTTTTGGTAACGTAATATAATTAATGTTAGGATTAATTTAGGTCATTACGCAGTCTGCCTCTCAATGTTTTTCTTATAAATGCAATACCCGTTTTAATGTGTTGTGGAAACGCTTGTATTTATGCAGTGGCTTATATTTAACGTGGAAACGTTACAATTTGCCGACGAAGTAGAAAACAAGGGGGATTTCGAGTACTGTCATTGTGACAGCACTGTTCTTTACCATTCTTCTTCCTTTCTTTATTATATGTATTTATTAGGCTTTATATTTACTTGATAATTTATATATGTGGATTAGAATATTTCACGACAAGGACCATCCGAAAGGTGAATCGTAATTATCCACCGTGCCAACTAGACACCACAAAAATAGTGCTTCGTGGATAGGGGTCATTAGCACGAACCCTCCACATAACTCACGAAGGACCGAGGGAACGCCCCAGACTAACTATAGACTAACTGTAGACGCAATTACTTCTATAGTTTTCCTATTTATTTCTCAAATCAAGGCAAACATTTCTACTCACTTCAAATCATATTTTCCCATCTTTAAGTCCTCATGATGTGAAAGCAGATGATCGCTGATGTAAATGTTATAGAAAATAACGATAGCAAATGAAACTTTTAACAGGCAACAACAATTTAAACTTCCTCAATGGAGGAGGCAGGAGGGCTGGCTAGAGATCGAGAGTCTTTCAGGCGGGCTGAGATGAGAACGACGTTCTGCAAAGGACATGCTACATGATGATGATGAATGTGATTTATCTTAACGTGATTATTCAAAGGTTTTTACTATTAAATATCAGTGAAAAGCCGGATAAAATCATGTTTTTCTGCAACGCCTGCTGAACGGTGGACGAAGCTGTCAAAAAAAGGAGGACATGTTCTCCTTACCCCTATTTATAGATCACTTCACCCACAGTTTGGTGTCATTTTGACGCTCTTGAACATGACAAAGTTTAAAGCCAATCGTTGAGTCTCTTTTGTTTCAGAGTAAACACTGAATTGTCACCCAGTGCCCCTGGAAAATAATCTGAATCAAATGTAGAAAAAAACATGGTTTCTTGGGGGCCACTTTTATTGTTGCTACCAAATGCAATAAAAAGCAGCCTTTGTGTGTGTGTGAAAGAAATGACGAATTACTGATTAATTATAACTGTGACAACTGGTCATCATTTTTATTCTGTGCAATAGAATATATGGAACATTTATTTTCTGTTGTTTGATTGTCGTACGGTAGGTTAATTGGTTTATTAGGCCCAGTCTAAGTAAAGACTAAAGGTTGACAGATACACGAGAATTTATAGAAAATAGATTTCACAGGTGGTAGGTTGAGGGAAAGATATGTCTCTGGAGTGAGTAGGTTTCTCTCATCCAGCCTAACCGTACAACTATGCTTTATTATAGGACAGCCTTTGCCTCCCTGTCTAATGAAAGAACAGGTTACTCTACACACACACAACAATATGTGACAACAATGACACACAAACGTGAAAAACTAAGGATAAATGGGCATGGGTCTGACCAACATACAAAGTTAAGTTTCTTTGTAGTTTATTATCACTAAACTTGACAACACCAATTATCTAAAAAAAAGATATCAAGAAATCATTTACATACATAGGAA
Source organism: Oreohelix idahoensis (assembly GCA_024509875.1). Classification (NCBI taxonomy): domain Eukaryota; kingdom Metazoa; phylum Mollusca; class Gastropoda; order Stylommatophora; family Oreohelicidae; genus Oreohelix; species Oreohelix idahoensis. Next base: position 315,443 of record JAMPIV010018776.1, on the reverse strand, counting down.
ATAAAGAAGAGAGGTGCGCCTTCCCCCGTATGGAGAAAAAAGCCCAAAATTATTAACCCAAAGGTTGAATGTTAGCACTAGGTTACAGAATAAAACAATATTGGTACACTATAAGATCAAGTAAAGTAAACAAAATTTAGACAATCAGATTTATGGATAATTCCCAGCAAAACAAGAAAATCATCACACACTCTCTCGCACAGTGGCCACTTCTCACACTCTTACCTAATTGGCTCCTATAGTAGGTCTGTGGTATCCCTTGGTAACAGAATTATATTATGAACATAATTCCTATTTCACTGTGATTACACTGTCACCCCCAGCTGTCGACAACCCAAATTGGCCCCAGTTCATCCCAAAAAAACTAGTGAGGTGAACGCCGAATATGGTTCTTATATCTGGATATAGGTGTTCCTACCATTAGTTGGAAATGTGGGAACCCTTGAGGTTTACCCTTTAGAGAGGGGAATATTTCCAGTATTGGGATACATCTGGGTGCTAAAAAAAATGTTAAAAAATGATGATGATGGTTCTTCTATCGGCCAACTCTGTGTCAGAGCGCCGATTCTGCACAGTGTATAAAGTTATATTTATATATAATCCACTTGAATACGACTGTCAGGAGTCGGGGAACAATAATAACGTTACATGTACACACCACTGTGAGCTGGTAAAATGGTAATCTGGATTTTGTAAGTCCAGTATTTACATTTCTTGTCATCCAATATCATCAGCGAGTGCACGCTTATAAATGAAGTGGATAACAAACTGTAGCAAAGTTGATTTTGCTGGGGAGGTTATGATGGTATCCTAAAAGAATGAAAAGGTGTCTGCTTAACCGTGTGAGGTCAAGCACATGTAGGCCTCTGACTCTATAAATGATGATGATGAATTATGTGCAGAGAACCTAACGCTACCTCCCTAGGTCTCACACGGTCACTCTTCTGGCTCTAGTGTATGGTGTATGGTGTACCTAGTGTCTAGGGGAGAAGTGAAATGATGGTACACAACAGTCAAACACTTTAAGTTTCTATAAAGAAGATAATAAAACTAGCAGTTAAGTTTTTCTTTGAACAAATCTTTACAATTTATTTTGCCTGTCCATTCATAGCTTGTGGACAGGTCTTTGAAAATAAGGACAAGATAGTTTACAGAAAAGAACAATTAAAATTTTTGGGACAATTTGCCCAATAACTAAAAAGTTATTATGTATTTATATATGTCTTTCCTGTAGGAAATATTAAAAGAGTTCACTTTATTCATCTAAAGGGAGAGTCACTGTATATGAGGGCTGTAGTTCATCCTACCCCCATAAACGTCCTGTGTATTGTTTTGAAAACACAAGAAACTGTCAGAGATGCCCCAGATGTCTAACTCATCACATGGGAGTCCTTGTTGTAAGATATTTCAATGTGTAGTTGCAGAAAGTTTCAATTTCACCACTCGCCAAAGCTCCTACTGTTATCTTCGACAGCATATAAGACTGGTTGGAGACTGGTTGGCGTTTATTAGTACTCAGCAGGTTTCCTGTCACCAGCCGGCAACAGGAACATAGACCCTCTGCAACAAAAGGACACCCTGGCCTTTTACATCTGATCACTTATTCTAACACTTAATTTCCTACGTGGGTATGGGGACAGCCTCGCGTGCCTTACAAGTGCACTCGCCCCGAATAGTACAGGACTCCCACCTTGCTGTGACCACACCTCAGGTCCTTATAGCAGATACGCCACTGTACGTTTACATACTTTTCATCAATACAATAATGTGGAGTAACCACATTTCCTTTGATATGATCTTGTCTTCTTTTCTTTTCAAATATAATTGCTTCAGGCATGTTAAACAGTGTTCATTGAACACAGAGGCTTACTAAAATATTATAATACAATAATATGACAACATAATCATAACAACATACATCAGTTAGATACCGTTTAATGTGAGGACTCAACAATGTCTGCTCCCGGCATGTCCTTCACTTTTTCCCAATAGCAGTATCTAACTTTGTAGTTGGACCAAACATATTAAATTTCATAAAATATCCTTACCACAATCAAGAAATATATAAACAAATGACGCTGACTTTGTGAAGAAATGGCCTCAGCTTCCTCCGAACTGCACAGACTGTGAATTTATTCTTTATTTAAGTTTAGAATTAACACAGCAGTTTTTCAGCGTATCTGAATACAATTTTTAGTTCAACTGGCAATGAATAGTCAAAGCCTTTTGCTAATATTTACTAGCACTGGCCAATCGAAACTTTCCGACTACTTGAATTCAAATGCAGTTTGAATGAAAAACCAAAATAATTTCGAATAATTTCTGCGTCTGGTGGTCGATTGGCCAGTCTGCTTTAGTCATGCCCAATAAAAAAAGATGTTTCGTTTAGGATTACATTTTTCCTACCGCTCCCCTTTCCCATTTATACTCTGTTTACCCAAGCGAATTTGAATGTACCTCCCTGCCCCTTTTCCAAGCTCGCGTTCCCCTAACGTTATCAAAAAACATAAGCAAGAACGCCAGTCTGTCTGGTCGAGTGTCCGTAGATATTAGTATTTCTTCAATAACTTATCTAATACTTTGACTATCATATTATTTAAAGTACATTCTTGTTCAGCGAACTCCACGTCATACTACCATATAATTTTTATAGGGAACTTCATAATAGTTTAACTTTTCAATTTTTTTCATAGTCACTCGTCAAATAAAATTTTGCCCAAGACCGCCATCTTTCCTCTCCTTCATCTCGCTAACATGTATTTTTCAAATAACTAACTTGTTTTAGTTACGTCAGAAATGCTACCACTAGGAGGGAAATAAAATTGTCTGCGTGGTTTTGCCTTGGCTGGCTTTTTCGCAGTGTGTGTATATGCATTGCAGACTGTGTCAGCGAAGCGGGGTGTAGACGGGGCGGTTTACGAATAGGCGTTAATAATTAGTATTGTTTCTCGAAAACGAAACTAAAAGCGTGTCAGACTATTACCGTGAAATCGTTCTATAGGCTTAGCACTGTGCAAAAAGCAGCGCTGCTGGCGTCGAAGATGCCAACCGTCAGACACATGCGGGCTAATGTATTTATTATCGTTTTATGCCTAAATCTTACTGAATTGAGCGTTTATTCTCGCAGATTTTGCTACATGAACCAGAAAAGTAAAAGACCTCTGGTCGCCCTTGAGATCAGGTCTGCGAAGAATATAAGAGAACATTTGTGGGAAAAAATGCTACCATTCTATGCAGATATATCTATATATATACCGACGGGGACAAGACGATTTCTCATCCTCTCTGTCAGTCCTGACTAAGTTTAAAAGACACACGGTGTTTCCCTACGCCTACACGCTCGCAGACGTCGCTGGCCGCTAATCTGGGTCGGACCGAGTTTATGATAACTCACCCGCCCCTGCTTGCGGCTGGCGGTCAGCGTACGGTGTTAATTATTATTTAATTTTTTATACGTACCACCTACAACAATAATCGCCTGTCATTAAATAGGTATTAAATTGTCGAATGGCATGTTGTCACCGGATGGCTTTAGTTAACGTAAGATAACACGTTAACTGTATTTGTAACAGTAGTAAAAGAACTTGAGCAAGATTGGTTGCTAACAAGACATCACTGGTCGAGAGTGACCAATGAGATCGCCGATAGCTATTTTTTTACCACCGCGGTCAGAACACAGTTCAGTCACGGGGGTTCACTGTTAAGTGAGGTAGACGTGTTTCAGCCATAGTGCGGCCCGGGTTTTTAAAGGTTGTGTAGTTAACCTCTGGTCGAGGAAATACCTGACCATTGAAAGATTGAATGTTTTTCCAAGTTATGTTTTTCCAGGAGATGTGTTTTCAGTGTATTGGGCAAGTATTTGCTTGATTAATATGATCTCGATTCGAATTGAATAAGTACTTTGCTAAGTTATGTAATTTAGAACGAGACTCCAGGCCAAGCCTATCGACATTTTAGCGGAGTCAAGCGGACATGTTGTTATGTTGATGTCCTTTTTGCAGAGATCTCAAGATTCATGTAACCCACAGGCGTTCTGGCCGCTGATAGCCAGGTTATTGAGTCGTGTATGAACATTGCCTTTTAGTCTACTAATAAACCATTTTCCATGACTTATTGCTGTTTACTTACTCATGTATGGAAGCACTAGGAAGGTACAAATGATCACTGACAACTTACATGAGTAGAAAGGGCCTGGTCTTGAACCAACATTCATTTGGGTAACTCCACCTCTGGCAGTCGCCAGTTACCACCCACAAGATATATAAGTAAACCAGTAAACACTACGATCACTAGAAAATTCAATATAAATAAACTCAAAAGAAATATGTACCACCTGGACAGATTGTTATAACAGTCACATAAGATTATTTGGATGCAGTAACCAGCCCCCACGGTTACAATGTAAAAGTAATAGACACTATAATAATAAATTACAAATGAAATATAAACATGTATTCTATACTCTCGCTATCAGTCGCCTAACGCTTATAAGGTCCGATCTGCTTAACAGTCGAGTTTATCTCTCTCTCTCTTCTGGGGGAGTTTAAGTGTCGCGTCCGTCTACACTGTCAACATAATTACCGTCTCGTCTCAGTGAGACGATCGGTCGGGTGGTGGAGTAACATTTTAATTGAATATCTGGTATAAAAATCGCTACGCGTTATTTTATTTAATAGGTCTTACTAGCGAGAAAAGATCTAAGAGAAGTATAAGTGTTTAAATGCTATCACCACTTTTAAATCCTTAGCACTATTTTCCTCTTACCAGAAAATTCAGAACGAAAATCTCCACGAATCACTTATAAACACTTCCAACAAGAAAAGTGTTTCTCTGACTGCGCTAGACTATTAAAATTCTGACTGACTTCTGATGGCGGGGTTAAGATAACAGCAGTATATATATATATATCATTAGATTTATCTGATCTCTAATGGTGTTGATTTCGCGCTCCTGTGTGTCTGACGAAGATTCAGAAGCTAGAGCTCAAGATGAAAAGCTTACGATTCAGACTACCAGAGTCTCTCGTCTGAAGTTGTTGACTGACATCAAAGACTTTAGTTCTGCTAGCGGATTTCTCTTCAGAATGCCCGTGTCTCGAGATCAAAGAGCACAGGGGAGTTCTAGACTTTCCCTGAGTAAAACTACAAAAGGTCTGTGCCGTCGCTCTCTCACGTGCTGTCTGTCTGTCAGGTATTATGATTGACAGATGAGCTCGCGTGAATAGAACGAAGTAAACAAAGCCTGATTTGCTTCCTGTTATGACTGACAGGTCACTAAAATTGTAAACACTGTGTTAGCCCATGTTTAAAGAAAAGAGGGCGGGATAAAAGGTGAGTTGCAGAAGTAGACAGGCAATATAATGCATGTTTTTAGCTAGCAAATCATAGAGCAGCTATGAGGTTACAATAGGTTGTCAGATTACTGTAGGCTCTTTTTCCAGTACACGTCACATTGATGCATGTGGTAGTAACAATATAAATGGTACTGAAACTTTTGTTTTCACTGTGTAATGATTCTAAGTATATATATATATATAACTGGTCATTAATTAATTGTAATGGTTGTCACCTCCGTCGAGTGAAATTTGTCTTTCCATCACTTATACAAGCATTAATTTTAACTTCTAATGTATCGCTCCAAGAAGGTTGGTCATTACTGGAGCTGTGTTTAAAACAGGGTGTGGAGTCGGCCAAAAAATATTCCGACTCTGACTCCTGAAATCTTAGAAGTCCGACTCCGACTCATGACTATTAGTCCCGACTCCGACTACAGTTTTTTAGTAGTCATATGGCATACAATTCGTAGTCGGAATCCGGACATTTTTTACAGACTCTGACTGCAGTAAAAAACAACCGACTACACGACTCCTACTCCCGACTCCAACTTCACATCACTTGTTTAAAACAAACGACTCGTTGACCTAGTTGTTTGAAGTCTATCTATATTCCCTTCCAGTCATTACTGACCATAAGAGCGTACCTCCCGAAATAACTTTCGGTGGCACGAGGTTGGGCAATTGTAGATCAAGCTGTTGCCCATGCATCGAGACCCGGCCTGGAGTCAGAGGAACGGTCTGGCCGTTACAGTCTGACATCAGTAGCAATCGCCTGTCATTAGTAGGATACGGAACTTGCCCTCCCATCCATCTTCCCTTTCAGTTATTTCTGACTGTATAAGGGACACAGACACCTCGTGACCAGAAGATCTGAGGGGGAATGCCGGACATTATGCGTCCCTTCCAGTCATTGCTGACTATACCTAGTATAAGGGACGCAGATACCTCGAGACCCGAAGGTCTGAGGAAAATGCCGGACTGTGCGAGCGATATCTGGAAACGGACACATCTCTCTGTCTTGGTTACAGATACTGGGAGGACCCGAAGACGGGAGCACCACACACAGTCGATAGAGACGGAAGTTCGCCGGTAAGCGTGTATTATATCTAGAATTGCCACAGTTATCCAAGTAGGATCGTGTCATCTAAGGAACCTCGACTGATTTAAGGTAGAAGTATACCCAGAAAAGCTTAAAAAAAATAAAAATCCAACAATTTTCATTTTCATGCTTTAAATCATCGTCAACATGTTCTTGAACTAAAAATAATTCATAGAAGCTTAGAGATACTCTGGTTTGATAGGAATCAGTGTTTTTCTACACACGCCCCCTTGAGTGATTTGCATAGCAACCAATGTTTATAGTTGGTTACCATGTGAATAATGACCCAACAAGAAGGTGCGTAATTGTAAAACTACGAAATTATAATTATACATAGGCAACAGGAAAAAGATATTTATAACTTTTCCACGGGGAATCACTCAATGATTTCTTGTGAATTTTTCAAAAGTGTGTGTCTAGAAAGCTTTGATCGTAAATTTCAACATTTGTTACATGCATAGTGCATTTTCACCAACATCAACTCTATTTATTGCTAGTTTTATACTGATTCTGTATAATAGTAGTTAGCAGAGCTTCTTTTGTTCACAATGAGAAATAAGACAAAGACTGGGAGGCGTGTACACCAACAAACCGTTGCCTGAAAATGAGACACCTATTGTCGATAGTGACGCTATAAAACCTCTGTGCTCCTCAGCAAAGAAAATAAAGGTCATAAAGGTCCAAGAAAGTGAAGGACAAGCTAAAAATGACAACAAACTACTGTTTGGGTTTTTATGCGCTAACTTTAGATGTGACAAATGTTATCAGTACTCACTGACCTGTGAGATCGTCGAAGAGACTCGGAATGGCTTTTGTCATGAAATCAGTATCAAGCGCACAAACAGTGGCGAATGGACTGCCAATTTCAATACTTCTGATGTTTCATCTTCAGCTACTCACAAACAAAGAAGTAAATGTGCGAATGGTGGCATTTGTGCGTTCTATTGGGAAAGGCCACAGTGCATTGCAGAATTTTTCGATATACATGAACACAAGTCAACGCATGGCAAAGAAAGCATACAGGAGAACGCTGCACAGGATCTATTCAGCAAGTAAGGACATTGCAATGGAAAGACCCTGAGAGCATTGAAAATGGGATTCATAGACACTGCAGCTGCAGTAGAAGGAGACCTTTATTCAACAGGAGCTCATTAAACTTCATTTTGTGAGTTCTTTTTCTGTTTTTCTTTGTTTTCTCGGAATTGTCTTTTTAACATAATTGGTGATCTTTGAAACAAGATATCTCTGGATCTGTACATTCAATTGACATGAAAATTAACACAGTTGGTTATCATATAATCTTACAGATTATGACCTAAAATGGATACAATTGAATTCAAAATTTTAGTTTTATGACCATCATGCATATATAATGAGGCACAAATATCAAACATTCAAGAAATATAAATTTTGAAAATTCATTACAAATCAACCTTTCGGTCAATATCTGTTATTTTAGGTCAAAACCTCAAGCTATATATACTAATTTAATTTGCCAAGTTTCAGTCAGATCCTTGTAAAAATAACATAGTTATGATGTTTTAAAAAAAGGAGTATAATTTATTCACTACGGCGGCCATATTGGATAGCTAATTTGCATAATTAATGAGGTCATTATGTGGACAAAAATGTTAAGTCCATACTAACACTAAACCCATGGTTGTTTGATTCTGAAAGGAAAATTTGAGTTTTTTACCCTACAAGGTAGTCTACTACCTTAATGAGCCATTCGCGGTTTCACCGTGAGACAGTGTGAACTTAGACATGCATAGCTTAATCTTTGAGACAAGCATATGACTACTGGCAAGATCAACCAGATAACTGTCCTGAAAGACGTGCGTCTTCTTCGACCATCTCGTCACTCGCGCGGAGAGGGAGACAGCGCTCTGTGCATAGCGGATCCCGGCGGCCCGGCAATATTATTCTTGCGAGAACCACTGGCAGCCTGCCGACAAGACATTCCCCTAGTCGGACAGGACGGGCCGAAAGCGACACATTGATTTTATGTTACATAACCGTTCACTATCCTCCACCCACCCCTTGAAATATGAAACACAGCCTATATTCTGATCATGATTTCCCCAACTTTAACATCCTCACTTTAATGGAATTATTTCCACTTTATTTTACATTGCTTCAGTTATTATATAGAATCTACTTGGAGAATGACGGTCAGAACTTGGTATATTCAAATGTACCAACAAAATGAGCGGCAGTCAAAGTTTCAGTTCTCTGCGATGAGAGGAACATGGGCATTTTGAGCGTCAAAGATTTGTACATGACAAATAGACAATTATTTTCAATAACAGTTGTTACAAAAAGAAGTGTGCTATGCCTTGTTTGATGTTACACAGTGAGTCAAAGGAAAGCTAAAACCCTTGTGTCTGAGCAATAAAAACGATGCCAGAAACACAGACCACAACATTCGATGATTATCAGTTTTAATGTATAAGTTAATCGTTTAGTTAGATGTTAGTTTCTATCGAATGTTGTTGAATGTAGCTGTGGCCATTCATATTCTTCTCTTGATTTCTGTTACACATCACTCATCTTCTGTTATTATATGATAAAGATATGAGAAGTTCTTGACTTGTTCCAGGATTTGCCTATTTATTTTTTATCTATAACTGTGGTTTATCGTCTGCTTTGCTAATTATCGTAGTTTATCGTTTTCTCAATGTCAATGTCAAATCCATATTCATGACTAATGCTGTTTACTTACTTCACAAGCTCTTGTAAGTTCTGTTCACTTTCAGCTAACAAAACTGTATCGCCTGCATATCTAAGGTTGTTTATTGATCTTACGCCGATATTCAGTCCTGGCATTTCCTGTGTTTCTTTGAAAAGGTTTTTTCTGTGCAGAAATTAAATAGGCAACCTTGTCTCACGCCTCTATTTATGTCTATATTGTAAATAATTCTTGCCAGATCTTACTGTCGCAGTTTGTTCCCAATAAAGATTACTGAGTATTTCTATGTCAATTCCATCAATACTCATGTCTTCGAGGCAATCAATTATTTTCTCACGACGGACTCTGTCAAAAGCCTTCTTAAAATCAATTAAGCACATGTAAATATTTCTTGAACCTCTATATTTTTCTGCTAAAATTATTATGCAAGATATCGCTGTTCTTGTCCCGGTGTTCCGCTGAAAACCAAGCTTTTTCTTCTGTTGACATCAATGTCTACCTTTTTTTTTATTCGCTCTTGTATAAGAGCAATATATTAATTGTATGTCGCATCAGTAATATTATATATATATATATATATATATATATATATATATATATATATATATATATATATATATATATATATATATATATATATATATATATATATATATATATATATATATATATATATATATATATATATATTATATATATATATATATATATATATATATATATATATATATATACATATATATATATATATACATATATATATATATATATATATATAATGAGAAGGGACACCTTCTGAAATGGCAAAATCAACTATAAAAGCCAAATTCAAGTCCAAATGAGAAAGAGAACACCCATAGCATTTAAACAAAATGATACCTAACATCAGCTTTCTAGGCGAGACCAGGTCATCATTTTCCGGCAACGCACTGGACACAACAGAATGAGGTACCATCTATACCACAAGTACAGAATTGGTACAACAGATCTCTTCACCTATGGCATCAGTCCCTTGACAGTAGAACATTTGCTGCAGTCCTGCCCAATATCCAGCAATGAACGGAGTAGCATATTGCAATTAAGTACTTCTCTCAACGAAAAACTATTTGGAGATGTCAGGAACCTTGAGCTGACTACTTCCTTTGTTAGTTTTATTTTGAGAGCCATTAATGTGGACGTCTGAGGGCGAACGAGAAAAAATAATATAAACTAGCGAAACAAAACCTTATTCACTTCATTATCTTCACCTCCCCACAGAGTATAGCACTTCAACAAACTCATGCCAATCCTTCCTATCCTGTGCCAACAGTTCAATGTCTTTCTCTGTCTTCTTTATCATTTTATTTTTGTCTATACGTCAGTACTGTTATTGTTATTGTTGATCAAAATCGACATCACTGCACTCCGCGCAAACCCATAGGTGCTCAGTTTACCTCAGCAAATGTTGAAGAGTATGAATGCTAATTACTCCTGTAGCGCGCTGTATGTACGACTCATGCATTCTCTCATGTCCATCCATGCTAGTCTTACGTTTGATACCAAAGTCCAACAGTTTCGTTGCAAACGTAGTATGCAGCAAAAGCAGTATGTGGCAAAAGTAGTATACAGCTAAATTAGGATGCAGCACATGTAGTATGCAGCAAAAGCAGTATGCAGCAAAAGTAGTATACAGCTAAATTAGTATGCAGCAAAAGTAGTATGCAGCAAAAGTAGTATACAGCTAAATTAGTATGCAGCAAACCTAGTATGCAGCTAAATTAGTATGCAGCACAAGTAGTATGCAGAAAAAGTAGTATGCAGCTAAAGTAGTATGCAGCAAAAGTAGTATACAGCAAAAGTAGTGTGACAACATGTCTGTACGTGTTCTTTTGGTGGCTCTCTCACACCTTTAGCCACTCCGGCAGTATCCCTGTTTTTCTTCATTTTTCTCTTTCCCCCATTAAACCGCTTTTATTTGGCAGAATTTTTGCCCTTTTCATTCATTATTTTGCTCCTTATGCTGGACCCAGTAGGGTGAAGTCTATAAGACCCCACTCCCCTACGGAAGTATCTGCTATGAGACTATCTTTATCTTTTACATTGTGCTCTGAAGCCGATCCCAGACTGGTTACGTTCCGCCAGGGTAAATACTGACCTCAGCGGGTGACACGCTTATCAACTGAATCAGTCTGACCACCTAGGTGAGCACGGTCTCGCCCGATCGACACAAAGGAAGGCCAGATTTGATGCCTGAGAAATCAGTCTGGGTGATTCACACCCACAGGTGATAATTAGATTATGGCATCCGCTGGCCCCTGTCTGTCTGGGTAGTCAATCTTAGCCAGGATAGTTCATATATTTGTGAGTGAAGTTGCATAAAGATGCCGGCGGAAATATTACCGCATGATTTGAAAGAGGTCACGCGTTGGAATATTAAATGTAATATTTTAAAACACGTGGGGGTTATTTTGAAATTAGACACCCCACCCCAGTGCTAAAGAGATTCGATTGGTTTGACTTGAGGGCCGGAATAAACAATGAATTTCATTTGAAAATTCAGCGGAAACACAATCTGTGATTTGAACTGAGAAGTGGGAAATATAGTCTAGCGAAATCAGAGACACAGAACTCAGAGACTGCATCGCATCATAAAGCGAACAACTCCCAGAAGCCAGAGAGATATCGGACTTAGAATTCCTATATTATAAGTGACAGATCAAAGTATTTGGGAAACTTAAAACCTTAAAAAGTAAGCCAGCCTTTATGTGACAGTGCCATAGTCATCTCGCCTGTTTTTCACCGCCATTTTGTCGTTATGTGGCAGCCATCTTGGTTTACACCTAAAAATAGTTACATCAGTATAGCTGCTTACGTATAGCAGCCAATCAGAGAAGAGAAGCGTCCAGGCGCCAGCGTCATTTGAAAAATTCTTTATCATTCCAATCGCGGTCGCGGAGAGAGAACAAGCTATTGATCTGAAGTCTAGTTCAAGCAAGAACATGCCTAAGACTTAAAGTCTACGAACACTGTCTGGGTGTTCGGTAGAATTAAATGTTGATCTGTATAAGGCTTTGTGTTGCTTGAATTGCTAAGTCTGCTGCTGAGAGGGTTGGAAGCAACCAATAATTGCAACCCCTGTCAAACGATCCTTACTAAATTTTCTTAGTGCATGGGTCTTGGGTGTGAGGTAGCCACATCGACCTTATGTCAACCACAGCTAGCCCCTGTCACAAGTGGCGTCGTCGACAGGATTGACAGACAGCACGCAGTGAAGCAACTCTTCATCAGAGTAGCATCAGCCAAAACAGTAGAACACCCAGTTCAGTGCAAGGCAAGGGACGGGATCATCTAGTCTGTCAATATTTCTAGTCAACTCTACTAGCAACAAGATGGCGGCACGCAACACACGTGCTGCTAGTAGATTGGATAACGAAGATGTGGATGACCCTGTAGTGGGACTGGATGGTCAACCAGAACGAGTGAGGTACATCATGGTACCTACCCACAAGAAAGTGCGGTGCTTTGGGGAGCGCACAGGCCCTACGGCTGAGGAATATGTCAGAGAGGTGAGAGCTGCCTGGAGGGTAAGGATGATGAGTAAAGAGGACCAGGCAGATGTTATTCTTGACAGTGTAAACCCAAGTGTCCGCAGGGAGCTGAGGATTCAGGCTGATGACGATGACCCAGAAGCGATGCTACATTCCATTCTTAGGGTGTATGGGGAGCGTCGAAGCATCCTAGAGCTAATGGCCATTTTTTACTCTACCCGGCAAGGTGCAAGGGCGTCTCTTTGGGAATTCTCCCATCGCATCCACGAGGTGTTCGAAAGTGTTGTAAGAGCACAAAGACAGAATAATATCACTCCGTTGGAGCCATCCTTCCTTCGGGACCAGTTTGCTGCTTGTCTGAGAGATGATCTACTAAGAAAGTTTGCAAAGGAAATGATCTTTAAAGAGCCTACAGCATCGTTTAAGTCGGTGAGGGACTATGCCCTACGGTTTTTAGAGACTGAACATGCTCCTGGGGCTGGTGTTGCCAGTGTCGAAGTAGTAAATACAGTGACGGTACCCGATATACATGCATTAGGCACAGAAGTGGAGCAGCTGAGAGCACAGGTGGCTCGATTACAGGCTAAAATTGATGCGATGTCTCAGGAGCAGGGGAGACATGCCAGGACAGTTCGCTGTCTTAGATGCAGAGGACTAAGGCCACGTACAGAATCGATGTCCACAGGCATTAAACTAGACCCCTCTGCGGCTGGGAGTCAGGTTACAGAAGGGGAGAAGAATGACTCAGAGATAAAGATGGGTGGTGGTCGACCGGAATGTGATTACTTATAGCAGGAAAGAAAGTCAAAGGCGGCCAGGAATGTAAGGGTAGCAGGAGGCAACCCAGTGCACAGAGAAAGCCTAGGAAAATAAGATGCTTCAATTGTGGAGACTTTTCAGACCACATGGCAGCCAAGTGTCCTCATGGCCTTCTTCCGAAGCGATGTTTTCAGTGCAAGTCCCCAGGCCATTTGATATCGGTTTGTCCCTCAAAGAGCGCTCTCTCTAGGCGTACCAACACCTCTAGGTTGCCGTTACGGTGCAAGCCAAGAGATGGCCGTGGCAACTGTCACCCTAAGGGCGCCAAGAAAAGTGGTCGACATTTAGAGGAGGAGACTCATCTAAAACTCGTTGAAGGACACGTTTCCAGGCTACGAGGGGCGCACGTAAGAGCAGAGGCACCGTTGCAGAATTTTACAGCAGTCCGGGAAGAGAGATGTGACAAGCTGCCGTGTTCTACTCCACTACAGGTGGGAGAATTGGTTAGGAAAAGAATGCACTACGCTGAGAGATCCAAAATTCGTGACATGTGGTCAGAAGAGGAGTACATTGTTGTTCGTGCTCCCACAATGACACGAGGTCCGTATGTCATCCAACGAACAGATAGAGCGAGTCCGAGCATTAGAGTCACTGGCAACGAACTGAGACGAAGTGAAGACAAAGATGATTCTCCAGATTTGGTAGATACGACTGAAGCGCCTGATTTTGTGCAGTTGTCGGGACGACAACAAAATCAGGTGGGGAATATGTGACAGTGCCATAGTCATCTCGCCTGTTTTTCACCGCCATTTTGTCGTTATGTGGCAGCCATCTTGGTTTACACCTAAAAATAGCTACATCCGTATAGCTGCTTACGTATAGCAGCCAATCAGAGAAGAGAAGCGTCCAGGCGCCAGCGTCATTTGAAAAATTCGTTATCATTCCAATCGCTGTCGCGGAGAGAGAACAAGCTATTGATCTGAAGTCTAGTTCAAGCAAGAACATGCCTAAGACTTAAAGTCTACGAACACTGTCTGGGTGTTCGGTAGAATTAAATGTTGATCTGTATAAGGCTTTGTGTTGCTTGAATGGCTAAGTCTGCTGCTGGGAGGGTTGGAAGCAACCAATAATTGCAACCCCTGTCAAACGATTCTTAATAAATTTTCTTAGTGCATGGGTCTTGGGTGTGAGGTAGCAACATCGACATAAGTTCACCTCAACCACAGCTATCCCCTGTCACATTTATATATACAAAACTCTGTGAAAACTTAAGGGACAAGGACTTTAAATATTAGGACTGGAAACCTAAGGAATTGGATCACCCGTCGTAAGAGAAACTTTCACAGACCAAGTGTTTCGCAGATTCACCCGTCATAAAAGGGATTCAAAATTTCCAGACCAAGTGATTCGAGCGCATATAACCTAAATTGCTCGTGTCCATTCTAAACTGTGCGAGGAGATTGTGTATAACCCAATTGGGGTAGGTGTAATCTTTAAATTACAAATGTGAATTTGACATGTTTTTGTTGCTAAGTGGTTATATATGAGGCTGGCAATCTCAACATATGAATATAGTCTAATCATAATCCACTATCGCAAGCGCTGGTGATTTCTTCTTGCTAGTCGTGCGGAAAACCGACAGCAGAGATGATCCCAGTCTCCGAATGGAGCAGTGATGACTAATGATTGCATCACATGTGCCTAAAGTGTATAATATTGTGTGAGATATATGCACTTTGTTAATTGTAGTTCGGGCACAAAGCGTTATTCGCGCCGTCCAGACACATGTTCCCAGTTTAATAGCCAGAGGAATATTCGTGAATTTTAATCATCTTTCCTGAGCTACACTGTGTACTCAAGGATTTAATTCTTTTGAGAGATTAACAATGGTGGATGGACAGCGAGAATGCGCCTATTATTTGGCAGCCCACAAGTGTACTTAGCAGAGGCATTTGTTTTTCTATTTTGTCTAAAATGTTCGTTGAACGAAGCTAGCTGTGAGTGAAAAGCAGGGAATCCACACCAACCGCCTAAATCGGACAAGTTGTGTGAAGAAGTGCCCTCATCACCAAGAAGTGACGAAAACCACAGCTGCAGGACCCCCTTATATCAGTTAAGTGCTTATAAAAAGGCACCAGCAACCGGACATAATTTTCTGAACTATATCCTTACCCTAAATCTCAGTGAAGAGAAAATTTGATTCCAATATAAAATTCACCAGCATGTCAATTTATTTTATACTGTTAATACTAATTGATTATTAAATTTGTTACCTGTTGTTTTAAAACTAAATAAACATAGTTGATTCAGTTATTACATGTATGAAAGCAAACGTATGAGCCAGAATATTTAACATCTAGGCATATATTTACCTCTAAACAGAGTTATACCATTATAAGAGGAACTGCGCTGAATTAACTCAGCTGGGGGCTTGAACGGGCTAAACCATTGCTTAAATCCTTCACAAAAGGCGACGGACAGATATAAATTAACCATTGCTCAGCCCTATTCCGCATGGTTCTTGACTTCTGAATTATCTTCTGAACCCTCCCTTAGGATAGAAGCTTCATTACACTTCTATCTACATCTCTGCCAAGAGTAATCTTGTGCGAAGGTAGCCATCTTTGACGACCAATTTTAGGTACTCTAGAGTTTTGGCCACTGAAGGACCACTACTGCAAAGCAGGGGAGGCAATCCGTGACAAGTAGTATGCAGCAAAAGCAGTATGCAGCTTACGTAGTATGCAGCTAAAGTAGTATGCAGCAAAAGTAGTATGCAGCAAAAGTAGACACCGCTCAACCAACATGACCGGGACGAATATTAACTTTCACAGATGACATAATCATCTACAGAATTGACTCAAGGCGTACAAGCGACATCACAGGCGTTTTGTAAATGGTGTGAGGAGAATGGCTCAAAGGTCAATCCCAACAAGGCCTGTGTGATGTAATGCTCTTTGAACAACTGCATAATAAAGCAGTTCAGTACAAACTGGTATAATATAATTTTTATAAAATGACCATAATGAAATGAACAACGTTATGGGCAAAAATAGTTAGAAAAATACACAAGAAACAAATTTAAAAAATTTTTTTTTTTTTTTTTTTTTTACAGCTACAGAATTGTTAGCACATGCTGAACTTTCTAATCACCAGCTCAGTTCACGTTGAGAGCCAAGTAAAGCTAACACAGAATATTACACTATCAATTTTAAAAAAACCTCTTCGTCACAGCTGTCTCTATTTACGATCTTTATTTACTATATGGGAATAGGTCATTGAAGTAACGCCCTGGTTGACGCCTACGAAAGTTCTTACACGAAAAAGGTGTTCCAGCAATGACATGAAACATCACTTTACAGTTATACTATTCCGGACAAAGTAGAAGCAATCGATTCATTGACAAAAAGGTCGGTTTTTTTAAGGACAATCCTTTTAAGTCTATAATAGCCTGTTCTAGAATAGTTCAAGTTATTATTTCCATCACTCCACTTTTGTATAAGCGAAATCTGTTACAACAGCAAACAAATGAATGTACTTTTCCCTCAGTCCACCGTTCTATAAGCAAAATCTGTGAAAATATCAAACAAATTAATGCACTTTTCTCAACAGCCAGTTCGATTTCCCAACATGTTTCTGCCTATTAAAGTTCCATCGAGCATGTCATATTTTACACCCAGACACAGCTATGACAAAGTACTTAATGTTCGCTGCCATCTCATATGCTGCCCTGATTACGGAAGACCAGCGTTTCTAAAATGATGATCAGAGAACTCCAGAAGTTTTACATGATATGCCGAAGTGAAGTCTTTGCAGGGTCACCATTATTTATTTATTTAATATTACGAGGTTGTGAAAATGGATCCTTTGTAAAAGATCCTTTAAAAGGTTTTAAATAATACATAGAAGCCTCAAATCTTCAGAAACTGGTGTGGTTCAACTTTCCTGGTCATGCAGGGGTACGCGGAATTTGGTTTCAAACCTAAGTCTAGCAGGGTTGGAAGTATAAAAGGATGCATCCGTAGTGTACCAGCGCGCTACAAGAACAATTAGTATTTCACAACCTTCAACATTTCCCAAGGAAAGCTAGGCCCATAATGGTTTGCTTGCACTGCAATGATGTCAAATCTGCTTTAAAAAAATCAACAACAATGAAGTGACTGACACACAAGTTCTTATAGTGTAATGGGAGATTGCGTGTGCAAGAGTTATGAAGGAACCGTGGGAGCAGTAAGAAAAAACTGAACATATATTCAAGAACAGTAAAACGCCAATTTTTTTCTTTCTCAAAAATGTCATATTCAGCACCTGATGAATTATAGCGATATATACTCATTAAAATAAATCAGGGTTTAAACAGGTTATTTTTATCTATTAATTTAAAAATAAAATTCACATTTATAATTCCCGCGCTATGTATTCTCAATAACTCTTCCTTAGCTCATCCACTAGAATCGCCTAATAAAATAATAGAGTTGTAAAGACAGGCCGTGAAGAACATTGCTTTAAGAAGTATAGAATGAGGTACAGTGCGTATAAAATGTTCTATTTAAGATGTGTGCACCTGATGGCATCGTTGATAGACACAGAACCTACTGCAGAACCGATTACATCCTGGCCTTGGGTGAATATCGAATGTCAGAGAAAATGTGTGTACTTTATGTTTAAAAAATAAGTAATTCTTTATGAGCGCTGACAGCTGAAATATAATCATATCTAATGCGCATCCTCTATTTACTTCTTTCTTACTTACGTAATTCCTTACTTGATAACTTTGTAACTTTTCTTCTACCTCGACTTTATTCCGCCCTTCTCCCCTCCTCTTTTTCTTACACGCTCACCTCTGTCCCTGACAACAGCGACACTATGGCTGTCACCATTAACCTAAAACAACAACATGGGCAACGTTGTCCAGTGGACAATTTTCCACACTGTACATAGCAATAAATAAGTCAACTCAAAGACCGTCAGTCTCGACATAATATAATCACAACTATATTTATGTTAAGATAGTTCATCGCGCAACTCATCTCTATCTTATATTTAGCCAGAGACGCATCAATGCACATCAGAGATGTAGCTTCTATGCTTTCGTGCCACTCTTTGGGTGTTATTGAATTACTTCTAAAGGTAAATAGAAATGAATAAAATGTGGTGGCCGTCGGAATAGCTAAGAGGTATTGGGTCAGCCTCTAAGTCTAAAGGTACCGGATTTGGTTCCCAGTACAGGGAATATATTTGATGAACATTTTTTCAGAGCCAGTGGGTTTTAACGATGTTATACTTCCCTTGATCTCATGAGTAGTGAGGTCGGATGTCTAGCGTTCTCAAATAAGCGCGAGAAAATAGGAGGTTCCGTGTGCAAGTTGCGCACGTTAAAAATCCCTCGGCAGTTGAAAATCATAAAGAGTAGGCCATACGGCCGCTGCCCTAGCAAAATTTACAACATTAGGGAAACCTTTCCACAACAAAAAATATTTATAGAATTTGTGATTCCTGTATACACACATTGGGATCCACGCCGGTGCTACGGAGTTCGTGCACTGTGCTGAGATCCTCCTTGTGTGATCTAAGGGAGGAGATCGGAGCACTGATGGAGTTGTCCGTGTACAATGACGATGGTCCTTAGAACCAGAATGTAATGACCATAGGAGAATTTAGTGCTGTCGTCAGCACACGCAGCAGAAAGAGCACAGCATTATTATCATCTGTCATGTCTTGGCGGGTTACTTGCTCGTAAACAGACGTGCGCGTTCACCACAATACCGCAAAACGTTGGTAAATTGCATTGTTTTGAGATTAATTTAATGCTGATATTTTCTTGTGTGCTGAATTATTATAGAAATGAATGAAGTAACTGTTACATATTTACAAGGAATTGTTTTTTCGCGATTGTCCGTTGGCTGAAAAATGCCGTGTAAAAACACTAGGTCGGCCTCTTCCGAATCTAAAAATTATCCAGACCTCGACTAGCAGGAACAGTACATACCAGAGAAAATTTAACAGAGAAATTTATGAACATCATGACTGGTTGTGTGGCTGTAATGTAAAGAATGTATTATTTTGTTTTCCTTGTTTACTTTTCAACGATGATACTATATGGACAAAGACAGGCGTAACAGATCTGATACATTTGCATAGCAAGCTTCAGAAACACGAAAATGGCTCAGTCCACGTTAGATACGTTGTAGCATTGGGGATGCTGGGGACAGTGGATATTTCTTCATAGTTAAGCGAGGCATACAAATTAAATATTAATAAACACAATGAAGAGGTGAAAAGAAACAGAAACATTCTTTCAAAAAGTTTTTGTAACAAAGAAAGACAGAAAAATGGACTTCACTTTTAAATAGGTTAGACACATTTGTGTCTGGGTTGATATTTTACATGGTGGTCACAATTTGTGAGTGTTATGTATAGTATTTTAAATGAATGAACAGTGCAGCACCCCCAATGACAACCCCTTGGAACCGCCACTGCTCGTAAATAAATAATACAAACGAGGAACAAGACATAAACACGGGACATTACGATTCTAAACAGACCCCGGAGCTAATGACGGGACGTTGTCGTCAACTTCACGCCGGGAACAGTTCAGGTCGGTAGAAAGTTTTATTGCACTAGATTTTCACTGATTTGCGCTAAATAAAATGGAGCTGCAAAAATACGGGAGGGTCAAACGGGCAGGAGGGCAGAGACATAAGGCAGACGGGAGATAAGCAGAATAATAGACAGTAAAAAAAGCGCTTCAAAGAAACGGCACGTGCCGAGTGTATTTTTAGCTGGCAAAAATAGACCAGCTGCTTTACCCCGAGATTCAACTCCGTTCTCTCAGGTCTCAGCGACCTTGACAGTTTGGAAAACCCTACGTTCATAGAAAAGCGCAGTCATTTCTTCACTTTGACAATCTATCTTCAAAAAAAAAACACTTTATTTTTAAGTTCATTTATCTTGACCAATAACCCCCTTTGCATGGTAGAGAGCCTTCAAACCTCGGGACATTACACACACGCCAAGGTGGGCAGGGTGTAACATGCCGCTGAGTCTAGGAAGCAAGCTCTCTGGGGTTGCAAGAAAGCCCAAAACCTCTACCCCAAATTTTGTTGCAAGTGTAAAAGAGTGAATAGCTCGAACCCGTGGGGATCGCTACAAGGTCCCTTTGCAGGAAGCCTGACATATGTATTACATATTATTAGTACAAGTAGAATCAGTCCAGGTGGGACTAGTTTCTGTTATTCCGGTCTACGTAATTTGAGTTGTCTTGACAAGTCGTGATGAGTTCCGATGTACCGTAATAATGGCGGGTACGCACTTTTCAAAGGGCTGGTAGATTCTTAAGGAAATATGATTCATGAAGTGGTTTTCTTCTAAAGGAGATGGTATCTCTACTATAGTTTATGTTAGAGACTCTCCTAAGGTACGGTACAATGTATAATTCGGACTCCATGTATTGCCAGACCCTATTTTGATGATCTCATGTCGATTCGACCTAGATGAAACATTGTGCTTCGTATCGCTAGGGTCGTGTTTTGTATCGACGAAGATGACAGACTTTCCTGCAGCGGTTATGGCTACGTGAATTAACCTGATCACCGTAGAGCTGTATGGAAACATTTATGAAATCATTTATATACCCATTATAAATTAACGCTGGCTTATATTCTCCTTCCTATGAATGAGTGAACGACAACTCAGGGAGGCGGCCATGTTAGATTTCGGTCATCATATGTTTTGATCACTGCCAAGAGAACAGATTATTTATCCTATTATCGGACAGTGACAGGGAGATCTCAATCTTGCTAGAAACCCCCTCTTTCGTGGTTTCATAATATATGCTACAAACTATGGACGTCAAGTAACTTTAGTTATTTACCGATCTGCCTTCACTGACGCGTTTAGTCAGATAGGGGAATGCGGCCATAATGTATCATGACAATTGAACTTTTGATGTACTGCCCATTATTTCTGAATGTGTCATGACTTCAGATCTGCTATGTATACCTACAAATTGATATGTCAACATACCATGATGTACTCGTATGTCCCAGTGTGTACGTCTGAATAAATTGAGTAAACAAAGATTCCAGCAGTCTGCATTGGTGCCTTGTAGACACAAGTGTATGAGTGGTTATATTGGTCAGCACACGAACAGTACACCATTCGCGGTAATCACACTCTACACTTCTACTTCATACTTACACCATCCTGCGTCGGTTGGAGTGACCAAGTTTAGGGCCTGCTTCCCCTGGAGCCTTTGCCTTCCCTAACTCAGGACTAGGGTGAGTTACCCATTTACAGCTGGGTAGACTGGAGCATGCCTGATCTCAACAACACACCACTCTTCCTTACAGAGTATACAGACTGACACTTTACAGAGTGGAAAGAAGAAAAGAAACTTTACAATCACATCACATCTTGACCATCATGTTCCTTCTCGCTCTATATAGAGTCTAAAGTCTCCTCTACGGTTAGGTCCCTTTGCAGGAAGCCTGCACAAGCAATCACTAGGTGGTGGTTTCTGACGTAATTTATGTTTTACATAGTGAGGTGGCCAACCTCAATTTGTCGCCTTGTACGACATACCTGAGGGAGTAGTGGGCCTGTTCTTTCTTTGTCTCATTAAGAAGCCCACGGGAACTACATGGGCTTCCCTATTTAGTTCAGGAATTAGAAATTAAAAATGTCCTCAAAGCAGTTTTTTTTTTCTCATGCACTGTCTCAATTATTTGCTTCACTTTTTTGTTCTGTTTCTTTCGTTCTATCTTTATTTTTCTTTATTATTATTTTACTAGTGTAAAAGCCCGTCATAAGACAGGAATTAAATTCAAAAGCACCAATACCTAACGACAAATTTACTTATTCAAATGTATTTTTTTAAAACCACTGTGCATCACCACAGTACTCGAACTACGTAGCGGCAGCGAGGATCCCAATGTGTGTATGCGGTATCACACATTCTATAAATATTTATGTGCACACCGTCATTTGCGCACTTTTCTTTGTCGATTGTTACAATTTTCGGGAGAGTACATATAAGGGAAACAATACAATTAATGTATAACTTTCAAAGTTGCATCCCTTTGCGTTAGTGACAGAAAAAGTTGGGATTTTATATATATTAATTAATTAATTTTTGTGTGTTTTTGTTTACCCTACAGTCTGTCTAGCGGACATTTATTGCTTGTCACATTAACAATTTCCACTTTTAGTTCATGAAATTCGTCAGTTAGATGAACTTTTACATTTGCGCACTACTATTTCACACTATTCACAAATATCTCAGTTTAAATATTGTGTATGCCACAGAACTTACATTAGTAAAATCACAGACTGGTGTGAAAATACGCGGTATGAGTAGTAATCTCCCGCACTGAGGCGGCGAGCACGAAGTAATCACCAGTGGGCCAATAGGGTAGCTATACAAAAGATTCACATTTAAGCTATGCACAACCTTAGATCAGATGGTCCCTGGTTCAAGTCCCCGGAGTGCCTATCGCTTCTGTTACTCGTCTTTTGTCTAGTGTCCTCTTTCTTTCTTTCCTTCATTTCATTCTTTTTTTTTCTTTCTTTCTTTCTTCTATCTTTCATTCATTTATTCATTCATTCTTTCTTTCTTTCTTCTATCTTTTATTCATTCATTTCATTCTTTTTTTTCTTTCTTTCTTTCTTCTATCTTTCATTCATTTATTCATTCATTCATTCTTTCTTTCTTCTATCTTTCATTCATTTATTCATTCAGTCTTTCTTTCTTCTATCTTTCATTCATTTATTCATTCATTCATTCTTTCTTTCTTCTATCTTTCATTCATTCATTTCATTCTTTTTTTTTTCTTTCTTTCTTTCTTCTATCTTTCATTCATTTATTCATTCATTCATTCTTTCTTTCTTCTATCTTTCATTCATTTATTCATTCAGTCTTTCTTTCTTCTATCTTTCATTCATTTATTCATTCAGTCTTTCTTTCTTTCTTTCTTTCTTCTATCTTTCATTCATTTATTCATTCAGTCTTTCTTTCTTTCTTCTATCTTTCATTCATTTATTCATTCATTCTTTCTTTCTTTCTTCTATCTTTCATTCATTTATTCATTCTTTCTTTCTGTGTTTGTTTGTTTCTATCTTTTCTTTGTTTCTTTCTTCTTACTGGTGCCTACTATTTACCTGATTTGATTAACGATTTATTCAGTCTGACATCAGTTTTGCTTGCTTGTTAACTTATTTTCTTGTTTCTTTGACAAATAGAATTGCAAGATGCGAGTCTCGTGTTAAGAATCTCTTATTTTTCTCAATGTCATGAATACTCTCTTTTTTAAATATATTTTCGCATATCTTTTACCGTAAGAAATATCTAATTGGCTAATACATTGGCACTTTTGGTTTGGAGATTCCGTCTCAATTAAAAAGACTAGCATAGATTTGTTCAAATGCGTATAAATCCTTCCTAGAGATACTTACTTTACTTAGTCGTTCCTCATCTACCTTGGGGTGTAGAGGTTTACCAGAGAGAGAGAGAGAGAGACAGAGAGAGAGAGAGAGCGCGCGCGCCACGTTATCCTATCGGCTGTCTTCCTTTTGGCCTGCAAATTGGTCTCGTCTTCCAGTATCCCACTGAAAAATATGTTGTCCTTTCTGTTATGAGTAAAGTGCATAACATTGTGGTAAAGTGGGATGTTATAAATATTTATAGGGGACTTAGTGTACTGACTGAGATCAGCTGTGAAGGTATCTATATCTAATAAGAGTAGTGTATTATAGATAACCTTACTTACTGCCACATATGTATACCTCAGTCAGAATTATTCTGGAATAGTGTGATGACTACGTTATATGTCTAGGGTATGTGTATGATGAAGTGTAAGTCATAACAACAACAGACAGATAAACAATTTAATTTATTCCACCACACTTGACAACACTGTGACAATCACATACATATAACACTCTAAGAGGATATCTTAAAGGAGTCACTGATAACTTTTCAAATAACAATATGTATTCAGTGCTGTCATGAATGTATATGTGTCCTGATTCAAATACAAAGGGAACCAGGAATCACAATCAATTTTAATTACAAGTTATAGGTACAGAATTTATTAATATGATTCTTATAGTGACATATATTATTAATGGTATCCTATGTGTGTCAGTTGTGTAGTGGTAATATGAGGTAATACTGGTTTTGTTTTGTTCAAGCTCTGTTGGTATTTGTCATCATGACTTCAATAGTTTGTTTCTATTGGAACTAGTATTGGAGATGTTCTCAGTTCCTGGTATTAAAACAATTAAATTCCCCTCTTAATTTTAATTTATAATGTCATTTTAAGATGGGGGTACATAATGTTGAGCTCCATGGCCACACTCTCTTATCTTGCGTGATGACTGCAGTAAAAGACTCCTCTGCTTGATTACTGTAATGAGTTCTGGAGCCACCCCACTGGATGCTATATGGACCAAGGAGTATGCTGTCCACCTCTGGCTTCAGCAAAGCTCTGACCAGGTGATGCTCAATAACTTTAAGACCACGGTCCCTGAAACAAGAAGGTTGTACCTTCTACGTCAGAACTAATTTATACTCCATTTCTACACTGAGCACAATACATCACAAACATTGAGTTCAGAGCGTTAGGCCAACTGTCAGCTTCATCTGAAATACTTTATACCAGTATTTCCCTCCCTAATGGTTACTACGCCTCTGCAATTCCAGCATTATTTCTTTCTAGTTAATAATCTAGGTGTCAGTGTACTGTTTGGCCATTCCATGCAGTTTTACTTTCCTCCGACACCTTCTGTTCAGGCTGGAGCACTATAGGCTTTACATCATGTTCGCTACTGAACCACACATATATACAGACATAATTTATCAATTTACATTCAATTTTCATTAAAAGATATTGAATATTTCAAGCTTACCACAATTCATGGAAATAATAATAAAACAGTTTCGTTGACTGGCAATGAATATAGCACAACTCCGATCTGCCGATGTCCCAGGCTTTATTTTATAAAAAATATACACTGGTGCTCAACGCACTGCTTCTTAGTAGGTTTATTACAAGATGTGGCAATGAACAGACGCTCTGAATTGTGTATATTCGCAGCTCTACCCAATCACACCACGTCTACACATCTTTTCAAAAAAGTACCCCTTTCTCACGTTTCCCCTGACAACACAAGATAGTATTTATAGTCCGACCAATCGTGTTTAGTCTTTCATTTGTTGCGCTCCAATCAAATAGGAGTTAACATGGTAGGCTATTTCCGTAACGTAATGTTTTTTCAAACACGTTATAAAAAAAATTTTATGAGCAGAAATGATTTCATGCTGTCAGGCACCCCCACTATTTTATTTTGGCCATAACTTGGTAATTCCTAGACTATTTGCGTAACGTTTTACATATTCTTTGTCAGCAAACCCTAAGGAATCCAAATATACGAATTTAAGGGAGCTAGGTGGCTGCGTTCAAAATGTGCATTTTCTACCACCTCCTGTTCACTTCACTCCCCATGTGGTGTCTGGGTACTGTCATGTTTTCAAACGTAAACCGGTATAATGTCATAATTCCCAATAAGCGTTTTTCAGGATTTTAAAACCTAACTCTGGTATGGGTAGTGAATTTTATCACTGTCGATGTGAAATAAAGTTAGTGCATGTGGCCTTACACGCGTGATGGCAGCAATTATGTATCGCGCGACGCGTGTTTCGTGTTGCAGGTGTCCCTGCTTTCTGCCTCTCCCTTCTCTCTATCCTTTAGTCCATCTGTCTTTTAGTTACGCCGTGTATAAAATGGAATGAATGAAATATTAAATTTAGGTCATTGATCAGCTTGCTTATCTCAAGGTTTTTCCAAGAAATACAGTACACGTTTCATTGAAGAAAGCGTGCAGCGACACAGTAGGCTTTTACTATCAACGTGAAAGCGTTACAATTTGCCGACGAAGTAGAAAACAAGGGGGATTTCGAGTACAGGCATTGTGACAGCACTGTTCTTTACCATTCTTTTTTCCTTTTATTAAATTTATTTGTTAGGCTTTGCATTTACGTTTTAATTTATATATGGGGACTAGAATAATTCACGACAAACATGTATGTCGGTATCAATACAGTTCGACAAGTAGTTTATTTGTTTACGTACATTGGCCTTGGTTACAGGAAGTGACGTCATTACTTTTGGTGGTCAAATGGCAGACGCCAAAGTTGCCGTCTGGTGAGCTCAGCGTTCCTTTGATAGGGGATTCGCTGTGTGTCTTTTCAAGGTGTTGGACGAATGTGTTCTCGGCTCCTGAGTGTTAGAAAATTTGTTGGTCATATTCCTATGTATTCCATCTCTGGCTTATCCATACACCTCAGTGCGATAAGACCAGATATTATGTAAGAGGAATGATGTGTGACTTGATGAACGTGAGTTGAATATATGTAATAAAATTGTATGGAAATGTCCTCGACATTGTTTCAGTTACAAGACTGTACCGCGACGCTAGAGACTGTCTAGTTAATGCCATAACCTAATGAGCATATCATCTATGATTTTATTGGAGCTACGAGATGTATAAATAAATGTGTAATTGAATCGTCCAGCCTAGCCTTTGGAATATCATTTATGTTGAAGTGTACGGCTTTGGGCGGGGACTGAAAGGGACATACCCCTATCGGCACTTGACTTGAAGCAGTGTCCGACTTATTATAATATAATCAAATATATCTAAAGAACTACGAGCCCAATGAAAACGAACCGTAACACTTTCCTTACAAGCTTTGATGACATCGTCCATAAGAAGTATGAAAAGATAGGATGACAGAATATCACCCTGTCTTACATCAGCGGTGGCCCTGAACTCTTCTGATTTGTCGTTTGATGTCCTTACATAATTTCTACAAGTCTTGTTGAAGCTCTGTTTCGCATGAATTAGAGTTACTGGAATGTTCTTCCTTTCCAAGCAGTCCCAAAGTTTGCTCCAAGGAACCTTTCAAATGCCTTCTCTAGATCCAAGACACAGAGATGCATCACTACTTTATACTCAAGGGCTTTTTCACTCACCGCCAAAGATAGTTATATGTTATATTAGTGTTACGTATTTTTTTTTACATACAAATGTCCCCACTTTCTGGTTTGTACATAAAGGAGAAGGTCGAACGCATGGACTCAGGAAGAAACACAAATGCATGTGAATAAATGAAAGATAGGACACACTGACGCGATATATGGTTGGACGTGGAAACGATATAATTTGTAATGTTAAGGCAGTGGTCGGCAACTGAGTTTGACCAATACCCCAGATCAAAAGGTCGGTGCATCGAAGTTACCCCAGGCTACATGAACGACTCTTACATCGATGCTGAAAAAAAGCTAACGAAAAACCAGGCAGTTTTATTTGTACACAAATGAAACAAGCTGGGTAAACCCATCTAATCTAATTCTAATCCTGGTTGGTCTAATGGCTAAATTGACACTTGCTACTATTGATTTTTAATCCATAGAATAGTGGAAATTACCCCCCGAAATCTACTACATTAAGATCACCTAGACTTCATAAAATTATGTATATTTCATCTAAGTACCTCAAAAAAACAGACCGAAGCATGGCGACGTAACGCTCCAGCCTGCCTAGCTGTAAATAGGTACCTGACTGTGCTTTTGAGTTAGATAAGGAAAAGGTAACACGGAAGGGAACTGGTTACCCCAACATCGTGAAAACAAAGCTGCACCTAGTATGGTGTGAAGTCTCTAACGCTTAACTCCCCTACGGCAGTCACTGCTAAAGAACTACCTTTTACTTCAAAAACTCACAGCAATGAAAAGAAGATAACGATGATAGTTATGGAGACTAATTAAGAAAAAGGCGATGATGATGATGACGATGATGCTGCTGCTGATGATGATGATGATGATGATGATGATGATGATGATGATGATGATGATGATGATGATGATGATGATGATGATGATGATGATGATGATGATGATGATGATGATGATGATGATGATGATGATGATGATGATGATGAACAGGAGAAATAAAAGGGGGGGGGGGGATGTTTTTGTTTGTCAGATAATGAAATAACTCTTGCACTTGTCAAAGTTACTAACACAAGTTTGAGTGACTGAACGTTTTAAAACATATTCCAGAAAAATGGCTTTATTAGAAATCTGCTGTACCACACAAATGTGAAGCACTTTGAGTCTGCTATTTATTAGTATTGTGATGACCTTCACTACTTTCTCCTTGTGTTCGCATGGCAGAGTGGTTGAAGCGTTTGCCTCTCGTGGCAAAGTTACCGTGTTCCGGGTTCAAAACCTGTAGCATCAGCTCCAGTCTACCCAGCTACAAAAGTGTATCTGACTACTGCTCTTGAGTCAGGGAAAGCAAAGGCAGCGAGGAAGGGTCACCCCCATCTCACAAAGCTTGACCTCGTTAAACGACTTTTTTTTAACACTTTATGCCTCCGCAGCAGTATCAGCTTTGAAACCACCTTTACCTTTTACTATCTCCTTATGTCCAGTCACAACTTCATTTGGCGCGCAAAAACGGACCGGATCAAGATGACCTCTGCAGGTCAACGTGACACTCGTGCAGGCTCTTTTGACCTGCACTGGGGGCTCATAGCTCACCTAGACGATTCAGGTAAAAATATCAATCATGTAGTAAAATTGTGTGCCGTGCACTCGTCTGATTGTTTACCTTCCACTCTCTCCTGCTGAGTGCATAAACGCCACGTGAGTAGTAATAATAGGGAACGTGGAACAGGGAGGAGGGGGGACACAAAAGTTAGGAGGTCGATGGACTGAAGAAAGCGATATATACTAAAACACATATCTGCAGACAGACAGGCAGGCAGGTAGGTAAACAGACGGACAGGCAAATAAATTAAGAGGCAAGCAGGCAGACAGATAGATAGACAGACAAATAGGCAAGCAGATAGATAGATAGATAGATAGATAGATAGATAGATAGATAGATAGATAGATAGATAGATAGATAGATAGATAGATAGATAGATAGATAGATAGATAGATAGATAGATAGATAGATAGATAGATAGATAGATAGATAGATAGATAGATAGATAGTTGGATGGATGGATGGATGGATGGATGGATAGATAGATAGATAGATAGATGGATGGATGGATGGATGGATGGATGGATGGATGGATGGATAGATAGATAGATAGATAGATAGATAGATAGATAGATAG
Source organism: Oreohelix idahoensis (assembly GCA_024509875.1). Lineage (NCBI taxonomy): Eukaryota > Metazoa > Mollusca > Gastropoda > Stylommatophora > Oreohelicidae > Oreohelix > Oreohelix idahoensis. Next base: position 285,842 of record JAMPIV010018776.1, on the reverse strand, counting down.
ATAGATAGATAGATAGATAGATAGATAGATAGATAGATAGATAGATAGATAGATAGTTAGATGGATGGATGGATGGATGGATGGATGGATGGATAGATAGATAGATAGATAGATGGATGGATGGATGGATGGATGGATGGATGGATAGATAGATAGATAGATAGATAGATAGATAGATAGATAGATAGATAGATAGATAGATAGATAGATAGATAGATAGATAGATAGATAGATAGATAGATAGATAGATAGATAGATAGATAGATAGATAGTCTAATCTGTCCTGAAGTAAGTCTCATCTGTCCTTCGTGACTTCAATATCTTGTAAACTACAAGTGTTTTAAGTAAACTTTATGAAAATCATCTTCATCTAGAACTACGCCTGCTTGAGTAAGTGATCGTGTCTCTCCAGAACTTCCTATCCCCACTTTTTGTCATTTCTATTGCTGATGTTTTTTTTCTATATGTCACGTTGTCCAGTAACTTCTTTCTTTGCCGTCCTCTATCTCTTGTCCCTTCAGTCTTCCATGTTGTCACGATATATTTCAGCTATCTTCTTCTTATAACATGCCTAAAGCTGAGATACGGATAGTGAATCCCATTATATTATAATCTGTTCATTATGTGATTTTATTTGATGTTATGTTAACTTTCGTCTTGTTATAGTATACCTCGTTCTGTCAAAGGCTACATGGTTGCCTGTGATTTTATTTGATGTTATGTTAACTTTCGTCTCGTTATAGTATACCTCGTTCTATCAAAGGCCAGATGGTTGCCTGTGATTTTATTTGATGTTATGTTAACTTTCGTCTCGTTATAGTATACCTCGTTCTATCAAAGGCCAGATGGTTGCCTGTGATTTTATTTGATGTTATGTTAACTTTTGTCTTGTTATAGTATACCTCGTTCTATCAAAGGCTACATGGTTGCCTGTGATTTTATTTGATGTTATGTTAACTTTTGTCTTGTTATAGTATACCTCGTTCTGTCAAAGGCTACATGGTTGCCTGTGATTTTATTTGATGTTATGTTAACTTTTGTCTTGTTATAGTATACCTCGTTCTATCAAAGGCTACATGGTTGCCTGTGATTTTATTTGATGTTATATTAACTTTTGTCTTGTTATAGTATACCTCGTTCTATCAAAGGCTACATGGTTGCCTGTGATTTTATTTGATGTTATATTAACTTTTGTCTTGTTATAGTATACCTTGTTCTGTCAAAGGCTACATGGTTGCCTGTGATTTTATTTGATGTTATATTAACTTTTGTCTTGTTATAGTATACCTTGTTCTGTCAAAGGCTACGTGGTTGCCTGTGATTTTATTTGATGTTATATTAACTTTTGTCTTGTTATAGTATACCTTGTTCTGTCAAAGGCTACATGGTTGCCTGTGATTTTATTTGATGTTATGTTAACTTTTGTCTTGTTATAGTATACCTCGTTCTATCAAAGGCTACATGGTTGCCTGTGATTTTATTTGATGTTATATTAACTTTTGTCTTGTTATAGTATACCTCGTTCTGTCAAAGGCTACATGGTTGCCTGTGATTTTATTTGATGTTATATTAACTTTTGTCTTGTTATAGTATACCTTGTTCTGTCAAAGGCTACATGGTTGCCTGTGATTTTATTTGATGTTATGTTAACTTTCGTCTCGTTATAGTATACCTCGTTCTATCAAAGGCTACATGGTTGCCTGTGATTTTATTTGATGTTATATTAACTTTTGTCTTGTTATAGTATACCTCGTTCTATCAAAGGCTACATGGTTGCCTGTGATTTTATTTGATGTTATATTAACTTTTGTCTTGTTATAGTATACCTCGTTCTGTCAAAGGCTACATGGTTGCCTGTGATTTTATTTGATGTTATATTAACTTTTGTCTTGTTATAGTATACCTCGTTCTGTCAAAGGCTACATGGTTGCCTGTGATTTTATTTGATGTTATATTAACTTTTGTCTCGTTATAGTATACCTCGTTCTATCAAAGGCTACATGGTTGCCTGTGATTTTATTTGATGTTATATTAACTTTTGTCTTGTTATAGTATACCTCGTTCTATCAAAGGCTACATGGTTGCCTGTGATTTTATTTGATGTTATGTTAACTTTCGTCTTGTTACAGTATAACTTGTTCTGTCAAAGGCTACATGGTTGCCTGTGATTTGTTTAGTAGTCGGTACAATTGTTGCTTATTGCTAAGTGTTTTATTGCACCTTTACTCATTTCTATTCTTCTATTTGTTCTCTTCTTCCTACACTCACAGACGTCATATTAAATATGTTTACAGAAAGCAGTGGTCATCTTGAGGCTGTTTGAAGCTCTTTAGAATTTGTTTCGAGGGATGGTACTGGTGGACGGCAACATGCGCTTTCTCTGCTCCTCATATGTTGCGAAACTTTGAAGCAAATGTTCAGTAGTCAGTTTGTCGGTGCCACAGTTACACTCATCGGAAGTTCCTATCTTTTGTTGAATAGATGGTATCTCAACCTGTTGTGACTCGTACGGAATATGAAGATTACTACTTGTTCTACCGACGAAAGATTATTCTGAAGATCGAATATGCACTCCTTATAAAGAAGCAATTGTCACGGTTTGCCTCCCATTAGCTCTGCAGTAGTGGTCCAACAGTGGCCAAAACTCAAGAGTAACTAATGTGGGTCATCAAGATTACTCTTGTAACATATAAGGAAGGGAAACCCGAGGCCTGTAAACAGTAAATAAATATTAGACAAACATAAAGGTATGTTTTCAGGCACTCGTAAAAAATACCTCCTTGTAAGACATTTTCTTTCTTTCCCTCCTGTCTTGTTTGTCTGTCCCTGACGAAGGCCTTGTGGCCGCAACGTAGGTTTTTCCTGTCCTTTCTCCTTGTAAGACGCATTACTATTTTTTTTTTTTTTCCCATTCCACTGTAAGAAATAAAGAAGTAGAACACTAGTAATGTTGTTTTTCTGTTGTCTAGTGATCTACTTCTTTATTTCTTACGAGTGCCTGAAAACATACCTTTATGTTCGTCTAATATTTATTTAAAGATTACTCTTGGCAGAGTTGTAGATAGAAGGATAATGAATCTTCTACCTCAAGGGAGTTTCACAAGATATTCAGAAAAGCGTGAACAATGCTGCATTGGCTGAGCACGTTAACTTTAGTATCTGCCGCCAACTTTTGTGAAGGATTATGTAATCTTATAATTCGTTAGCTCGTTCAAGCCCCCAGCTGAGTTAATTCAGCGAATTTCCTCTTATTATTATTTAGCTCTGTTTACATGTATTTAAGAAATTGTCTGAGACAAACGGTTGTACATTCAAAATGATTAAATCAACGTTATGTTTGTCTTTATACAAGTAACACATTTAATAATCAATTATGTCTTAACAGTTATAAAAATGAATAATTGTTTAGAAAAAAGTATTCATCACAGTGCGATGTTATGTTTTTCGAAAATGGACAGTTCACTTGGCAGCTTTTAAGTTTCACTTAGCTGCCAGAAGTTGTTTCTGCTCCCGGTTATGTTTGGGTCTTTGCAGATAGATGATTGGATTACATGCGTCCCTGGTCATGATTTAAGTGTTGCAGCACGTTCCAAGTAGAATCAGGGAGTAACTGCAAAGCTGGTCCCGCGTCTCTAAGACCCACCTGATGATGGTTTCTAGCGTCAACTTCAGGCCACTTATACCCTCACTTGTTTCAGAGAAAGTATCCTCAACTGGTACCACCAACTATTATGGCAAAAGAAGAGAAACGAATACCCTCTGAGTATTGAGTTTCCCGACATATACTTATGTGCCCCCCTCTTTTCATTCCACCATCCCATCTATCTCAGAACTTGTACCCTCTCTGAGAATTACTCTTAATCCCAGTGGACAAAAAACTATCTTTGCATTTAAAATGAATAGTTTTATATTTTCACTGGTTGAAAAAGGTTAATAACATTACAAGTATGTACATCATTTATTTCATCATTCCCTTCCTGCTCCATATGGAACTTGGGACTAACTCTGCTTTTGGTTCTTTATAAGAAACTCGCAATAAAGCAGTCACCAGCCCTGGCAGTGGTGGTTCATGAAATCATCATTCTATATGCTGAGGTTGCCAGCCTCAAATAACTTTGACATCCACTAGCAATTTTCACATATTAATATTTGCATGTCAATACATACGTATTAGTTCACATGTTAATAATGAAAAAATATAGAATTCAATATGTACAACTTACACCAATCTTTAGTCTAACAGACTGCTGGCTCAGAGAAATAAAGGCACTTTTAGAGGACTCTTATACTTGGTCTGGGGTATTGTTACTTTAGCAATAAGTTCCCACTTTGACTCCGTGTTTCAGATTCCTCAGATTCCGGTTTTCCTTGCTAATAATGGTAAAGTTTTCCTGGGCTCTTAAGTCCTCAAGATGCTCCAACAAAGTCCGGTCTGGTACTATTCTTAACTCTGGCAAGGTCTGGTTGTCGTTGTCGTACAGATAGGTTGTGATTTATTTTTGTCCCGCCTGAATAGAGTGGATGGGGATAGGTACGTGACAAAAAGGTGTGAGAAATAGATTTCACGGATGATAGTTTAAGGAACAAAATATGTCTATGGAATGGGTAAGTTTCTCTATTCCAGCCTATCTATATGACTATAATTTAGTACAAGACAACCTTGCCCTCCATATACATATAAATATAAGTTTAACTACACACACACACACACAGCTATGTGACAACAAGACACAGAAACGTGAAAAAACAACGGTTAATTGGGTATGGGTCTGACCAACACACAAAGTTAAGTTTCTTTTGTTGTTTATTATCATTTAAACTTGACAACATCAAATATCTAAAGAAAGATCAAATAAAATCAGATTTACATACAAATGAAATAGCTGAATAAATGTGCCCTCCCCTTATGGAGAAAAGAACCCAAAAAGTTAATAACCCAAAGGTCGAAGGTTTGCACTATGTTACAGAGTAGACAGTAAAGTAAAAAAGTTCCTACTGTATGCTACCCAGTAAAGTTAACAAGTTTAAGCAAATCCAGTTTTGGTGGAGCCCTGTAACAAAGAAAAATATTCACTCTCTCTTTCATACAGTGGCCACTCAATCACTCTTACCTGCTCTTGGTGATATCCCTTGGAATTACAACTTTTCCTGACTATAAAAAATGTCAGGTTTATTTCCCAAATTGGCCCCAAATGTTCTCCCAAATATGGAATGAAAACATCCGATCCTCTCTCGGCAATGTTTTCTCACATACACTAGAGGTGAACGCCGAATCTGGTGTGGGTGTTTTCCTAAATGAACAAAATGCCACCGCCAATAATTGATGTAGAAAACGTGATCTTGGGGTTCACAGTTAAAAGAGGAAAATACTTCCAGTCATGGGAAACATCTGGTTGCTAAAAATGTTACAATTGATAAATGATGATAATCCTATCGGCTGGCTCTATGGTAGAGTGTTGATTCTGAAACAGCGTAAATTCTGGATGCTACGCTTGAATACGACTGTCAGAAGTCGGGAATGAATGTTATTTTTTTACACCCCAGTGGGCTGATAAAATTGAAAAAATATTGCTGGGTTTGGTAAGTCCAGTTAAATTTTTCACGTTAAAATGTTTCTCGTGTATCGTTGGCACATACTTGCTCACCAATGAAATTGGTGACGCACAAGCCAAGAAAAGACAACATTACCAATCAGTAAAAAAAAGAAGAAAAAGACCGCTGGACGCCCTTGATCAGGTCTGCTAGGAATAAAAAAGCATTTCATGGAAAAATGCCACTATTCTATATAGCTATATCTATATGCTCACAGACGGGGACAAGACGATCTCTTATCCACTCCGTCAGTCCTGATTAAAGTTAAACGGTACAGGTGTTTCTTTCTTTAGCCTATCCTATTGCGCGTCGCTTAGCGAGTGTAGGTTTGGTTGAGTTATGCAGCTCTTCCCCTCCTGCTCCCGGTCATCGATCAGCGTACAATGTTAATTATAATTCAATTATTCATACGCACCTTTACATAAATATCGCCTGTCGTTAATAGCTATTAAATTGTCGGTGTCTGTTAGTCATCGTATGGTATTAAATAATAGGCGCTTATAATAAATGCGCACAAAGAAATAAGCGTGAATTCTTTTCTGTCACTATCAGTCGCACCTAGCATAAAACTCAGTCAGCTAAAACCGTTTCTTCTTGTGTGAGAATGCGTGTGGTGAAAATTAACATTATAACTGAACATCTGGTATAAAATAGCTACGCGTTATTTTATTTTACTAGTTTTAAAGCTAGAAAATCTAAGTGAATTATAATGGTAAAATCTTAAAACTTTTAAATGCGTAAGCACTAATTTCTATTACCAGAAAATCAGAATGAAAATCCCCACAAATGCTATTAACACATTTTCCACAATGGTTCTAGAACTACGTGCTTAGACTATCCAAAAATTCTGAGTGACAACTGATAGCAGGTTTAAGAAAACACAGTTTACATATCATTATGTTTCTCTGATCTATAGATGATGTTACTTTTCGCACTATTGTGTGAGTAACGGAGAATCAGAACAGAGTTCCCCAGATAAAAGTTTACGGTCGGCCTTTCTCGGGCGTTCTACCGCCATCAAAAGACTTGTATCCGTGTAACGGGGTTCTCGAAGATTTTTGCCCGTGAATCGACATCCAAGCGCACTTGGGAAAATCCTGGATCTCCCCTCGTGGACTTCAAAGACTCTGTGTTTTTCACGTGCAGTCTGTCAGGTATCGTATGATTGACAGATAAGCTCGCGTGAGAAAACTAGGTAAATAAACCTGATTCGCTACCTGTTATCACTGACAGGCCATGCAGTTTGTAAACATTGCGTTAGCTCGTGTTCACAGAAAAGAGGTGGGACGAAAAGTACGCTTGTGTCAGTAAAACACGGGTAGAAAAAAAATCCGCGGTTTTGCTAGCAAATCATAGAACGCTACGAGGTTACAAGACTGTCAGATTACGGTAGGCTCTCTTTCCATTATACGTCACAGTCTTCTTGGCGCGAGTGAATTTTCACAGTGCTTTAACCTTGCTAATGTGTCAAGTTATATTGCCTGTCTTCCCCCGCATTTGTTTGTTACGATGTTAAGCAGGGCTCCAATCGGAAGGGGTGTTGTGCCTTTATTCCGAATGTTTGCCAATCGTTTCAAACATGCGTTTTTGTGGGGTAATTCAAATTATTTCCACATGGAAATTTCTGCGCGTTACTGCAAAGGTCATGTCTCCCAAATACGGAATGAAAACATCCGATCCTCTCTCGGCAATGTTTTCTCACATACAACATCTTACTTTCATTAAAAGTAATGTCTTTGTAACAAGGTGCACCGGCAACGATTATGTCATTCTTGTCTGTCCATAAATGTGTCGCGAGTAATCTAACTACCCGTTGCTTGCGCAAACAAAATTCTTCGTTTACCCATGTGGTCGAGGAAGAGACATCAGCCTTATCAGCGATTAAACAAATTCGCTGGGCGATTTTAGTGCTAATCCGTAGCCTGATGTCGGGCACACCCGAAATTTTCCAACTTGATTGTCGGTTAATATTATCTCATCCGTCTCCTTTTCCAGCAGGGATGAACGGGTAAACAAACAGACATGACGACTTATCACTGAGAGGAGTGTGAGATGATTTGAAAGTTCTAAATATCTGCTTAATAGCAGGGAAAGAAAATGTGCCGACCACAGAAAAGCACGTTATTTATTCCACTCAAAAAATGTAACTAAATACTCCCTGAGAGGAAAAGAGATCGACCCAAAATTTTTGCAACAACAATCTTCATAAGTGTTAGCATACGACTGGTGATGTGAATTTAGATTGATCTGTTTTTTTTTCTAATTGCCATATGTAGTTCCCTTAGCAATGAAAGAATAGGCCTACTGATCTCCCATTAATGCTATAAGAAGCGACTAATATGTGGCGATGCGAGGCGATGGCAATTATCATCACAAAATAAATTTCTACTGAAACCAACGCTGCAATAAAACATGAAGGCAATGGCGCAGGCTTCCTGCAAGAGGACCAGTTACAGTGGTGATTCCGTGCTCCAGAAGGAGCGGAAAGAGAAATAATAGTATTGTTTCTTTTATGTATGAAATTTGTGTCTTCGCTTATCTACACCATCATTGTTTCCCATCTCGACCCCCATGGAGCAGGAGTCACCACTACCCACTAGCGCCCCCCCCCCCCCCCCCCCCTGGAAGGAACTTGCACAAAGCAGACATATGCTCCTGCAGCGGTGTTTTCTATGGCGATATGTTTTACATTATGAGGTTACCAGCCCTCAAGCACAACTTTACATTAGTCGCCTGGTAAGACATGCATGAGGTAGCAGTAGACCTGTTCATTTTTTTTTTTTGGTCTCATTCAAGACCCCGGGAAGTGTACACATTTCTTTGTTTTTGCAATCACGATATTTTAATTGGATATCGATGTTGTGTGGCATTATTTGACGATATTGTTGACAATCAACAGTGACACTTATGAGTTATTGTGATCAAGATCTCCAAATGTTTGCTCAGCCATCAATGGCTACTCCCTCGATTTGGTCCTAGCAGGGAAAGCACTTTTTTATGACCATGGACTTATTTGTCACTACTTCGAAATATGTGAGTGCAAGGATGGAATACTCATTAAGCACGTCCTGAGGATACCAGCTCACCAGGGAGAAAATGTGATAATAATTCAAATTAATTGTTCATGATATCATTAAGTGCATTATACATGACCATTTCGATCTGCACACAGGTGTACCTCGCTTTAAGGTGCTTCGTTTTAGAGCGCTTCGCTAATACGGCGTTTTTAGATTATATTCATGTTTATTATTTTCGGTGTTTGTCTTGTTCTTAAGGGGGTTTTCAGTGGTGACGTGCACATCAGCTGACTCCGAGCTGCACCGGCGCCATTTTGTCACCCGCGCTCAGTCTGTTTACAGCATTTGTGCACTTCGTGCCTCAGTGTCGTATTCTGGCAATTTTCAAAATTTCAAAATTGTTCAATCTTTTTACTTGTGTTATTATTATTATTGTAATTATTAACTGCAGGCATCTCATGACCAGCCTGTAACGGATGAGGACTTGCTTTTTGGTAGATGAGCAAAAAGGTTACTTCTTGAGATAAAATCTACTCCTGGTGTAGATCCAGTGAGCATTGCTGAAATGACAAAGGAGGATTTAGAACACTGCGTTGGCTTACTTGAGACAGTAGTGGCAGGTTTTTAGAGGATTAACGCCAATTTTGAAAGACGTTCTACCGTGGGTAAAATAATATCAAACTGTATAGCATGCTACAGAGAAAACCTTCACGAAAGGAAGCGTCAATGAGGCAAACTTCATTGTTGTCTTATTTTAAGAAAGTACCACAGCCACCTAAACCTTCAACAGCAAGTTGCCCTACCATTCAACAGCCATCAACATCAAGGCAAGACTCTCCATCAGCAAAAAGAATAATATTCGTTGAAGGCTCAGATGATGAAGCTCCACTACCTCCTTCAGCCTTCCTTCAATAATTACTTCCTCTAAAATGTTAATTCGTCAGTCACCATAAGCAAAGTACGAACATATTTTAAGGTTAGCAATACAGTACTGTAGCATTTTTTAAAATTTAGTATTTTTACTTTTGCATCTTTTTGTAGGCCTAGCGCTTTTGCTCACTTAATAAGTTATAGTGTAAACATGTTTTTAGGCTTTTATATGCACTGGCAAGTGAAAAAAAGGCTGTGATTTTCGTTAAGGCGATATTCGCTTTACGACGGTGGTCTGGAACCTATCCCGGCGTATTAGCGATATATGCCTTTTTATATTTTATTATTATTTTTTTTAGTAATTGCAAAGCTAGCCTGTCCTGTAGACATTAAAGTCACACAAAAATTTCAACAAAACAATATGGACAGGTCTAAAAAAAATAATTTAATTCAGCCATCCAAGATAGATGATCTTCTGATAAAGATTCAAATGACACGATTCAAATGACACGATTCAAATGACACGATTCAAAGGAAGCCGAAAGGAGTCAGCTGTCGTTGTTGTTTAACTAGGGCTGCTGAGATTCTCGCTTTTTTGCAGTCAATACCAAGTTGAAGACTCCTTGGTATTATCTTCACTGTAGATCTTGGCTTTTCCTGTGGCTTTTCTGCCATTCCGAAACGTGTTCAGTTGAAGTCATGAGCTCCATTTTCTACAGCTTAGCTTGCATTTAAAGGATCATTACATCTGGTCCCAAGCTAGGAGGAAAATGCACTGTGCATTCCCCGTCATCCAAGGGAGCACTCCAAATATGCAGAACTAAATACGGTCACTAGTTCTGGGCTCTTCCAATGAATTATCCCGTCAGAGCCACTTCTCAGCTCCCTTTGCTTATCATGGATCCACAGTGAGATTCTAATGCATGTAGCCAGCCAGGTAAAAGCCAGAGCAGCCCTGTCTGTGGCTGACGTGACTCCTCCAAGCTTAGTGTGCAATGCTAGGTTCTCAACACGTTTCACCACAGGGGGAATCTCTGGAAGTGGGTGGGTGATTTCAAGAGTCAATGAGGGTGTAGTTAGCCTCACAGAGGTTCACTTTCACATCTGTATACTATAGCATTGTGCTTAGCTGGTGGTCATATAATGATGATTCCAGGTATACCTCCATGCATAAAGAAATCAGTGCGTTGCTGACTCGTCTTTTTCCTTCTATAAAAATCTCCACAACTGGCAACTGGAACGTTCGCACATTCAACAAACAAAGAAAAGAAGAGAACTTACGGCAGGAATGAAGGGGATGAAGAAAACAACGGAAAGATCTTGGGCGGGACAGGAAGACGGCATAACGTTGTTGAAGGCCTATGCTCACCGGGAGGCTGAAGTGTAATAATGATGATGACGAACAATAGCAACAGTGGTAACCTTTTTAGTTGCTCAGATGTTAGCTGTCCAGTCCAGGGGTAACTGTTGCTCAACAGTGTTGAAATGTGAAAGAGGGGTATTTTACTGTAATCAAAATGTACATTTTGTTACGCTTTGTTAAATTTTTGGTCTAATCATGCATTTTGCAATCAGAAAACCGAAAAAGAAGCTATTTTAAAGCAAACATTTTAATTTGATTGTTAATTCTGTTCGAGCAATAAATATATATTAATTATCTTGAAATGTGTTTTTTAAACATTTTATAGGAATTTGGACACTTTAACATTTTCAGTGATTAGGGCCCTGGAAGGCGTTAATCCAGCACTGGATTATGATATTCCTCAGGAGTGATATTCAGCGTCTTACCGTATATGTGAATTATAATGTTATAGATTTAAAACACTTGACGCCATGCTGCCAGAACACTTGCCGACGCCTCTTCTGAAAATACTTACTGACACGTAATCTGAGAGACTTGTTGGGCAGTTTGGCTGACAATACTTATTAAGACTTTTTCTGAGACACTTATGAGGCAGTTTCGCTGAAAATACTTATGAACCCTTGTTTTGAGAAACTTGTTTGGCAGTTTCGCTGAAAATACTTTTTTTCCGAGATAACATGTTCGGCAGTTTCACCGAAAACACTCTTTGGCACCTGGCAGTGCTATATTACACATTCTGTCTAGCCATCTGATTCCAATTTCACAGCAAGTTTGTATAGCTTCTATTGTTACTTCATCAATTCCTGCTGAGTTTTGGCTTCCTTAAAACGTCTTCTATTTCATGGAGGTACCTGCGTGGTTCTGGTTGATTACTGTTTATCTAGGGGTGAATATTTCGTGCAAGTTTTCCCGCTGGATTTAATCATTCCTGAAAAATATTCTTGCCATATGCAATTCCTTTCAGTTGCAATGAGTGCATCCTTGTCATTTATAATTTTGTCAATTTATAACTTTCAACGATCAATTTCATTTTTAAATATTTGGTTGAATTCTCTTTGAGTATTCTTTACTGAGAGCGTTCGATTGGCACAGTGGTTAGAACGCTAGCCTCTCGCGGCAAATGTTGTGATGAAATGGACGACCTCTATCGATCTTTGGTTCTCTCCGGCAGTATCGGTACATTTGTGGTACTGATTTTTATTATGTGCTGTCAGTTATCGTACTTTTCTTTCTTTCTTTCTTTATTTTTCTGCTAAGTAGCAGATATTTGATTTTATCAAATCGCCCTGTAGGTGATAAACATCACATTTGCTTGACGCTACCCAGATTTGTGGTGTAGGCGCGGCAGATTAGCACGTACATCGGTCAGCACTATCGGCTTAAATCCCCGATAAGACACGGAGTTTGTGTACTCATACGACAGATAACGAGATTTCTGTCTGTGTGACATATGTGGGCAGACAAGAGTGATATAATCCCTTCCGGTCACTTGGTTAAAAGTAATCATGGATTTATTACATTTTAGACAATATGAGTCGACAAATGTGTTGGTGAGAGTTTATGCAAGACATCATATTTGTCACGTAGGTCTTTATATCATTAAATTGCCTACATCTTCTTCCTATTCTCTCACCCGCATCCTTTATTTTATTATCTTTCCTTACTTGGTTTTTTCCTGTATTTTTCGCATCACTTGTTTTGCGAATAATATTTTCTTCAGTATTCTCAAACTTTACCTCGTGTTTTTCTCATACTGGGATACGTAATTCTATTACTTAGATGTCAGTCAGACGAGAAGGGCAATTAAGTTGCGGCTATCTCAGACATCGAGCCGACTTGGGTCTGCACCTTCAGATGACACGACACTCCTGAGTTAGATTCTCGACGTAAACGCGTGAGAAGGCTATGAGAGAGCCGACATCCGTCTGCATTTTTCACCGGTCAGCGTGAGGTGCGAAGTAGTATAAGTGTCAGTTCAGAGTTTCGTCGAAATAGCTCCGGCAAAGTGTGAAAATCGCCCATGCACTGCAGACGGTTGTCTGAGATTTGCAACTGACACGCGCTTTTCCCGGTCAGTTTGTTAACGCAGGTGCGTAATCGCCCTGGTGGCAGTTACGACACGCCTCTAAGTTAAACGTAGCTGTTATGAGAAGGGGGAGAGATCGGGGCGGGGGAGATAGTTCATCCTTTGTTGGGTTTAAAATATTAACCCACGTTTGAAACTATTTCATTTCACTCAGTAACTTTGCAGTTAGACTAGAACAACCTTCGTTCGATTTCTAAATAATCTCTGTTAATAGAGATGGCCTTTAGTTTGGTCGAAGTGGTTTAAGTTCTTAGTACTTCTGTGTTTGAGGTATATTAATATTATATATAATAGATATCTAGTTTGTGAAGTGATTTAGTGTTAAAATTGCCGATTTCATTTTAAACTAGTTCTGTGTGCAGAGTGAATATTTTGATAGTTTGTTATTTCTTTAATCGACGAGTTGCAGTGGAAATACAAAATAAATTATATTTTTAGCTTACTAAACAAGTAGCTGAAATGAGTTTAATTTAACTGTTAAATACTCAGTCGAAACTGTTTTAATAACTAACTTATAAATGCTAGACGCGACATCAGTGAGTAGTGACGGAATACGCACCATATTCCTAATTCCTGATGATCGATTTTATATAACGTATTTCACCGGAAGTTTGAATTATACGTCAAGCGGTCGGCTTGCTATTTAAAATGTAAGTTATATTGAGTACATAATATGTAAATGATTTATATGTGCTTTTCCTTTAATTCAGGAAATACTGGGGTGACCCGAACTTTACCAGCATTTAATAAGAGTTCATACTTGTGAAGAAATAGACAGTCCTTATTTTGAACCACGTGGGTTTCTCAAGTAACCCTGATCTGACAGTGCATATGCAAACAGAGTTAGACAGAAATACTATATCCCACTAACGGGTTTTCAAAGACTGTAATGATCAATACTGGGCCTGTGAACCAGATCTTAATTTCTTCCATAAATTCTACGTAAATTTTCTGCCTGGCGGCGAGAATAATTACAATCAATAACATTACTTTCCGACATTGTTGACAAGTGAGTGGGAAACTAAGATTTTCTGTTTGAGAGAAGTTGTCCACCGGTCATCTTCCTAATTAAGGGAAATTTCGTGTTCTGACATTTTGTGCTCGTTTAAGCCTAATTCTTACCTCGTGAGTCAAGTGACATTAACTTTAGTCTGAAATAACTATCGCCTGAAGAAGACGCTCCCCAGATCCATTTTGATGAAACCAACAAACAAATCTGCAGAGCTGGGATCTGTTTCATTAAACGACAGTAACAGATAAAAAGTGTGAGTGTCCAAAATTTGCGCCAGCCGGCGAAACCACAACACGATTGTAAGTATATCAGGGCCCTGATGAAAGAACCGAGTGAAAGTGACGGAAGGATGTTCGTTGTATAATACACTCACTTGTTATATTTGTTTTTTTCCTTAGGCGAGATTTGCTGCTTAAGTAACGTGTTCCTTTAGAATAGATACTGCTGTCAAAGTCAGTCTATACCTTCAAAGGGGAACAATATTAGACCCTAACCACATGCATCTATAACTCTTTGGGCCATCATCTGTCATCCTAACGGGGCTGTGGGCTAAACCTAGAGTTAAGATCATAACGGGGCTATCATCCTTGTAGCATTTTCCTTGAATTTTATGACTATTTGTATATGTTTTTCCTTGATGTAATTTTTGGTGTTGTGAGAAGATTTTTTTTAGATGATAATAATAAAATCTCTCTTGAACTAAATCAGTGCGTTGGTCAGCTCGTTCAAATAATATATATATTCATGGTTATAGATTTCCCACGTCTGTGTGTTTAACTGTCGTCACGTGTATGTGCGTGCCCGTGAGTAGATAGAGATTTATGTAATATATATCTGTGGTTTAGACTGTCTGACACTTTAAAAGCGGTCGTAGAAGATAGGTGAGAGAGAGAAGATTATCTCGATTCTCAAAGACAGCCTCTATATCACATTCTATCATCTCACGTGTGGAAATTCTATTGCTTTTCACCAGCTCACACTGTGACTATCACTCATTCCAACCTATTCAGAAGGGACCAAACCCAAGTCTTAATTCTCCTATCTAAAATCTACGACAATATTATCATATATGGGAGACATGACCTTTTGCAAAATTTTTCCATGTACGAAATATTTTGAAAGTGCCACATCCGACCTGTTTGAAATGATTGGATCTTTCTGATTAGGTTCATAACAACATTGATGGAAAGATAGCCTGACCATTTTTGCAGTTTTATCTCACTGTGAATTTCAAGCTCGCCAAGACAACACCAGACCTCGCCAGATTGAAGAATCGATTCATAATTCCTATTTGTGAACCGGACCTTTTATTGGAGAACCAAATAAGACTTTTAAAAGTACAGGAACTCTCTACATGTTAATAAGGAACACCGGGACTAAGAAACTGAAGAAATACGGAGTCAGAAAGGGAATCGATTGTAGAATTACAGCATCCCAGACGCGTGTAAGAGAACGATTCGTCTCTTTTATTCATCTGTGCGACAAATCTGTAGCCAGCATTGGCGTAAGTTGTGATTTACATTTTATATTTTATTACTAACATTTGAACTAACATATATGTATATATTACCATGTGAAGTTTAATGTGTGAAACTCGCTATTGGATGTCAAAGTCATTTGGGGCTGGCAACCTCAGTATCTAGAATGATGATTCATGAACCACCACTGCACGGGCTGGTGATCGCTTTATTGGTAGTTTCGTAAAGATAACTAAAAGCATAAAGTAGTTCCAGGTTCCCTATGGAGCAGGGAGGGAAAGATGAAAGAAATTATGTACATTCTAAGAATAATACCTACATTTTCAAAGCAGTTTAAATGTTCCTATAAACATATTCACTTCAAAATTAATGTAAGTTTTCAAGCGGTAAACCAGAGTAAATGTCTATGTGAAAATATTCATTTTAATTAATAGAAGTGTCAAACTTTTCTACAAGTGTAAATATAAAGGAAACATAAATGAATTTATATTGTGAACACCTTTCAAACAGTGGAGATGTTAATGTAAAACATATTATATCTGCACGTTTAACCTTTTCATTTAAATGTAATGTAAAGCTAAAGCTATTCAGTTTAAATGTAAAGCAAGTTTTATCCCGAGGGATTAAATTTAATTCTCATCGAGGGTAAATTCTGACATGGGATGGTAGAATAGAAGAGGGGGGGGGAGGGGGGGGAAGCACATAAATGTGTCGGAGAAAACGCCATACTCAGAAGAGCGTTTCGTTTCTAATTCTATTACCAGTTATTGGTGGTATCAGCAGAAAGTACTATCTCTGGAACCAAGTGAAAGTAGAAGTGGACTGACGTTTTGCGAGACGCCATCATAAAAGGGTCTTATAGACAGACGCAGAACCAACTTAGCCGTTATTCCTTGACGTTCTGGGAACGTGCGGCGCCTGAACTTTGACCAGAGACGAGCGAGAGCAGAGTGAAAGGAACTGACCCAGCGGGAGAAGAAACTACCATTGGCAGATAAGTGAAAATATCCGCTGCCAAAAGTGACCTCCTTTAGCCAGTTAAATCCCAATCATGTGATGAAACCTTTTCCATAACTATTCAATTTATTTTCCAACTGTCAAAACTTAAAGTGATTATTAAATTTTGTTATTTGTAATGTTACATATTTAACTTCGATTCAATCCTTTTAAATGTACTACATGTTTGTCTCAGTCAAAGTTACTAAACACACACTCTAAACAGAGCTATATATATATATATATATATATATATATATATATATATATATATATATATATATATATATATATATATATATATATATATATATATATATATATATATATATATATAATAATAATAATTCCACTGATTAAGCGGTGGGGGCTTAACGAGCTAGAATAAACCATTGCTAAATTCTTCATAAAAGTGTCGGCAGATTATAGAATTAACGTGCTTAGCGACAGCCAGCATTGTTTTCGCTTATCTGAATATCTTGTGAAGACCCCAAGGTGATAGAAGCTTTACTACTCTTCTATCTACATTTCTGCCAAAATTAATCTTGTGTAAAGATAGACTCCATTGAAGCCTATAATAGATATTCTTGAGTTTTGGCCACTGTTGGACCACTACTGCAAAGCAGGGGAGGCAACACTGTTACAAATCAACCGGTTCGAAATACGGTAGCGTATCGCTTCAGTCTACCCAGCTGTAAATGGGTACATGACAATGTTCTTGAGTCAGGGAAAGTAAATGCAGCAAGGAAGAGAATTGGTCACCCCACCTCTCGAAGCTTGACTTAGTAAAGGGAAGTCTCTGACACTTCACTCCCCTAAGGCAGTGTCTGCTATGGAACTAACTTTGCCTTTCTAAATCAATATCTTTTGTCCATGATTCTTGCTCGCCTTGTTTGACTGCTCGCTTGGCATACACGTCTGTATTGGAACAAGAAGAAATGTGTACGTAACATAATATTGACGTGTTCACATCGCTGATTTACTAACGATTTAGTATTACAGTATGTGAAAGGAACCACAACATGATCAGTGTCGTGTGAAATTCTAATCCACATATATAAATTAAAAAGTAAATGTAAAGCCTAACAAATAACTTCAATAAAAGGAAGAAAAGAATGGTAAAGAACAGTGCTGTCACAATGACTGTACTCGAAATCCCCCTTGTTTTCTACTTCGTCTGCAAATTGTAACGTTTCACGTTGATAGTAAAAGCCTACTGCAGCATACACGCTTTCTAAGATAAAACGCGTACTGCATTTCTAAGAAAAACCTTGAGATACGCAAGCTGACCTATATTTAATATTCCATTCATGTCATTTTATACACTAAGTTACCATAAACGAAAGACAGATGGAATTAGGATAGAGAGAAGGGAGGGCTGAAAGCAGGAACGCATACAACACTAAACACGCGTCTCGCTATACAATTAAAGTCATCACGCGTATAAGGCCACAAGCACTAGCTTTTTTCAAATCGACAGTGATAAAAAAACACTACCCATACGAGAGTTAGGTTTAAAAAACTTACAAAACGCTTATTAGGAAACATGACATTCTACTGTTTTATGTCTGAAATCCTGACATTAGTATGACAGTACAGCAGACACCATAAAGTTTGGAAGTGAGGAGGTGGCAACAGCACGACTATCCTAGAAGAAAATGCATATTTTGAACGCAGCCCCTTAGCCCCATAAAATTTATATAGTTGGGCTCCTTAGGACTTGCTGACAAAGAATATGTTAAACTTTACGCAAATAGTCTAGGAATTAACAAATTATAGCCAAAAGAAATAGTGAGGGTGTCAGACAACCCCAAAATCAGAATCGCTCAGTGGCAGATTTTAAAACCACCATTGTACGGGAAATAGGTCCCCATGTTAAATCCTATTTGATTGGAGCGCAATAAATGTAAGGCTAAACACGATTAGTCGGGCTATAAATACTAATTCTTTGTTGTTAGGGAAACGTGAGTAGGAGTATTTTTTTTTTTTTTTGAAAAGCTGTGTAAACATGGCTCGATTGGTTAGACCCGCCAATATAGTCAATTAGGAGCGTCAGGTCAACACCACATTTTCAAATAAACTTTCTAAAGCAACAGTGCGTTGAGATTCAGCTTATATTTTTCTAAATAAAAGCCTGAGACAGTGGCAGGTCGGATTTTGTGCCTATTCATTGCCAGTCAACGTAATTCTGTATTATTTCCATGAATTGTGGTAAGCTTGAAATATTTGATATCTTTTTAATGAAAATTGAATGTAAATTGATAATTTATGTCTGTATATGTGTGTGGTTCAGTAGCGAACATGAGGCAAAGCCTATATAGTGCTCCAACCTGAACAGAAGGTGTCGGAGGAAAGTAAAACTACATGGAATTGCCAAACAGTACACAGACACCTATCTTATTGACTAGAAAGAAATAATGCTGGAATTGCAGAGGCGTAGTAACCATTAGGGAGGAGTATACTGATGTCAATTGTTTCAGATGAAGATAGCAATTGGCCTACCGCTCTGAACTCAGTGTTTGTTATGTATTGTGTTCAGTCTGGAATTAGATTATAAATTAGTTATGAAGTAGGAGATACAACCTTCTTGTTTCAGGGACTATGGTCCTAAAGTTATTGAGCAGCACCTGGTCTGAGCTTTGCTGAATCTGGAGGCTGACAGCATACTCCTGGGTCCAGATAGCGACTAGTGAGGTGTCTCCAGAACACAGGGGAGCAATCGAGCAGAGGAGTCTTTTCCTGCCGCCATCACGAAAGTTAAGCCTCTGTGGCCAGTGGAGCTCAACATTATGTGTCCCCTCAAAAATTGACATTTTAGTAAAAAAAAGAGGGACAATACCTTGTTTAAATTGACAGGAACTGTGAACTTTTTCCCCATACTATTTCCCAGATAAACAAACACTTGAAGTCATGATGACAAATAATAACATAGCTTGAAAAAAACAAAACCAGTATTACCTCATAGTACTACTACACAACTGACACACATATGATAATATTAATAAAATATGTCACTACAAGGTTCATGTTTATAAATTATGTATATATAAATTGTGATTACAATTAATTGTGATTCCTGGTTCACTTTGTAGTTGAATCAGGATATATATTAGTGAAAGTAATTAATACATCTTTATTTGAAACTTTACCAGTGACTCATTTAAGATAGTCTTATAGAGTGTTAAATGTGTGTGAGTGTCACAGTGTTGTCAAGTGTGGTGGAATAAATTAAATTGTTTATCTGTCTGTTGTTGTTGTGACTTACACTTCATCATATACATACCCTAGACATTTAACGTAGTCATCACAATATTCCAGAATAATTCTGACTGAGGTATAATGTGGTAGCAAGTAAGGTTATCTGTAAAACACTACACCTATTAGATACAGATACATTCACAGCTGATCTCAGTCAGTACACTAAATCCCCTATAAATATTTATAACATCCCACTTTACCACAATCAGTTATAAGCAGACATTCTAGAGAGAGTACAAACAGTGGTAGTAAAACTATTTAGTCTCCATATTACTTAGAATCATCTGACTTCTCAAGATAGTTCGCGCAACGTAGTATTTGAAAACAGAAAAAAATGAAACCAGTAGGTGGACTTTGAAAAAAAATTAAATTACATTTGGTTTCAAAGTTGAGGAAGTAGTATTCAAAGAGAGTGTCTTTTTTTTTTTTTTTTTTTTTTTGTTACCCGATTTAGATCAAATTTAAACCAGGTGAATATATTTTAGCTTAAGTCTTAAATAGGAAAATTCAACAAAATTGGTCCAATAGTTTTATAGTTGTTTCTGCAACGGATGCACACAATAAAATAAATGGCCCTTTTCAGTCGCGAACGTGCTTACAGCATAAAACTGAAAATTAGAAGTTAAAGTGTAAGTGGATAAAATATCAGAGGAATGGCAAAAGGATCAAATATAAATTATGATAGGTATGAAAACAGGTTGAGGGCAGCCTTACTATGATAAGCATAACGCATCCATGGTTACAACCAAACGGTCTTCATCAAGAACCGGGACACTGAAACTGTAAAAAAAGGCTTATCGAATATCAATGCTTAAACTATGTTAGAAATTAGCAGAATCGATATGCGTGATATTGCATTATATCCCGTTCGATTACATTTGACTGATGCTGATGGAATGTCTGATAATGGAACTAATATAGTACTTAGCAAATGATAAGAAGCAAAATGGATGAATGAAAAAGAAAAATAGATGATTTTAAAGAAGGAAGCTTTGAAAGCGCGGAATAAGCGCGGAGTAATATATATATATATATATATATATATATATATATTATATATATATATATATATATATATATATATATATATATATATATATATATATATATATATATATATATATATATATATATATATATATATATATATATATATATATATATATATATATATATAATGTAAACGGGTGTGGGCAAAGTAAACTAAGGACAAGGGGAACTAATGAGACGATGGAAAGAACCAGGCTTGTACCAGAGAACAAGAGGTTAGGAAAAAAACCCGAATGACAGGGCATTGTGAGGGAGAATTAGCTAAAGAACCCCCGGAGTTTTAGAAATATAGCGGAAGTTTTAAAAAACACAAAGAGAAATGAGCTTCAGGCAAGGAGAAGACTGATGGAGATGACATTTTAAAAAAATAACAAAGAAGCTAAGCTAAAAACGATTCTCCATTTAGAGCTGAAAGGCAAAGGTGAAAGGAAGAAGACGGGGGAAAAAAGGATAGAAAAAACCCCCGAAAAATGAGGTGAAAAATCTGAGCTCTCAGACAAAGGAGTGTAGGACGTTCAAGCCAGTGACCCCTAAGGCTCCAAATAAAAATTATTAAGCGGAGGTTCCGAGAGAATATCTGACTTTTTTTGTCAGAGAACCAGGATGACTTTACGTAACCTAAATGTCACGTGCACTCTGGATACCCTTTGGTGAAATGAATGTAGACGTCCTCCCTCCGAGGGATGCTATAAAGATGTTCAAAGACACAGTCACAAAGTCGCCAACCAGCTTCACTGATGTAGGTATTAGTGCATCTTTTGTTGATAATGGCGGAGATATATTATGCAACACACGAAAAAAAATCATCTTTTTAAAACAGGGATCTTAGCCCTATTTACCTTCACACCTCCCCGAAGAGTGATCTGAGTTTTAACACATCCTCGTCCGTCCCTAAAATTAATCAATGAACCAATGAAGACATAAATAAGATATTACTAGAAGGATTTTATTTCTAGCATATACCTCACATACACATGTTACCTAAATGTGGCACTGAGCAGCGTTTAATTCCATATATATATATATATATATATATATATATATATATATATATATATATATATATATATATATATATATATATATATATATATATATATATATATATATATATATATATATATATATATATATATATATATATATATATATATATATATATATATATATATATATATATGTATATATATATATATATATATATATATATATATATATATATATATATATATATATATATATATATATATATATATATATATATATATATATCAGAGCCGGATTAACGTAGTAGCAAAAGTAGCATATGCTACGGGCCCCGCGCTTTTAGGGGCCCCTCGCCAATAAATATGTACATAATTTTTTGGTCATCTTCTAATACGAGCGTTAAACCAATGATCTTGTGATTTATGCCATCTTTAGCGCCTTTTCATTTTCAAAAGAGATTGAACAATCTCACACTAATGAGCATTGAACATAAAATTCTGCGTGAAATTTATACATCCTATATCATCAACAAATTTGCTCATGCTAAATGTAGAAACATTAATATTTAAACAATAATGTTGACTGTGTTGTTACTTTTGATAATGATAATTACTATGCAAATTAAAAATGTATCTGTTCAAATATATTTGTGTTGTTTTATTGGTTTTTTTAAATATAGGGCCCCTTTCTTAACATATGCTACAGGCCCCGGACTAGCTTAATCCGGCCCTGATATATATATATATATATATATATATATATATATATATATATATATATATATATATATATATATATATATATATATATATATATATATATATACTGTATATACTTCTTCTTCTTCGTTTACTCTCAAATAACCCCCATTGAACTCTCTTTTTGTGTTGGCAGTTCAGTCCGTCTCAGGCTTCTCTCGTCCCCATACAGTTTCTCCCTCAACTTGGTTGGAGAATGCCAAGCTGCAACTCTGCTCCTCTCATGCAGGTCATGTTTTACTGTTTGTCCTCTCAACATTGGCACATACCTGTCTTTCCGATATTCACTTTGTTGAAAAGATTGCATTTCAGTTTGCAGTGGCTGTTTCTCACTCTGACAACTATCACTCGATCTCTTCTTTGTAATAAGTAGTTTGGTTCGTAATAACGGTCTCTTGGTGTTCCTTATGTCATTTTTTCTTTAAAGATAATTTGTTATTATGGATTTTATCACTCCATATGTTGCCCTGTGGGGCGAGATGAAAGTTAGATAGAAAATAATAGCTGTAGTTCCCAGAACTGGAGAAGAGACTGGTACACAAGATGTAGGGATGGCTTTTGACAAATCAGGTAGTTAACTGCGCAGTCTAGATGGTAGCTGAAGAAGAGGGCTGTGAAGTCAGTCAATTTCTTGCTAGGCATATCCTGTGCTTCAAGTGTGTCTCTATTAATACGAGTAATTGATGTGGAATGTAGCTCGTTAATCGTTTTAAAAACGTACTTTAATTATGATGATTATTGCAAATGTAATATTACTTTTATAATGATAAATGCCTTAATTATGCTTAAAGTAAATGTGAGGATGAAAGGATATAGTATACATGATGAGAGAGAGAGGAATGGCAGAATGTCAGACGGGCCTGCGTGCCCAATTCTTAACCCTTTGAAAATAAAGTTCGTTCGTTCTTTCGTTCCCTACCAATTAAAAATATTAATTAATTCTCTTAATTTCTACGCAAGAACAAAATTTAGAGCAGAAACTGAATTTTAACAAAATCAATCAACTGCGATTTATAAAATATATCTGTACGTTTATTAATTTAAAATAGAAGGTTACTAAGGATTGCAGATATGTATTTACAAAATCACAGGCTGAAAATTATTTATTGTTAATGTCTTTGTCTTCATTGTCCCGGGTTGCCTCCCCTTTGCTTTGCAGTGATGGCCCAGCAATGGCCAAAACCTAGAATATACAATGTGGGTCTTCACGGGTATCTACCTTCGCACAAGATTACTTTTGGCAGAGATGCAGATAGAAGGATGATGATGCTTCTACATTGAGGGATGATTCACAAGATACGAGTATTTCAGAAGTCAAGGACAATCCTGAATATGTCTTAGCAATGTTAACGTTTATTTGCCCGACAACTTTTGTGAAGAGGTATTATACAATTAATTTATTTCGTAAAAGCCCTTAACTGAATTAACAGTAAAATTATTCTTATTATTTGGCTCTATAGATATATTAAAGATGCTTATTCATCCTTGTGCACTTCTCTCTCTGTAATAACTAAATCAACAATGAATATATCGTATTTTAAAAAAAAACATATAACAAATTTAATGATGAATTACTTTGGAATAAATGTAATAAATATGAACTGGTGATTATAGGTTTCGTCATTGAAATCGGCTTTAGGAAGCTTAATTGTGGAATATAGATCAATACGTTCTGCTGTATTGGTCTGCTAAAATGTCACTTAGCTTCCAAACTGCTCAAGTGTTGATGCTGCTGTGTCCGTAAATTCGTCTCTGTGGCGAGTTCACTTCTCCTGGTCAAGGTAGGTATCTTCACAACCCGTTGGATGTAGGTTTCAAGTGTCGATCGCAAACTTTAAACCATTGAACAGCAGTACAGCTGGTATCGTAGAATCGAACCTCAAATGGTCTCGTAAACTCGTACCACCAACTTTAGAGGGAATAAAAGAACAAATTCTGCTGCTGTCATGTGTTGAAAACGCATGCTTAGTATTCGAGTAAATGCATGAACGGCATGAACAGTAGGACAGAGGTATACAGGCCAATGCAGTTCTATTTTTTTCGGGGGTGTGTCAGGTTCAGCCAATCACGGAAGAGCAGCCTACACAAAACCGATCGAAAAAGCCACTGTAGTTTATATGGAGAATAAAAAAACGTACGAAACATAGGTTAGACGTAGGACTCGTAAAGGAGAACGAAATGACAGACAAGGATGTAAATAGTCTCCTTTTCCAGGGGAGAACTCCAACTATGTGCAGATAAAAGGAAAATTGAATGGATGGAGTAGTTTTGAAGATATTTGATAGAAAAGGTGTCAGTGCCTCGAGAAATCTTGTGGTTTTCCTAATCGAAATTCGATATAAATTCACCAACACGACCGATTAGGGAAAACAACATATGGATAGAAAGAAAACCTTTCTGAGAATTGAAGACTATAACTCAAAAGGCTCTGAATAGAAAAGGTGCAATACACGAAGCCGAGGTTTGGAACAGCTCTGACACAAAAAACCTCGGAGATGGAAATTTTGCAGGATTGAATCGAAGCTACCGACCTTGTCTTCTCAGACGCACGCTCGCAGCCTATAAAAGGAGACCTTGGCTAATTCAAAATCACTTGCACAGAATAAAGACAAAAGGAAGGCGGCCAGAGAGAGAAGCTTGTTTAGGCTAGAACTTTACTATCTGTGACCAAGCAGCACTATTCTCCCCCAAGCCAGTCTTTTCTGACTATACAGATCCTGAAAGGGTATGTAGAATCACTGTGTATATTTAATACATTAATTACAACTGTTTATTTCACGATTTGGTTAGTGATAAAGTTGGATTTTTATTCCCGTTAATGATATCCACCAAAAGATAGATATAAGTGGATGGAAGCAGACATCATCATCATCATCAGTTGATAAGATCTCTATGGTGTTGTTTGCTCCACTGTAGTGTATGGAATGTCAACTTGACCTACGCAGTGGTGTGTAGACATGGATTGAGTGTATAATGTGCGAATGATGATAAAGGTTCGTGGTGTTGACAAAAAATGTTCTTTTCTCACACTCATGTATGGCTGGAAGTCATCGACACCAACGACTGTGTACCTTTTCTAAAGTTTAATTGGACGTACACACTCGACAGCACAGATAGTGACAAATCACAGGTTGCCATAATACATCATAGTACAGTGGATAAATGGTCTTGCAATGTTACATGGGCACTCATGTAGAATAAGTGTATAATGGACTGTCAGTAGCCAAGCACTCAGTATCGCCCATACATATATCATCTGACGTCACTGACTGAGCACGTCAGCTTATAAACAATATTTCAGATGGCTCCTAAACCTAATCTCGTCTAGCGACGATTCTTCAACATAATGTTCAGCACATATTTTTCCATATAATAATATTGAACCGCTAGCAATGGGTTCTCATGTGTAGCAGTGATCTCTGGACTGATCAAGCGATAATACGGGCATCCCTTTTCTCTTCTTGAAAGTCACTACATGTTTTGGTTCCAAGATGGCTTCACTCGTGAGCTGTCACTCACGTTTGGATACAGATAATGAATCTGTCCTAAAGTTAGTCATTCATAAAACATTTCATTGCTCTGTAGATTTGATCATGAACAATTGACTGCAATCTACAGGATATAGTGCTGCTAGGAATCGAAGTCGTTTTCATCGAGTCAAATATATTCTCTTAGACATTCAAATCGTAACTATCGAAAATGGTGGCTTCGATCGAGAGTTCATAAGAGTATCTTTGATTACCTTGGTATAGGAAATATGAAACTGCCATTCCTTGGCAATACGACTAAACACTGGGGTAAAGCATACACGATAGGTTTAGACGACTATCACCTTCCCCACAAATACTGAGATCACTTTTTCCCCGGCGACAGGCCGACATGGAAAAACACAGTCCCTATCAGGACGAAGCCAAATCACACCACTCTCTAGCGACACATCCGCCGAATAGCCTTCGACCTCTCTAGAGACAACAGAACATATAGTTCGACTTAGATATGTAAAGATATACAGATATAAGACAGACTCGTCCTACTCAGACAAACAATACACATAAATTCAGGCCATAGATATTCTGAAGCAAGAACAATCTATTATTACCCAAACAACGAATAAATCGCAGTAAAATGGATTTATCCGCGGAGTTTGATCGAAAGAGCCGACACAACTTTCAAGGGAAGTAACACAATAATGACTTTCCCTTAAGCACTATTTTGCTTTCAAAATATTTGCGAAGATAACAAGAATACCAATGTATAATATTGTAAGATATCAAAGACTGCACGTAACAGTTAGTCGATATGTTATGAAAGTATCATACATTCTATTTGGTTAAATTGGTATGCTTATCGAAGGTTGGAACCTGATAATGTAACCACACAATGACTGAGTCCTTATCAGGACTAGCACAGTACTTTTCAGGACTAAATACAGTCCTTATCAGGGCTTATGTACCCTGCCATAAAGTTACAGCACTTTTCAGAGCTGACTTATCAGGCAGAAGGAGTAAGGATGATTAAGACAATGTGTGTACAGAATTGATGTATGAACTGTAGTATATTCTATACTATTTTATTTTAGAAAATGTTCTGCAGCTAGACACATGTCTTGTCTCGCTATCTCTTATCATGACTGATCCATGTATCATGCATTTACCCGCAGACATCTTAAAACAATATCATCTCACATACATTAAAATTGTAGGCAGTAAAACAAAACCTAGCCACGTGTCTAAACCTTGTCTTCAGGTTCGTACTTGTCACCGTAAGTCAGAGGTCAATGATCGAGAACCAGTTGAGCTAACGAGTAATAACCGGAAGTCTCTGTGGTGGTTTCGAGATCGAAGCTTTACACCCCAGCAGTGTCTGGATTGGCATAAGCAAGACCCATCTGCCAAACTGTGCATTTCAAAGCCAAATTTCATCTGACATAGAAGTTAAGTGAATGTCACTGACAATCGTGCACCCTGAGTGAAAAATTGTCAAGAAATCGTTTCATAATAAAATATAGTATGATAGCCTAGCCGAGACATCATCATGTAGCATGTCCTTTGTAGAGCGTCGCTGTCATCACAGCCCGCCTCTCGATCTCTAGCCAGCCCTCCTGCCTCCTCCATTGTCATGTTCAAGGTGTCTTCAATGTCCTGTGTCCACCGTCGTCTTGGTCGGCCCCTGTCTCGCCTTCCAGGAACCATACCCTCCATCACTGCTTTCTCCAAGCCACTATGACGTTTAATGTGGCCAAAATATTTCAGTTTCCGGGACATGATATTGTTTATGAGCCAGTTTTCCTCGATGGTCGTGTAGGATGTCTATATTTTTCTTCATCTTGGTCCAAGATATTCTGAGAATTTTTCTGTCACACTTTGCTTCGAAAGATTCAATTTTTTCTTTAATGTTTGTGTAATGGTCCATGATTCACATCAATACGTTGCTACCGGAAAGATGCACGTTCTCAGAAGTTTTACTATTATTAATTTGCTGGTGTTATGCCATAGGTTCTTCATTTTATTTAACCTCTGCATTGCTATGGCCAGTCTCCTGCTGACCTCTTTTGAGCAGTCTCCATTGTTGTTAATTATGGAGCCAAGATATTCAAAATTTTTTAACATTTTCAATTTCCTCATCATTGATGGTAATTTTTGGTTGGCATCTTGTTCTGTCTGTGGACATTATCTTTGTTTTGTTTTTTTTTTCTTTTTTTTTTTGTTCAGAAAAAGGTTCTGATCCTCACTGTGTCTTTAGACAGACAGGATTAACTGTTCTAGTCCCTTGGCACTGTTTGAAAGAATAACTGTGTCAACTGCGTACCTGAGTTCTGGGATCGCATTTCCACCAATTGTGAAAGGATCGCAATGTTCACATTCTTGGTCACTCCGAACATTTCTCATTATATTTTTTGCATAGATGTTAAACAAGTATGGAGAGAGGATGCAACCCTGTCTTACTCTCCTTTTCACCTCAAACCATCCTGATGTTTCCCCCGCTACTCTGACAGCTGCTTGTTGTTCATGGTATAGTGTTTCAATTAGATGGATCAAATGCGCCGGAAACCCCATGTCTCTCATGATGTTCCACAATTTCTGATGTTGTACGCAGTCGAAGGCCTTGGTGTAATCTACAAAACAGGCATGAAGATCTACATTGTATTCTCTGCATTTCTCGAGGATGTTTCTCACATTAAAAATGTGATCTCTTGTACCTCTGCCTTGTCTAAAACCCGCCTGTACTTCATGTATTTCATGTTCTAGCTTTCTTTCTATCCTCTTCATGATAATCGGCAAGAGGATTTTGCTGGCATGACTTATTAAAGCAATAGTACGATAGTTGGTACATAGTTTTAGATAGCCTTTCTTTGGGAGAGGGATATACACAGATCTTTTCCATGCTTTGGGCCAGAATGCACTGTTCCAGATCTTCACACATAGTGCATGATAAACGAGGACACTGGCCTCTCCTCCTGCTTGGATTAGTTCAATTGGTATAGCATCGCATCCTGGTGATTTCCCTTTCTTCAGGCTTTTGATTGCTGCACGTACTTCATCTAATATAGGTTCTGGCTCTCTCTCTTCACTTTCAATCGTCATGTCTGGGGTCTTTGTGCTATATTCATACATTTCTCTACAGTACTTCTTCCATCTCTCCAATATATCCTTACTTTCTGTTAATATGTTACCATTTTTATCATTGATTACGTGTAATGATGGTCTAAAATCATCTGTTAGCGTTCTGATTTCCTTGAACATATCCCCGTCTTTTCCCTGAAATTGCAGATCTTCTATTCTATTGCAAGTGTTTGTTCATTATGTATTTGTTGAGCTCTTTTCAGGTATCCACCAATTACTGTTGGACCGTTTCTGCAAGGTCTCTACAGATGACTGTAAGATCGTGCTGATAAGACGCGAATCCAAATAAACTGTCAAAATTAGTTCAACAGATAACGATGTATAACTTCATGCATGTCAACCAAGGCCTGCTGTGAACTGAAGCAAACTGTAAGGCGGGTGGTACAGTTTAACATTATTTTATTTGACGGTATACGTTCAACAATACGAGACAATGTTCTTGACGGAGACAATCAACATGGATGCATAGTAATGATACTCTGAATTAAATCATGTACATCTATGATGGTGGTTAGGTATTGCGGCAGATCCCTTTCAAACATCTTCCTTACATTCAATTAATAAGAATCCAATAATGTTCATGCTAGGTTTGAACAGTAATATAATGTCCGTTGACCTTGTCTGAGGACATCCAACTAAGTACGTATTCCCATATCACTGAATCCCGCATTCATCCAACAAAAGACTGTCTTGATCCAAGACTTAATTCCTTACCACGTAGGTTCAAAATATAATATCAATGGCGTAAACATGAAGCTACATCTGGGTTAGTATTTGGGTTTTAACTAACCTCTCCACAAACTCATGCCACGACTTTGGCATTGGCATAACGGCATTTTAATAAGAATAATTCAATCCAATAACTTTGTTCCCTCGTAGGAATTCTCCTTCTACGATAGATCATAGAAGCTATCTGCTCCGTTGGTCCATTCTAAGAATAACATAACAATATGGATTCCCGCTAGACTTTCTCAAGGAGTAGCCTTAAACTTCAGGTTTCAATATTCTAACCATACGAATACGAAGGGGCGACAACTTACATGTTACTCCCAATATTGGCTTCAACATGAAGACCAATATTCCAACAAAAGAATGGCTTCCACAGACTTGCCACAATAAACGAAATATCACACGGACATATGGTCCGGTCTACCCCTTTCAGATGATGACGTCAGACTCCCCTTCTTAACTAGGTTACCCGTGCGTCAAGAGTAATACATACTCTGCATTGTGCACGTCGGTGCGTGAATAAATCGAACGCACAAATAATCTAACTATATCAAGACTGGTGCGTACATTGGCAGGACCGACGACTACCCCCATAGGTAAAAACGTACGCAACAGTATTGTTACTTGTCTTTCCTAATCTCTCTCCTGATGTTTCTTGTGCAGTTTTTGTATTTGTCACTGTTCCGTTCTACCCCTGTTTGCTTCAATTTTCTTCTTTCTTCTATGAGCCTCAATGTTTCTTCCGTGATGTATATCTGCTTCTTATGCACTTTTCTAGGGATCATGTTTTCTGCTGATGTGATGAGAATATCTCTCGCATGTGTCGCTAGCTCATCCGGTGTCATATCCTCTTGTACAGCCATCATTTCTTCGAATTTGTTTTGTAGTTCTATGTTATATTCAGGTGGTATGGCGCTTACATCGAGACGGAGAGGTCGAGCACCTTTCGTCACTTTTTTCAATTTTAACTTAAAATCTGCAATTAGTAGCTCATGATCTGAATCACAATCTGCTCCAGGGAGTGTCTTTGTAGATGATATACCTGACCTCCATCTTTGTTGTATCAAGATGTAATCTATTTGATTCCTGCTGTTGCCATCTGGTGAGGTCCATGTGTAGAGCCTTCTGGGATGTTGTCTAAATAGGGTATTTGTAATAGAGAGGTTCTTTTCTAAGCAGAATTCGATTAGTTTTTCTCCTCTTTCGTTTCTATGTCCTATACCAAATGGACCGCACACCTTTTTCTCTTCCTCTGTTCTTTCGATGCCAACTTTCGCGTTAAAGTCGCCCATGATTATCATGATATCCCTTTTTTCCACTTTCCCTAAAGTCTCTTGTAAACTGTTGTAAAATTCCTCAATTTCATCATCATCTGCTGCAGATGTGGGTGCATACACTTGTAAAACTGTGATGTTCCTCTTCTTTCTCTTGAGTCTAATCATGAGAAGTCGATCACTAATTGGATTGTATCCAAGTAGTGCTATAGATGCTTTCTTTGTCAGGAGGAAATCAACCCCGCTCTGACCGCCCTTTTCCTTCCCTGAGTATATGAAGGTCTCTCCTGTTTGAGTTATAAAATGACCTTGTCTGGCCCATCTATGTTCAGAAATGCCCAGTATGTCTGTTTTGGTTCTTTCCATTTCTTTACTAATCATACAAAGTTTTCCCTGATGTAGGCTTCTTACATTCCACGTGCCTATTCTTAATTTTTTCTTTAGTCCGATATCAGGGCTTTCCGCAGTAACACAGTCAGGTTTTTGGCCGAGACAGCAAAGTGAAAATAAGACAGTGAGAAATTCAGTTATTCACTATTTGGAAAAGTCTACCAGAACATTTCTTAAGTTAGTTAATTAATTTAATTTAACTTTATCATCATCTGGTTGTGTATATAAAAAGAATTCCTTCATTTCCATCGACCAACATTCATCCATCAGCACATGAAAGATAGTTGTAATCAAATAATTCAGTTGTACTCAGCATACTTATTAATTTTATATTGTTGAAGTTGAGTTTTATTGAATTGTTTAAATTTATCACACATAGTTACTTAGCGGAAGTGGCACCATAGGCTGACTTACTTCGAATTATATATGTAGCAGAGACCTTCACAGCCGTGACTATCCTGTGATACCAGTGTTCATCTTCACACTGGAACCTCACTCTTTCTAGAGAGAAGACTTCTTCTACACTATTACTATCACTATACTCTATAAAAACCTTTCGCAACAGCTGCTAAGTCTTTGTTTTCCTGATATTAATTAGGCGCCTTTCCCGCTGTCTGTCAACCGAATCTTTTCTCTGAATTTTTACTCTCCCTCAGATTATATCATATAACTCAGGGGATATGATGAAAATCTCCATTCTTTTAGTTGATTTACTGGGAAAATTTCGACTGAACAGCGGCAAGTGGCTTGTGTCTGAAGGAACATTATGAAGCATACATACAACTTAGTACAAATGAAAGTACATATATACATATGATGTCATCATTATCCACTCCCTTCTCCACAAAAGCAATGGTTACGATGAGGTACCCATCTTGAAAGAGATTATCTGTGAAAGATCTTTGAGTCGTGAGTGTAAACATGATTGATAATAAAGGGAAGATGAGATACCTTATATGGGAAGTGCTTTGTTAACATCACATTTGTGTGTGCCACGCAGGGATTTTACATGAGAGGGTAGTGTGACATACCCCTTCCAATATACGCAAATTGCATGCTATTGGTTTGGCATTCGAATTGTTACAATACAACATTTCTGATTAGAGCCTTGTCATATAGTAGCAATCTGGATGTGTTGGCCAAATGTTGCCTTATAATCTAGCGCCTTTTGAGTTTACGGCACTCTGATATTCAACTCGTCAAGAAGATAGCAAGATAAGCCAGAATGAGGAAAAGGATCAGGATTCCATTTTATAGGACCGGACTACGTGTTTGAGCATCCTATGGATTTACACAACGACACCTTTATTAATATGGAAAGCCCGGAATCGTAGTAATCTGAACACTAAGTCATAGTGAGAGTCTATTGTAAAGTAATACCCCAGACCATGTGTAAGAGGCATCTTAATCAAGTTGCCTTAAATTTTCCTCTGAGCTAGGAATCTGTATCTTCCCAAAGTATTTGGGGTGAGTTGTACATTTTATAATTCTATATTTTGCATTATTAATATGTGAAAACTGCTAGTGGATGTCTAAGTCATACAAGGCTGACAACCTCGGCATATAGCATAATGGTTTCATGAACCACAACTGCAAGAGCTGGTGATTGCTTTATGCGAGTTTCCCATAAAGAACCAAAAGCAGAGGTAGTCCCAAGTTCCATGTGGAGTAGGGAGTGGATGATGACAGAAATGATGTACATATATACTTATTATATTAACCTTTTCAACCAGTGCAAATGTAAATGTAAACATGTTTAATATAAATGCAATGGATGTTTTCCGCTCACTGGAATTAACATTAATACTCAGAGAGGGTAAAGTCCTGAGGCAGATGGGTTGGTGGAATGAAAATGGAGGGAAACCTGATTTTCGTGTCAGGAAACTCAATACTTAGGAGGGTATTTATTTCAATCTCATTTCATGATACTAAGCAGTGGTACCATTGGTGGTGCTGTCTGTGGAACAAGTGTGTGGTATAAGTGCCTGCAGTCAAAGCTAGACACCAATAGCAGACGGTTCTTAAAAGACGTTGGACCATCTTCGCATTTACCCCACGATACTACGAGGGACGTGTTGTGACTTGACTAGTGACAAGAGAGAACCAGTCAACAACCTGCAAAGAACAAGCAACGGCTGAAGCAAAAGCCAATTGACATCTTACTGGCAGCTAAGTACAATTCAGAGCTGCCAAGTGACCTCTTTTCTTTAAGAAAATTCAAAAGAGAAAAGACAATATCCAGATTATCCCCAGTGGTGAAATTTTAAAGACTCTGTCTAATTCACCCACCCTTATTTATTTTACATTGTTAACGATAATTGACTATTAAATTTTTTTATCTGTAAATATACAAATTGATAGTTGATTTAGTGATATTGATGAACTGCACCCGTATGTCACAGTCATTTTGAATATTTATAACAGAGTTAATGAAATAATCTTTTACTGATTTAATTCAGTTGGGAGCTCACAAAAAGAGCAAAATCCTTACGCCTCGTAGAAGGTCAGGGAAGATAGAAAGTTTACACGGCCTGGATCATATCAGCCATAATACTTGACTTCTTAAATTCCTACGAGGCTCCCTAGAATTGAAGCACCATTTTAGCAATTACCCCACGATACTACGAGGGACGTGCTGCGGCCACCACACTATACCAGTGATGAGACAAACCAGTCAACAACCTGTAAAGAACAGGCATCTGCTGGAGAAGAGGCCAACCGACATCTTACTGGCAGCTAAGTACCCACTTAAAGCTTCCAAGTGAACTCTTAAAATGAACATTTCAGAGCATAACTAGACCATCACCTGTGATGAATCCTTAAAACCCAATTTTCTTTATCAACACCTTTATTTATTTTTCAATGTTAACTATAATTGATTATTAAGTTTGTTATCTGTATATATACAAATTTATTGTTGCTTTAGTAATTTTGAGTGAACTGCACACGTATATCTAAGTCATTTAAAAAACATATAAACAGAGCTATTGATAATATTTTACTGAATTAAATCAGTTGGGGGTTCATCAAACGAGCAACATTCTCTTCTCCTCATAGAAGGTCTGGGAAGATAAAAAATTTGTTACGGCCTGGTACTTAATTTCTTAAATTCCTATGGGGCTCCATAGAATTGAAGATTCATTCTTCAATTTAAATCTCTACCAGAAGTAATCTTGAGCAAAAGGTAGATACCTCTGAAGACCCTCAGTAGATACTCTAACTTGTGGTCACTGTTTGACCATCACTGCAGAACAAGGGGAGTGAATCCTGTGACAGCAAAGAACTAGAAGTACATTTTAAAATTTAAAAAAGAGTAAACCTTCCTCAAGTGTAAACAGTTAGAAACCTAACTCACAGAGGGACGACTGCATCTTAAACAGGTGCAGTAGTTACTAAGGCCATCGTGTGTAACAGTCTGGATATACTCACCCAAATTTTATTGGGTTTTTGGTACAAGTTGCAAATATTCCAGCACCACCAGGGACGTACTGCCAGCAAACCACTCGACTCCTGAAGAAAAGGAGTAGTCAAGACTACACTGAAAAACATCATCCAGAGCCTACACACTGCATAAATCTGCAAAGCTAAGTCAGAACTTAAGGCCTCAATGAAGGGATTACTTTTATAAAATCGCCACCTTTCATTTATAACATCCAGTGAGAACAAATTCTCTAAAGATCAGACACTAAATTATTTTAATGTTTACTGATTTAACCATTTTCATTCTTTACCCTTGTTGCAACAATATTTCGTAAAGAACGGTCTTTTTATTTATGTTACACTAAATCTAGAGTCTATAATTTATGGAGTGAATTTGATGTCTGCAGCCGTATGACCCATTAAAAAAATTATATATACATACATACATGCATACAGCTATTAAATTCATATGTTTCTGAATCATCTTCAACTGGGGGCTCATAAAATATGAGTCAAAATATATATTTCTCACAGAAGTAGGCGGAGAATTCGAAGTTTATAACAAACTTAGATGACTCAGTTGTTATTTTTGCCATTCTAAAAATCCCTGTGAGACACCGTCAATAGACCAAAAACCTATTTAAATCTCTGGCAAGAGTAATCTTGAGCGAAGGTTGATACCTTTGCAAAAACCCATTCCTTTTACTCGAATTGTGACCATTATTGGACAACTACTGCAGAGCAGGGGAGACAACCCGCCACACCAATGAAAAAAAACTAACGTTGTATATGAGCGTAAGTATATATACTAGCCGCCATTAAAAACGCATCGCATTAGTTTATGAACCACAACTCGTTATGCTAAATTTAAAATACATGAAACCACTGATTTTACATTTCTGATCCATTTACTAACCCAAATTTGCTGTATTATTAAACATTGAGACAATTCAGAACCGGCTCCTAAGCAGTTGTCAACCCTAGGTGTAAAAACAAAAGTCGCACTCACTGTCATCTTGAGCTAGTGTTGTTACACGAGGTTGACCAAGCCTGGGACGGTCATTGGTGGTACCTGTCGCCCGAAATATCATATGTAGGTTTTAAAGTTAATTTTGTCCTGTTTAGTATAAATTATGATACGCATCTGTAAATCTATGTAACTGTTATTGTACCGTTACAATGTTGGGATTTTATTTTATTGTACTTTTTTTGTTATTTTATTATTTAAGTAATATTTAGGATACGTGTGAGAATAAATGGATTCAGTATGGAAGATGAGAGAAAGGAAGGGCAGAATGTTAGACGGGCCTGCGTGCCCAATTCTAAACCCTTTGAAAATAAAGTTCGTTCGTTCGTTCGTTCACTATAGTGGACTGGTCACAATTGAAATGTCTGGCAACTTATCTGGTCGCCATTCCACTGCTGAGCATACCAAGAGCTTGCCATCGCTCTTGTGACGACAGTCGAGGCATGGCAAAAACATTAACAGACTTTCTTTCGATGAAAACAGATAATGGCTTTCTACTCGCTGAAACTTGACTAATGCGTGAGCCGAATTTCAATGTGATTCGACTTTTAATAAAGCCAGAATTTATCAAAAACCTTGTTTTGCACGAAGCACGCAAAACTTGAAGTAAACATCACATT
Organism: Oreohelix idahoensis; assembly: GCA_024509875.1. NCBI lineage: Eukaryota > Metazoa > Mollusca > Gastropoda > Stylommatophora > Oreohelicidae > Oreohelix > Oreohelix idahoensis. Next base: position 249,292 of record JAMPIV010018776.1, on the reverse strand, counting down.
GACAGTAAAGTGGGAATACATGAACTTCATCACTTGCACACTTTCGGGGTTTGAAAATCGCTCATTTGCATAAACATTTCAACAGTGAAAACATGTCACGATTTCGATGCGTTTTTAATGGCGGCTAGTATATGTTAGATCACCCTTTTTACGTAAAGACTATCTACTTGCATTAGGTATTAAATTTGTTTTGTTTGCGTCAAATGGTCTATTGGTTCTTTAAAATGCATTCTTTTCAATGTTTGACTTTCAATGTACAAAACTGGCACACAGCCCTAATGTTCTTATTCCGTTCTTGTTGCGTTCTTACCATTTTCTTATTATGTTCTTACCGAATTAATGGACCAAAGCCTTGTTTTGGAAATTAATTTAACATGTTATCAGTTGAGTGACCATGTAAAAAACATTAACTGCATCTTTAGCATTCTGAGCAGCGTGAGTTCTCTGAACTAATTAGTTTCGATAACATTTTATCTGGACTCTGGTTACGCTGATTTTTTATCCAGGTAGGAAGTTTTAAAAGGTTATAATTTTATATGAGGCTTGTCTTTTTCATTCCTCCGCCTTGGTGAGTGAGTTTCCGAAATGTGCGATCCAGTTTCAGTTATAAAAAATCGCGCTTAATGAAGCGGTGTAGACTGCCCTTTGTTAGTTCATGTGACTGTTCTCAACAGTCAAAATTATTGCCTGGAAAAGTTATTTTTATCGCGCATTCGATGTGGAGCTGGCGGAGAAATGTCATAGGATGGATCTGCTCTGAAATTGTATCTTGGTGCAAATTTTCACGGAAAAGTAAAATTGTTCTAAAACTATGCGCGCATGACGCGTGATATACTCATAGAGTTCAAATCAGGCTGTGTTAGTCTTTCTTTCTCTTCTTCAAATATTATGCTGACTGGCATGAGCAATCATAACTCTCTACAACTTCGGGTTATTTCTGTTCTTTTCCAACGAAGTTGTTGAATCTCTCAGCCGGGTTGATGAGAAGCGGAATGGGAACAAGACTGCACTGTTTTTCCGAGCCCACGAACTAGAATCATGCAATATTTTTTTAACTTGGCCTGTCATTGTGGCCTCTCGAAATATTTTAAGCGGTTGTATAGTTCCTATCTAAAAGTGCCTGACCCTAAGAAAATCATGTTAGAGAGAATAGTGTCCTTCCTTCTTCCCATTAATTGTTGTCTGTGGTCACAGTGTGTTCTAAATTTCATCTTCTCTGAAACATACCAAACTAAACTAACTATCTCTGTCGGATATGTGTATTGTTATTTCCTTAGTTAATGTTCTCTTTCTTTACACTGCTGGTCCTCTTAGCTTCCAAGAAATGCTTGACATTCTTCTGAAAATCCACATATCCGTTGCATCAAGTGATCTTGTCATTCGTTGTTGCAGTTTGAAAGGGCTTCTTTGTCCTCGTCAAATTTTTTTTTTTTTAAACAAATTTTCTTCTTCCTTCGCTCTCGTATAACCACATATTTTGTCTCATCAAGTTGGTGGTTGGTCACACACTTCTCTGGTCCTCATACAGTTGCTTCCTCAAATGGATTAGTTAAAGCCGTGCTGTCAGTCTGCGTGTCTCACGGAGCTGATAGTCTTGAAGGACATGTTTTACTGTTTATCTGTCTTCTCCAGAATAAATGTAGTCGCCTTTCTGATGTATAGTTTGTTGAACAGATGGTATTTGAGTCTGCAATGGTCGGTTCTCTACCTGAAAAATATCACTTGGTATTCTGTCAGCTATATCAAAGTCTTTTATATTTGGACATGCGCCCTAATATAACCGACTAGGTTGAACGGGACGCGCATCGCCAAAACGAAGCAAAAGTTTATTTTTTTTTTTTTTAAACTTGATATCAACATGGCAAGGAGTGGTGTGATTCTGTTCTGTCTGACTGTAGGGTTTCGCTATATCATTTCATTTTTATTTTTTTTTTAATTTCTTTATAGTTTTTATGTGTTGCCTGTCTTCAGTTTGAATTCTGCTTCCTTCCTTCCTTTTTCTTATCCTTGATAAGTATATTTGCCTTCCCATTTCCATATATCTTGCAGTGGCAGGAATCCACTGTGCTTGAAATCTGTTGAATTCCCAACTGGTTTCCATTAGTGCTTCTAACTTGCTGTCTAATTCCTTGGTTTTTTAATTGTTGTGTAATGGAGACAACGTTCTGGAAAGAATACGTCACATGATGATGATGAGCACAATCATTGCATTCAACGATGGTTATTGCAACTGTTTTAGTGCTTCTACCTCAGCTTTGAAGCTGTTTGAAAATTGTTGCAATGGGCACTGAGATATGGATTTCCAAATCATATTTTAAAGTTCAAAGATACGCCTCTTCCTCCAACTGCTTCTCCGTATGTTTATATATTTTTTTAAATTTGTTAACAAAAGATTATTTCTTGCCTGTAGAAATGCATTTAATACTGCCGGAGCACAGAATAAAGGCACGTACGCTTTGATGATTATAAGTAACGAGCAAGTAACCTGTCAAATATAATAGATAAATTATTATGTTGTGCCTTGTCTGCGTCATGTCTTGATGACGGCACTAATTCTCATGCTGTTATTCCATTCCATTTCAAAATCTTTGGATCTTGGGTACTCAAACTTATCACGACTATTGGTCAATGGTCAATACGCCACCAAAAAAAAAAAATCAAAAATAAAGAAAAGAAAATTGACAGGCCTGCATTTTATTGTAATCGGTGTTCAATTTAGCTTTCATTGTGCAAAGAGCGCATTTTCCCTACTTTCCCGAAAAGCTGATGGTGATTCGTTGTTTGTTACTGACGTTTCAACAAGTCAAGTAGTATATGGGGGAACTGCTATTTCATTCGCAATATGTGCCTCCATAAATTCATATTCAAATGGTATTTAACACGTAACAAATGTTGGCGATAATTTGGTTAAACTTTCTTGTGTTGAAAAACATATTCCTTAATTATAATAGAACTAGCAATAACCCGTCAATAATGACAAATGCGAAAAGCTTCTGCAGCGCGTTAAGATTCATGCTCTTTTATTTACTGTTTATTTCCGGAATGAAACTGGGTTCTACACCGACTTTTCTTCGTTGAGTGTTACTATTTTCGGGAGAGCACATATAAGGGAAACAATACAATTAATGCCTAATTTCAACCACAGTTGCATCCCTTAGATGTGAACGACGTACAAACGGTGAGAATTATGGATTTTGATAATTAGAATTCCTACCACCAAAACATTAAGAAATTATAACAAAATACTACCCCACGTGACCTCTGTAGTTCCCGGGGATCTCTGTTCAGATAAAGAAAGAATATGTCTACTACTCACTCAGGCATGTCGTAGAAGGCGACTAATAAGATGGTTGTGCATGTGGCTGGCATTCTCAACATGTAAAAATAATTTGCTACAAAAACCACCGCTGCATGAGTATGTAAATACGTGATGCTGGGTTCCTTCAAGATGACCAGCTGTTAATGGGTCTCCATGATCCACAAGGACCCAAAAAAAAAATGATGATGAATCCGAATGTCTATCTTCAGTACGTAAAAACTGATTACACGGTACTACTCCATGTGTACGTTTTACTTGCTAGTCGCTGTGGTCCAGTGTCAAATATATGATACAAAAGTGAATTGAAAACTAGTACAAAGGCCCCAGTCGCTTAACAACATTATATAAGCGTGACAGTTAACGAAAGTGTGGACTCAGTAACTTGAGTGAATTAACTCGCGCAGTCTTCAATCTCGTGCACATTCAATAAAAGACAATGTGAAATTCTGGCCCGTAAAGGTTTCATAAGAAACCAGGGCTGTGAATTCGGAGTCGGAAGTCGGAGTCGTGAAGTAGGTCGTTTTTTTTTTAGTGGAGTCGGTAAGAAATGCCCGGACCCCAACTGCGAATTTAATGCCATGTGACTAGTAAAAAAAGTGTATTCCTAGTTGGTGTTGGAACATTTTTTGGCTGACTCCACAATCCAGCATGAAGCTCAAGTTAAGAAATACTACATTTGGTTATGCATATCTTTTAAACCAAATAATTTGGAATAAACTCCAGGTTTTTTTGTTTTTGTTTTTATTTGATGTGCAAAAATCAGCCAATCCTCTGCATTACTTCTATTCCCTCTTGTTCATACCCTGCAATAATATATTCAGATAGATAGATAGATAGATAGATAGATAGATAGATAGATAGATAGATAGATAGATAGATAGATAGATAGATAGATAGATAGATAGATAGATAGATAGATAGATAGATAGATAGATAGATAGATAGATAGATAGATAGATAGATAGATAGATAGATAGATAGATAGATAGATAGATAGATAGATAGATAGATAGATAGATAGATAGATAGATAGATAGATAGATAGATAGATAGATAGATAGATAGATAGATAGATAGATAGATAGATAGATAGAGAGAGAGAGAGAGAGAGAGAGAACGAACGAACGAACGAACGAACTTTATTTTCAAAGGGTTGAGAATTGGGCACGCAGGCCCGTCTGACATTCTGCCCTTCCTTTCTCTCATCTTTTATACTGATTTCATTTATTCTCACATACATTTTACCCATCAATTCAAGGAATTCAACGTTATAAAGGTAAAATAATAGCATACTCACATTCACAGTATCTAATTATAAACATGAAATAAAGTATGTTGAAAAATACAAACTAAGTATCACCATGAAACAAAATATGTTGAAAAAACACTATCATCATCATTAAACCTACATTCGATATTATACCATTTGTTCGGAAAAATAATCACATTAGGGGGCAGATAATCAGAACTCATAAAGTAATCGAAAAGTTTACGATTGTATGAATAGGGACTGAGGTTGTTATCTTTCAGATAATGTGGAAGATAGTTCCAGAGATGAGCAGCAGAGTAAGCTAAGCTTTTCTTGAATAAGTCAAGCCTAGGCTTGGGCACTTGTATTTTGTTAAGGCGTTGACTGCGTCTTTCACTGTATTTGAACATTGGCCACAGATATGTTGGAGCATTCTGTGACAGGATTTTGTGAACAAATTTAGCTTTGTTGAACAGAAAGCGCTTTCTTAGAGGCAGTATTTTGAGATCTTTATATAGATCTACACACTGTGCTTGGCAGTTGTCAGAAACTAGACGCACTGCACGCTTTTGTAGTGAATGGAGTCTTTTTGTGTTGGACATAGAACAACCATCCCAGATTGTGGAGCAATAGTCCAGGTTTGTTTGTATGTGAGATATATAGAACAATTTACGTGCATCTTCATCTAGGAAATGTTTGATTTTAGCTAACTGGTAAACTTTCTGTGCCGTTTGCTTGGTCAGTGCATGAACATGTGAGTTCCAATTTAGATGCTGGTCAACGACTATTCCTAGAGTTTTATGTTCATTAACGTTTTCAATTGGTAAGGTACCAATATAGATCTGAAGTGTTGTTTTCTCTGAATTTACAAGAGAGAGAGAGAGAGAGAGAGAGAGAGATAGATAGATAGATAGATAGATAGATAGATAGATAGATAGATAGATAGATAGATAGATAGATAGATAGATAGATAGATAGATAGATAGACAGACAGACAGACAGACAGACAGACAGACAGACAGACAGACAGACAGACAGACAGACAGACAGACAGACAGACAGACAGACAGACAGACAGACAGACAGACAGACAGACAGACAGACAGACAGACAGACAGACAGACAGACAGATAGATAGATAGATAGATAGATAGATAGATAGATAGATAGATAGATAGATAGATAGATAGATAGATAGATAGATAGATAGATAGAAATAGAGAAAGAATAAGAGAAAGAAAGAAGCAGGAGAAACAGACAACTAGAAGTTAATATCTTCCTTACATTCCAACCATTGATGTCCATATTCCCCAATAATACTTCCGTAATCCATCCTCCCTCAATCCCTGCTCCCCTAAAACAAAAAGAATCGAATTCCGTTTCGAACTGACAAACATTGGTTGTTTTTATTCACTCAAAGATACAAAATCTTCGTCTCTGTAAGAACATACTTCCCTTCACCTTCTGAAATACCCTAACAATGGTTACTTTTTCTGTCATTCTTTAAAATAAAAAAAAAGTTCCTCGCGAAGAAAAGAAAAAAGTATCACCTAGTCCGCATTTTAATTCTGACGCCGTTCGCGAATTAGCGCGGACCTCCGCTGGGGTCAGATTTTTTACAGACTTGTAACGCCGTGACCTCAGTGCCAGTTTGCACAACGCGTTGTTGAAGCTCATATCTTTATGAATATTCCCGCAGTCTGGATTCTGTCGGTCAATATTGGGCTGCGAATGCCATGCACTGGTAGTTTAAACTGCGGACTCTGCTATTCCGCGTCAATGTTTTGATAATAGAAGAGTGTTGACTCAAGATCGAGTTACAAAAAGGTCTTCATCAAAGTGCTCTTTGTATTCAGGCGGTTCTAAATGCTATGTTGTCGTTTGTGAAAGTTGTGTTCCTCCAGATAAAAATCTTTTGTTCAGACTCTGCTGTTTGGAAAGACCCGGCCTCTGCTCTGAGACATAAAGAGAAATGGAATTAAGTGCAAAATGGTCACGAATTATTTTTAAAAAGTACAATGTCATGCTTTTTCATGAACAGTACTTGTTTGGGTGTTTTTGAAGCTACCATCAGTCATTTCTTTATCTGAGATCTGACATGAAATAAAATTCATATTACCATCTGTCTGTGTGTGTATAAGGCATGCTAAGCCTATAAATAAAACTCATTTCACATTAACAAGCCAGTATAAAAGATAACAAGTCATTAATACCCTTCAGTAGGGTATTAACTAAAGTTCATGACAGTAGACTTGGACACACACAAAAAAGGAAATGAGTATTTTTTTCGAATTCCTTTCACCGATCACTTTTACGATGGCTGCAAAAATATATTGCTCATCGTGTCAAATGCCTTATTCTTTCACTGAAACAAAAGTAGATTTGTGTGGTTTTTCTTCAGACTGTATAAACCTTTCAGAAGCGGAAATACTTGGGTTACAAATAGCTACAATAATGATAAAACTTAGTAGCAAATAGCTATTATGAGAAAGCTTACTTTGCTTATATATATATATATATATATATATATAGAGAGAGAGAGAGAGAGAGAGAGAGAGAGAGAGAGAGAGAGAGAGAGAGAGAGAGAACGAACGAACTTTATTTTTAAGGGGTTAAGAATTTGGCGCGCAGGTTCGTCTAACATTCTGCCCTTCTCTCAGAGAGAGAGCGAGAGAAAGAGAGAGAGATAGAGTGCATTCGCTCCGTCTAGTTCCTGGTGGCTTCAGAAGAGACAAAGAAAGAACTGACCTACTGCCCCCTCAGGGATGTCGAACAAGTCGACTAATAGGAAATTGTACATGGATCCTGGCAACTTTCTTATTTCAAACAAATTGTCACAGAAAACACCCCTGCAAGCGCCTGTGACTACTTTTGGCAGCCTCCATGTGACGTAACCAGCTACAGTGGTAGCTTCATACTTCGTCAAGAGCGCAAAGAAAAATTATGATGATTTTGATATCTTTCATTTCATTCCTTACCTTTCAGCTTTCAGAAGTCGGAGTGGCTAAGAGGTATGGCGTCCGCCTTGAATTTTAAAGGTACCGGGTTCGATTCACAGTAGAGGGAATATAATATACGGATTTTTTGTTTTCAGAACCAGTGGTCATATTGATGTCATACGTCCCCCCTGGTCTCCTGGGTAGTGAGATCGGATGCCTAGGCATCTCGGATAAGGGCGACAAAATAGTAGGTCCCGTGTGCAATGTGCGCACGTTAACAATTCCACGGCAGTTGGAAATCGTAAAGAGTAGGCCATGCGACCGCTGCCCTGGTAAAATTTAAAAATTAGAAACCTACCAACTACAAAAATATTTATAGAATGTGTAATTCCTATATACACAGATTGTGATTCTCGCCGGTGCTACGGAGTTCGTGCACTGTGCTGGGATCCCCCTTGTGTGATCTAAGGGAGGAGAACATTTCACTGATGGAGTTGTCCGCGTGCAATGAAGATATTCCTAAACACGAAAATCAAACCCTCCAGCTTCCCTAGGAGCATAGATTTACAAGAAAGACGCACTAAGTCTTTCTGCCCTGTTCAAATAGATCTACAAGAAGGACGCACTAAGTCTATCTGTCCTGTTCAAATAGATCTACAAGAAGGACGCACTAAGTCTATCTGTCCTGTTCAAATAGATCTACAAGAAGGACGCACTAAGTCTTTCTGCCCTGTTCAAATAGATCTACAAGAAGGACGCACTAAGTCTTTCTGCCCTGTTCAAATAGATCTAAAGAGTGGCAAAAGATCCAACTCACCCAGCACATAAAACCTTTGATAGGGGTAACCAGTACATAGGCCACATTCCATTAAACCATAATAGATACCCGTCAGGGTGGAAAACAATGGATGAAGTGGATCAATACCCAGACATATTTAATGCGATAAACAGTAGTGCTCTGTATAAAGCAAAGATCCCCACCATGGGAATTAAAAGTGACAGAAACTGACTCCCACTTAACAAAGATCATAAATAAATCTAACGACATAATCTCAGCAAAAAGTAAAACACTAGAGTACATAGAACGGTATATAAATAATAGCCTAACTATATATACAGATGGGTCAAAAGATGAAGAAGGACAATTAGGAGCAGGAATAGCAATACCAAAATTAAAAATTTATAAAAGATACAAAGTAACAGGTAATACATCCATCTTTACAGCAGAATTAGTGGCAATCCTAAAAGCTTTAGAAATAGCTGCAGAAAATCCACCAAAAAAAGTAACCATTCTCACAGATTCCCTATCATCAGTATTAGCTATCAGAAACAGAAATGAATGTAGCAGGCCAGATATTATAGAGGAAATACTACAGGTTAATACATATCTACAAACTATAGGATGCAGTGCAACACTAACATGGATACCATCACATGTGGGGATAGCAGGAAATGAGCTTGCAGACAAAGAAGCCAAAGGGGGGAGAACTAGCCATAACAAAATTGAAGTAGGCTTAGGGAAGTTTGAAATTAAGAGCTTAATTGCTCAAGCAATAACTAAAGAGTGGATAACAGCATGGGACCAAAGTAAAAAAAGCAAGACACTCATATAAAATCCTTAAAAAACCAAGCAAAAAATGTCAAATAAAAGATGAACTAAAAATACCAATTAATAAAAAATTGCTGAGGCTCAAGTTTGGAACTGGATATTTCATGATTGAGGAACCCACATGTGAAGAGTGTCAAGAACCAAACACAATTAGACACTTTCTGGTGGACTGCAAGAAATATGACCAACAGAGGCAAAACATTAAGACATACTGTAGTAACCACAATGTAGAAATGAGGGTAGAAAATCTGATGGGCACAAAGACCCCTTCAGAAATGCAAAAGTTAATAAAACACTATATTACAAAAACTAAAGCTAACATATAAAAAACAAATAAGGATTTGAGTCAGTAGTCCAAACTGGTGAAAGACTCGCCCCAGATACATACAGATTAACTAAAGAAACCATCCAGTGAAAATTAAAAACATACTAACTTAGAAAATAGCATATTTTGGAATTTCTTTTAAAAACCATGTTGAACTATAACTACAAAAGGAAAAATACCGACTAGAGATAATATAGTATAAAATAAATACAAACAAAAACATATTACAATAAAGGAAACACGTCCTGATATAACCAACAACTCCATGTACATGGTAGATGGTTGAAAGGGGCGTGCTACAAAGAAAAGTAGCAAACACATTAATTATAAAAAAAATCTACAAGAAGGACGCACTAAGTCTTTCTGTCCTGTTCAAATAGATCTACAAGAAGGACGCACTAAGTCTTTCTGCCCTGTTCAAATAGATCTACAAGAAGGACGCACTAAGTTTTTCTGGCCTGTTCAAGAGTCTGTTCATGTCTTCTTTTGCCTTTTCATGTTTTTTGTCCAGTTCCTTTTCCCGAGTGTTTTCAGATCTCCATCTGTTTCCCTTGCCCAAGTGATTCCAGAACACGTGACTGCCTTTCAGTCTATTTTCTAAGCCCACGTATTTTTCTCGCCTCTTGTTCCACTGTCTTGCTGGTTCCTGCAACAGGCTTGTTCGGTATCCACAAAAATATGTAAATTTTTCCTCATTTAAAACTCTGGTAAGAGCCAGGTCTTTCTTATTTCTCTTCGCTGAAATTCTGTTTTTTTTTTCTTTTACAGGCCTCCTTAGGCTTAACCTGTCCTCTTTTCCCACTAATCTTATTAATATCATAATGGAAATGTATTAATAGACACTGAATAAAATATGCGCAGAAAAAAACTGGGCTAGACAGTGATCCAGAAAAACAGGACCATATCAACAACTAAGACGCACGCGAAATGTAGTAGCGCCATTTTTGTTAATTAATGGTTAAAAACATCTTATTTAGCTAATAATAAGTTATCAGGAGTCTGCAACCCCTTCAGTGAGCATAGGCCTTCAACAAACTTATGCCAACCCTCTGTGTTTCTTTTACACGCCTCCATAGGTTGGTCTCTAGAAATTGGATCGTTAAGAAAGAATAAAGACCTATTCGAGATAGGGACAAGAAGACGGGAAAGCGAATGCTTTCCACTGGTCAGTGTTTTCTAATTACTTATGGAAAGAGTTCTCTTTCCCCACGACCTTAGCTTCTGCCCTTAGATCTCATAACAGAAAAAGCCCCTAACCTCATCTGAGTAGAGGAATGTTCCTATAGGTGAATATGTAACACTGACAGTACGAGTGATACATTAACAAACTAGATAATGATCAAACGATCGTTGGGTTTATTAATGAAATATCCACACATATAGGGTTAGTAATGGTTAGAACGTGATGATAGTGAAAGACGATTCACACAAAACACATAGATGAGATAATAAAATTGCAATCAATTAAGTAGTAGTAAATTAAGAATGCACTTGTGCAAAGTGAAATGATGATGATGTGATATGATACGTGTTACCAAAATGGTGAGTAATCTACACAGTCCATGTGTCTCTAAATGCTTCTCATTGATATGATGATTCACACGTATGCATAAAATGTCCCAAGATGTTATACGTTATGTCGAGTGGGGTATCTCTAAATCGAGGACGTTCTGATGAAAACTTTTGTCAGACTGAGAATGGTGACGATATATATATATATATATATATATATATATATATATATATATATATATATATATATATATATATATATATATATATATATATATATATATATATATATATATATATATTCCTTCACTGTTTGAATATATCTCTGTAGTGTTGATCAACAGTTAATAGCTGTCATATGAACAAAAGGTCTGTTGTCTAATCTCCCGAGGGTACTGGTCAGGCTGGATATCTTCACGAAATGTTAGTGATATGTAGACTCATAATCTTGCGTATGTAGTCGGGATTCATAAAATATACTTTAGAGTCTGCTTCATAGAATGCGCTTAAGAGTGTGTTGCACTTGGTATAAATATGAGATTCCACTTTTGAGCTCTTTAGCTTGACTTCAGATAATAATGATCTTTCAAGTGGTTTGAACTTGTGATAACTATGTATTGAACTTGTGAGCCAGCAATATATGGGTGACGAACAATGCTGCGTCCACCTTCTGACTTGTGGGTGAGACAATATTCCTTTTTAATTAAGGAATGAAAGATGTCCTATGGCGAATTCTGCTAGCCAAATGTCCGTTTTTGATAACTTATTTCTGGTTAGACGTCAGACACGTTGCGTGTAGACTCAGACTTCTGATGAACTGAAGACACACCAAAGTCTTCGTAAGTTTTTCACATTTAACATCACTGGTTGACTTTCATTCATACTACTGCTCATTATTGATCTCTCTCTGAGTTCGATTCTAATGATGTTAAATATCTTGTGCATGAGAGACTGTGATGATGATGAAGGTGATGTATGAACTATTAATTACCTCCTATCATCCTATCATCTTCTAGGAAAATCTTCTGATTTTATTAATCAGTTATGAAAAGAATTAATTGAAACTCTATCTTTCGCACCTTTAGCTGTGAGGTTAAAATAAACAAAGAATAAGAAAATGTATTAATAATCTGTATAAGATCTACTAACCTTCTTTTCCCTTCGCTAAATCCTTTAAGAACACAATTAATCACAGAACTGAATTATCATCCACTCTGAATAAACACGTGTATTAGGCTAGGCGTTATAGGGATTGTTTCTCTGCCTCACAATGTAAAACCTGGACTGCACTCTCTAGCGAGCTACGCGGTATTATATTTCTGGAAGTCCAATGTGGGTTTCTTAGACAGGTAATGTACAGCTCCGCCAATACAACCAATCCTTGAGAGCCTCTCTGGTCACTCATTCACAGGATCGCTCTTGTCCCCTGTCAGTCCAAACGTGGGTGTGGTAATTCGCGACCAACTTTCGTTGCCTGGCTTATTTGACAAACAGGTAGTGAGATAATTGGCTGGCCAATTCAAAAGTGCTGTCACATTATTCTCTGGTTGTTTATTGTTCCATGTGTTGGCGGCACTCTTTGTTAACTCCGCCCATTGTCGCCAGCATGCTAACATGTCCTCTTTGTGGCGCCGCCTATTGATTTACATGCCGGTTGGTTTAATCAGCATGAGACGTTTTCACCTGGCCAAGCTGGGCGTCCAATGTGGTGACCTGGCTGAGCAACAAAGATAACCACAGTCCACAGAAATTTTATAATGCCCAGATGTCTGATTTGGATGACCAAATGTGGTTTCACCAGTTTATCACGATGCATTGTGGGCTTTAAACGATAATGTCAGGTATGGGGACTCAATCAAAAGACTTTATTTCCCCTGATGAAAGAACAAATGCGGTTCTTTAGATACCGGTCGCGAGTAATCACAACGATGAAATATCAAATGTGGGATAGCAAATGTGGGATGAAAGAGCAAATGTCGGAGAAAATACAATACGATAGATGTAGGAAAAGATAGAGCAAAAAGGCCTTTGCGCTCGTTTATCACAAATATGCGTAGATAAAATTACAAAATAGATAATATATTCAATCGATTTTATTTGCTTAAATCTTTTTTTAATAATTGAATCCATATTGTATACCAGCTAACTAAAGATTCGAACTATGTATGTCTTTGTTTTACATCTTAAATATTTATACTTACATTATCATCGTCATCATGTTCATTTTCACTGCTGCTCGAGCATAAAGCCACCACTTCAGCTGGTATCCTTATAGAAACCCTGCACCGAACACTCACATGCTATAGCAACGGAGGTTTATGTTTAAAACAATTTGTTTTACTTGATGTCGCTGCCAGACACATGTACAACCTCAGATTAGTTGCCTTGTACGAAGTGCCTGAGCGACTTATTGTATTACTGTAGAGAGGAGAAAAAAATTTGACAAGAAATGAAACTTTAAAATAAAAATTTTAATAATGTGTGTGTGTGCGAACGTGCACAGGGCATCACAGTAAAAGAACATACAGCAATAGCAAGTACGGCTAATATGAACGCAGAACGCAATGTGATATATAACAAAAATTTCTTTACGTGAGAAATTGTTTAACAATCAAAAATTATCCACACCATCAATATTTTCATCTCCTTTTTCACTCCTTACGGAGCATTAGATCACCACTGTAGCTGGTTCATCTAGCAAGAAGCCTATATCAAAATACATGCTCCTGAAGCAGTAGTTTCTGTTAGCACTTTCTTTAACATAATAAGGTTGCCAGCAGTGGCGTATCCTGGTAATGCGAGCTAGGCGTGCTGCTACTTAAAATGAATATGTACGCCTACTATTTAACTTCTTCCCCTCTTAATTTAAAAACCAACTATATTCAATTACGCAACGATAGTTATTAGGGGTATATGTCAATTATCTCCGAAATACTAATTAACTTACAACTTGAAACTCACTGTCACTGTAATAATCTGCATTCCCGGCAACTAACAAAAATTAATCACAAAAATTACTGGACGGATACAGCCGATTTTTACAACTCGAGAGCTGCAAGACCACCGCACGCATGTTCGTATTGTATTGACGTATCTGGCCATGACCCCGATCCACACAAACCAGTCTTTAAACGTAAAACCGAAAGGTGCCGCACGCATAGTGGCGGAATTACCCGAGAAACTTCGGGCGATTGCTACCAACCAAAAAAACTGCACTATAAAACGCGTCTGGGAAACTGAAACTAGATATACTCGTAGATTGTATGCGGGAAAATCCGTTATCCTGATGCGTGCGGTCCGAAAGCAGAACATTATAAGAGAAATATTTTATACAATAATACATTAAATTTTTATTTTCCTTCGGGCATAGGTGTGCGCAGCACGCACAGCACACATAGAGAATACGCCACTGGTTGCCAGTACCATGCACAACCTTAAGATAGTCGACTTTTAAGAAACGTGAAAGTGATCAGTAGTCTTCGTTTTCTGTTTTCTTTGTCACACAATCAATGATTGGGAAGAACATCACGACGCGGGAAGATTTGATCAGGAGTTGAGAGAAATATCTTTGAGTGACAGGTTTATGATGGGAACACCTATTTCAAATAGATACGCCAAAATGCTTTTTTATAGTAATAAAGGGGAATAGAATGTTCGAAAATTCATGAAATTTTCCAGTGGAACACTAATTAGACGTAAAGCTGAGAAAACTCCTCCAAATATGTTGATTATAGAGAAAACAGAATATTTAACATTTTCCAAATCAAGAACGAGAGGAGAGAGAGAGAGAGAGAGAGAGAGAGAAAGAGAATGACAGAGAGAGCGAGAGAGAGACGGAGAGAGGGAGAGAGAAAGAGGGACAGACAGAGAGAAAGAGTAGAGAGATAGAGAGAGAACCAAAGAATCAGAAGAAGAAAAAGAGAGATATAAGACGACTGAAAATGCCTTATTCCTCCAAGTACCAACACCTCTAGATTTTCACTGTGAGGTTTAATAACGTGAAACGAACAACTCATGAGCAATATTCTACGAAGTCCTGTTTAAAACTAAAAGTAAAAAACTGTTAGCCAATGAGATGCATCAAGCTGTGAACAATAAAATCCGGGCTAACTGACCAGGTACGTAGAAGAAATAAGAACCACCCTTAATACTTTCTTTAATCTACTTTGGCGCGTGGGGTAATTTTATTCCAATAAAGTGAGCGGTGTGACTCTTTGTACTTTGATTCGGTATATTAGAAGTGCGAATGAGGATTTAATGAAGCGAAAGGATGAACGTAGACAGCTGTTATTGTTGTTAGGTTTCGTGCAGAATGTGCTGTCAATCTCTATAATTGTGTCTGTTGGTCACACTATATTTATTCTAGTAATTCAGTGGTTCTCAAACCCAGACCATGCAGCCGGACATAGGCCTAGATTGCAGTTTATTCTCAGAACTTTATAAGAAATATTAATGAAAACTTCCGTTTCATAAAAGTAAATTGAAGACGGATTCATTGTCGGCCCGTGAACACCGAGGAAATACAGGCGTAGCAGGCAGTCCTTTTCAGGACAAGTCCTTTTCAGGGCTTCATCGTGCTATCAGACAGATACTACTAGTGCTTTTCAATATTTAGTATCTATCAATGTTGCCCTTCAGTTAAGAGGTTTAACTCTTTTCTACTGGCAAATCGCTCTCTAATATAACCAACGGACTTAAGTCTAGGTTGAAAAGAGCGTGCGTAGCTACAATAAGGCAAAACCCGAGAGGAAAAGAATTAGAAACGAATAAAAATGTTACAAACCGTGTTCTATTACTTTTCAGTGAAAGAATTCTTTAGTGAAAGAATAATAACCACTTTTAAAATTAAATAAGACACATGTATTTTGTTTGAAGTGAGGAAATCAAACAAACAAATCAAAGAAATACAGAAAAGTTCGCTGAGTTTAATGCTTATGTACCCTATAAATTTGTTCAAAATCCAATTCTTAAGTGATTTATATGAAATGAATATAGCGCTTTTGTGTCAGAAGTAGTGAGAATATAGCTTCTTAATTAACCACAATGCAACATTCCGATTCAAATCACCATATTACTAATTGCCTATGTGTCTGAGAGTAAACTGCCTGTGTTAAATTTACTGGGCAGACCGCGAGAGGGAAAGAGCAATTCTTATGTAACTACAGACCAGTTACTTTGACGGATTGTTTCCCTCCCTATCCTGATGTATTATGTAACCTGTTAACCTCATCAGTCATAGACGTTCAAAATAGTTGTTCTCTGATTCACTGAATTCTGAGGCCAGCGGGAGACAGACCGTAAATCTTCGACAAATATGGAGAGTTAATGGTCGAAGCACATTTTGTGTTTCCACAGTTCTACATGGTCCTACGAAGTGCTGACTATTTATCCTCTGTGTAGTTAACTCTCTATATGTGGCCGGAGCTGAATCTGTGAGGAGTGGGCAAAATGTCGACGGAAAAATACACTACAATAAAACAAAGCCTCTATGTATCCTTCCTGGGAGCAAAGACAAAAGTCAGAACCAGCTAAATACGTGCAACGACTGAATATTATAAGTCATCCGTATCCCACAATTGCAAGAATAACCACAGCGTTCGAGTTATACCGCACATTTCCACCAACATTATGTTGCAATCTATTAAGGTCACGAGGAAAGATTTTTTGTTGAAAACAGACTTAATAAGAGACTAAGAAGTTTCATCCTTTCTTTGTAAAGTTAAAAAGTGCGAGTTGTTATAACACTGATTCGCTCTACAAGTTTTACAAAATATATTAAATATCCTTTCACGATTTACTTTCACAGCGAGGCACCGCATGGATTGTACTCGGTTAGCTTCCGGTAATCCTATCACTCATATTTCATTTTTGTTGTCTGGTGTCCTCCTTTATGTCCAACGAGTTTCTGTTAATTACTTATTTGTATTTATGTGGCCGTATAACCACCATTGTGGTTAAAACAGACGATAGATTTGTAACTAAAGCTCAAGTATAAAATAACGTAAAACTATCATTTTGTTAGAAACAGACCATACAATCTTAACTAAAATAAAAAGACATTAAAAAGAGGAAACTCTATGGTAGGCGTGGGTAACAAATGCAGGTTATCTTTTAGCGGGGGTCACGTGATTTGTTTTATCCAATGGTTGAGCTCAAGATGACCCAAGCTTGCCGGCGGTAATTTTTATTAGGTTTAGTTTAGCAAAATGATGTGAAGCAGAAAGACGTCCTCCTGGTTTTTTTCCTGTCTGTTGAGGATTTTTTCAACTTGAAGTAACTGATTTGTTCGTCAGTTATAATCATGCTGTTGTGCATTACAAGAGTTATTGTAATTCAGATTTATTTCTTTGGAAAGCAGTAAGTAGAGTGCTCGATATTCATTGATTGTAAAATGTTTCAGCAAGTACTTATAAATTCTGATGAAACCCATTTCACCTCAGGAGAGGCAGAACGTAATGAACTATAAGCTACAAAAGAAAACAAAACTACTGTAAGAATTAGTAAACATTGATATGTTCGCCCAAGATATAAGAAGAAGTTTGACGGATGTGAATAAGAAGGATGCTACCTTATTCCCTAAAACGTATAGGTGCACTCGAAAAGGAGATATCTGCTTTTGTATGAACATTTGGAGGTAAAATGCCCTATTCATGTACCAAATGAATATTACTTGCCTGAATAATAACTGCAAATAAATTTCACCTTAACATTTGATGAGGCAGTTGCCAAATTGCTTTTACCTTGGGATAAATGAGGAGGTGTATGTCAGTGCTAATATGATCTAAAATAAAATTGCTCTAACTCTCAATACACAACTACAACATCAGCAGAAGAAGGACTTAAAATAAGAAACGAACCTGTGTCCCCAAAGAAAGTGGGAAAATCTTCATCTCTGGCAAGCTCTAAGCCAGTAACACAACCTAATATCTCACGTGAATACTTCACTCCACCCCTCACACCCCTGTCACATTTATTTATTATTTATTTATTAATCACAAGACTCAGGTTTCCTCCATTATTTATTTAAGAGTTCACCCATCCGTAACTTTAACCTATCAGTCTATTCTGTGTTGTTCGTCTTCCACTACACATTACTGGAGACAAATATTTCGGCCTTTATTTGGTGTATACTTGCTGATAGAAAAGTTATATTAGTGACTGCGTCTTTAAATTATCTGGGTCGTTCACGAGTCCTAATACCATAGTTGATTGATTGTGAGAATGACCTAAGCCAATTGACTTATATCGCATACAAGAAAAATTAGAAAAGTCTGATACTTTGCACATTGCAATAATTATATCAATATTAAAAAACGTTTACGTCAAACATTGCTGCTATCACTCGAAAGAAGAGGATAGAAAAACACGTTAAAATATTTCGTTAATGCATCAAATCAGGAGTTTCTTTGCAAAGAAGTAATTTTCTGTTAAGTTCAAATTCGAAAATAAAATGACTGTTGAAAGGTTTGTACAGTCAAGCAATGACGTAAATTTGCTATTAATTATTTAATGAAAGAAACATTTGCACTTGTCTTGTTAACTTACTTAAATGCTTAGTCGTTCCTCTTCTATCGCGAGGTTTGAAAGAGAGAGCGCCAGACTATCATATCGGCTGTCTTTCCCCTGACCTGGTTCCATTCTAGTCCCCGGTCCTTCAGAGATGATCTATTGTTGTCCTCCCAGCGGAGTCTGGGTCGTCCTGGAGGTCTGGATCCCTGGCTCTTAGCCTCCTATACCTGCCGTGGCAGCCGATCTTCTCCTATTCTGCAGACATTTCCAAACCATCTTAGTTGGAACTTCAGGGGTTGGGTTTATGGCCTTGTCGTATCGTCTGGTTTTGGACCATGTCTCTTCTTGTTACTTCAACCACCTTTCTCAGATACCTTGTATTGTTAATTTAAATATAAGTCAGAAAAAACTGCACACATGAAATATAAAGGCATTTGTTCAACAACATTACAGCACTATATTAAAAAAAAAAAAAAATAACAGAAGCGGAGACACAACATACACAGGAATAACAGAATGATTCTTGGTGAAAACAGAGTCAGACTGAGCTGTATGGAATAATGACAGCAGTGCTGTGTTTTATTATACGTGTTTTTAATAACCTCGATGTAAATAATTGTCACGGATTGCCTCCCCTTAGCTCTGCAGTAGTGGTCCACCAAGAGTATCAAAAATGGATCGTCAAAGGTGTCTACCTTCGCACAAGATTACTCCTGGCAGAGTTGTAGATAGAAGGGTAATGACGCTTCTTTCCCAAGGGAATTTTACACAAGATAATTCAGAAGTCAAGAACAATGCTGTGTGACAGTGCGAAGACGATGTGTGAAGAAGAATGGTAGTACGGGTGGGGTTCGTGTGTAATGTTGTCGTCACTCTCTCTGGCCTACTTTCACACGCGTCCCGCAGTCACAGAAAAACTCTTGATGACAGGGGTCCCACTTTTATTAATGAAACCCTATCAGGTAGCATATGAATCATACAGAAAACAATGTTGTCCACAAGTTTACTTTGTAGGTAATTCTTATACGACACCATATAACCAAGCTATTTAGGTATTCTCTACGTAACACCATATAACCCAGCAGAGACTGCTGGACTCTCTGAAATAAAATGAAACAAAATAAACTAGCATCGTTCTAATGGACAAACATCATTTACGTAATAATACATACACATGTGTGAAAATATGCTGGTAGATGCGCTTAAATGACCATGCGTGTGTGTGTGTTGTGTGTGTTCATGCAGGTCTGTGTATATATGTAATCATACAATAAACATATTTAAGTCAACAATAATGCCTTCATACTCATACTAAACTAACTACATCATCACGCGAGAGAAAACTTAAATGAAGCACTTCTATCTATGATGAAATATTATACACAACTCACTGGTCTAAATGACCACATATGATCAGTATCTTAGAGGCTTAGTTGCTCTAAAGAACAAGCAGATATAAAAATATATACTGTATTCTTACAGCTCTATGCTAAACGTAATAGGCATAGGCTACTCACGGAGCTAGAGGGTACGCTAATCTTTCTCTCACAAAAATCACTGATGTAAAATTAACCAAACTTACGGCTCACAAGAATGCAATATAACTATTACTTAACACTACACAAATAATAATAATGGTAATACGTACACACTTGTATACAGCACATTGCGGCACTAGAATCCTCTAATAAAATTACTTAGTACTTTACACATTTAACATACAGTCTCACGGTTGAAAATAGCGATGAGATAAATATACGTGAAATTACACTTGACAATACATACATCGCAAATCAGCTTGTATCAAACTATAGGTACACAAACGCTAAAAAGCATTAACTTCTAAACCTAAAACGTCTAATATTACTTTATGTTAAGTATTATAAAATGTTCTCATAGGTAAGCATACCTCAATGTCGTTAGCTCTCTTAGCACAGACGCAACTATGCAACAGCCCGAACCTCACTTGGTTATCGAACGAGGGCGCGTTTTTCACAAGAAGACGATCTGGCTACTTCTCAGCTCTGACTGAAGCCTTCAACTCTTTTAGTTTAAATCTTACCTATACTTCCCGGTACCTTATAATAGCCACGTCAAAATGTCAGGCAAAGCTCCGCCCATCCCTCTAGGGAGCAAATCAAGAGTCATATGCTCAGTTTGGATGACATGAGATCACAATTTAGTAAAGATTATCTTCCTAAACGTTCACAATTCAAGGTCCGCCCACTAGTGGTTACATTCTCACGATATCTCTTACCTAGAGACACACCTCTCACGGTTTTGTGCTCAACAAGATGTGTTCCTCTGGTGTCAGACAGCGCCGAGATGTCTAAAACCAAAGGCCGTCTCTCATTACATTTTCTGCGTCTCACACGTTTGTCTTCCTTTCAGATGGCAAAGGTGTTTCGTTTAGATCGCCCATTCCCGTGTGAGAATGTCAACATGATCACAAATATACACTGTAGACTAGATCGAAAACTATTACTCAGACTAAAATTACACCTTTCTGGCCACACGGTCACAGCTGCATAGGGCAGAGCACTATTAACTTATATCTGATCCGTCGCCTTTTGTGAAGAATTAAACAATCGTGTTAGCCCATTCAATCCCCCAGCTGGTGTAAATCCAGCGAAATTCTGTTATAAGTATTGCTCTATAGATGTAATATGTCTAGATGTATATATATTAAAGGGTCTTGCTCATACGTTTGCTTGCATACTCGTATAATAACTGAATCAACAATGATTGTTGTGTTTTAAAATCACATGTAAAAAATTTAATAATCATTTAGTCTTAACAGGTGAAAATAGCGATGGAATGATGGTGAATTTTAGATTTAAATAAAATTTGTCTTCACTGAGACTTGGTTTGAGGATTGATATAAAAACAATTGTCGTTTTGCTGCTTCCTTAATCAACTTAGCTGGTCTAAGTGAGTCCTGCAGCTGTGGTTTCATCAATTCTTCTGTGATGAGGGCACTTCTTCACACAACTCGTCCAATGTAGGCGGTTAGAGTTGATTCTCTGCTTTTAACTCACAACTAGTGACGTCTTGTAGCTTCGTCCCACGAACAGTCTGAGAGTCTCGTTCCACGAACCCAAAGTCACTTTTGGACACTCAATCTCGTGGTACAGTTTTGAATGGACACAGCAACTTAGGTTAGATGCTTTCGAATCACTTGTTCTGGAAATTTTAGTATTCCTCTTATAACGGATGATCGGCTTCCTTAGGTCTCCAGTTTTGGTATTTAATAATGCGGGTTTACTTTTAAGTTTCAAAGTTGCCCAAATATTCGATCCTGGTCCTTTAAGTTTCCAGTCTTTGTATTTAAAAATACGGGTTTACTTTTAAGTTTTAAAGTTGCCCAAATACTTCGATCTGTCACTTATAATTTTGGAATTCTTAGTCCGATGTCTCTCTGGGTCCTGGGAGTTGTTAATTTGACGTTGCGACGCCGTCTGATCTGTGTCTCCCATTTCGCTAGATTATATTTCCATTTCTCAGTTCTATCCCAGATTGTACTTCCGACGAATTTGCTCTCAAATTAAACCAATGGTAAGCTCTTTAGAACTATATGGGTCGGGGTGTTAATTCATAAAATTCCAACGCGTGACCTCTTTCTAACAAGGCAGTAATACTTCCGACTGAATCTTTATGCAAACTCACAAACAAATCTGTGAACTCATTTCCTGTCTAGATGCTTCCCGACTGTCGCGTTTAGATAGGTTTTAAAGTTATTTAAGGTCCCGCCTGAGTATAGGAGAAGGTGATGATACATGAGATGTAAAGGTGTAAGAAAATAGAGTTTCACGAGTGGATAGTGTAAGGAGGAAATCTGTCTCTGGACGGAATAGTTTTTCTAGTCCAGCCTATCTATACATCTAAAATTTTGTATAAGACAATCTTGCACCTCTATATATTTGGAAATATAAGTTTACTAACCACAAATACACACACAGCTATGTGACAACAAGACACACAAACGTGAAAAGTTATGGTTAAATGGGTATGGGTCTGACCAACACACCAAGTTTAGTTCTTTTGTTGTTTATTATCATTAAACTTTACAACATCAAATATCTAAAAGAAAGATCAAACACATCAGAATTACATATATAGAGAATTAACAGAATACCTGTGCCGTCCCCTCCTTGAGGAGATAAGAACCCAATAAGTTAATAACCCCAAAGGTTTAAAAGTTTGGCACTAGGTTACAGTATAGACAGTAAAGAAAACAAAGTTCATAATACGTGCTACTCCGTAAAGTAAACAATTTTTTAAAGCAAAATACTAGTTTGGTACAAACTACGGTAAGAAGAAAATATTCAATCTCTTTCTCTGTCATACGTGGCCACGCTCTCGCTTCTTACCTGCTCTTGGTGATATTTCCTGGAATATACAGTTATCCTGAATATATTGATCGATATAGATAATGTTAGTGTTCAGTGCCAAATTAACCCCAGTCTAGCCTTGATGATAACGTTATAAGGTGGACGCCAACTTTGGTGATATAATCCTGGATCAATAATGTCACCTCGAATAGTTAATGGTAGAAAAAAATCGAGATCTTGTGTTCACAGCAAAGAATGGGAAAACAAATACTTCTGGAATTTGGACACAGCTAGTTGCTAAAAAAATGTTACTGCTGATGGTAATTGATTGATTGGTACATCCTATCGGCTGGCTCTGTGGTGAGTGCTAATTTTGAAACAGTGCAACGTTCTGAATAAATCCGGTGCTGCGTCTGTCAAAAGTCAGGTATTGATATTATTGCATATACCACTCCCGTGGGCTGATAAATTGGAAAAAATATCTGGGAATTGATAGTCCATCAGTAACTGGAGACAATAATTTAAAAAAAACGCGTGCCGCTCTGTCAGGTCTACGAGAATAAAAAAGACATTATGAAACAGAAATGCAACTATTCTATAAGTACACGGACGGGGACGAGACGTTCACTTTCCCTCTCCGGCAGTCCTGCTTAAATTTAAAAGGCACACGGTGACTTTATTTACAACTATACGGTCAGCTTTTCGCCCGCGCTGCACTTTCAGGTTCGGACCAAGGTATGCACCTTCCCGCCCCTCTGCGCGCGCGCGTTAATGATCAGCTCACACTGACAACTATTGTTTAATTACCCCTACGCGCACTTACAAATATCGTCTGTCGTCAATAGTTATTTTATTGTCGGTGCCAGTTAGTTTAGTCATAAGGTATAACAATAGTCACTTACTATAAAACACAAAATGAAATAAACGTGAATCCTATTCGGTCACTATAGTCGCGTTTAACACTTAATCAGTCATTTAAACCGTATCTTCTGGTGAGAGAAGCGGGTGATAAAATTATCATTCTAACTGCACCTCTGGCAACAAAGAAAAATAGTCATTGATTTTGCTAGTTTTAACGCTAGAAATCACAGTGAATTTTAATGGTAAACTTAACACATTAAATCACATA
Source organism: Oreohelix idahoensis (assembly GCA_024509875.1). Classification (NCBI taxonomy): domain Eukaryota; kingdom Metazoa; phylum Mollusca; class Gastropoda; order Stylommatophora; family Oreohelicidae; genus Oreohelix; species Oreohelix idahoensis. The sequence continues at coordinate 225,370 of JAMPIV010018776.1, read as the reverse complement.
AATGCTAATTTCTATTACCACAAATCAGAAATGAAACAATCCCCACGAGATGTTAATAACACACTCACACAATGGTTCTAGAAAAGCGTGTTTAGATTATCCGAAATTCTGAGTGATAACTGAACAGTGAGTTTAAGGAACCGCTGTTTATATATATATATATATATATATATATATATATATATATATATATATATATATATATATATATATATATATATATATATATATATATTGTAGCAAGTGCAATTTGCTGGGGAAGTTAAGATGTTACCTAAAAGGAAAGAAAGCTGTGTCTGTGTCAACCGTGTGAGGTCAAGCAAATGTAGGCCCCTGACTCTAAAAGATGATGATGATGAGGATGATGTATTATCAGGGAACCTAACGCTACCTCCCTAGATCTCACACGGTCCGTATTTTTATTCTAGTGGCTGGTGTCTGATGTGACTAGTGTCTAGGGGTGAAATGACAATGGTGGTACATCAACACAATACACTTTAACTCACTATAAGGAAATGAATAAGACTGTGGTTAAAGTTTTCTTTAAAATTGAATTCTGTTCTTTGTACAATTTAATCTTCCTGTCCTGCCATCTCTTTTGGACAGGTCTTTGAAAATGAGGAAAACATATTTTACATATACTGATTAACTAAAATGTCTGGACTCTTTGTCCGATAAGTATAATGTCACTATATTATTCCTGTAGGTGTATTCACAGACTAAAACTTTAATAGCTGCTAGTGTTAGTCATTTGTTAGGAGGAGCTGTTGTTTCATCACGCCCCATATAATTCTGTTTACTCTTGGAAATAACAATCTTTATTTGAATGAAGTGTCAGAAGTCGCAGAAGTTAACACATCACCTGGGATTCTTGGTATGAAGATAACAAGTCAGTATGTCGCTGCAGAGAATATATATATATCGGCACACACAAGCTCCTTCAGGCTATCTGCTGACTGCATAAATATTTGAAAGGAGACTTTTTTCTTTACAACCACTCATCAGGTTTCCTGTCACCGGCTGGTAACAGGAAGTAAAAAACCCTGCAATAAAAGACACCCTGGCCTTTTCACATCTGATCCCAAATTCTAATCACTATTTTACACATGATGATATGGGGTCAGCCTCTTGTGCATACAGGTGCACCAGCCCCTAATTTATATGACTCACACATTACTGTGACCACACCTCAGGTCCCTATGGCAGATACGCCACTGTACTTTTCCGTAGTTTTCTTCACTACAATAACGTGGAGTAACCACATCTCCTTTTGTATGATTTTTCTTGTCTTTTCTTAATTATAAACGCTCTAGGCATGTTGCAGAGTGTTCATGGAACTCTGAGGCTTACTAACATCTTCTAATACAATAATATTAATACAAATCATAACAATATGCAACAGTCAAATACAGTTCAATGTGAGGACTCAATAATGTTTGCTCCCGGCATGTCCTTCACTTTTCCCAATAGCAGTACCTAACTTTTGCAGTTTTAATCAAGCATGTTAATACATAAAGCATTCTTACCACAAATTCAAAGAAATATGTCACGAATAACGTTGACTGGCAAAAGATATGGCCTCAGTTTTCTCTGCCCTGGCCAGACTGTGAATTTAGTATTTATTTTAAACTGTATCACATCTGATCTCAACGTATTTGTTGATATAAAAATTTCTTGTCAAATGGCCACAAGACCCCTAAGCCTTTGGCCAATATCTATTAGAGCTGGCCAATGAAATCAGGCGACTAACGAGTTTTGAAAAAACAAAAACAAAATTCCAAACAAACTATGTGTCTCGTAGTCCATTGGTTAGTCTGCGTTAGTTATGCCAATACAAAAAAGATGTTTAGTTTTGGTTAACATTTTCCTATCTACCCCCTTTACTCCTATACTCCTATACTACCAAATCGGATTTGAATGAATCCAATGCCTCTTTTTTAAAAAGTTACTTATGTAAACACAAGTCGGCCATCTTCCCCCTGTCTCTATCCTTTGTTTCATTATTCAAATAAACCAACTAGTTTGAGTGACGTCAGAAATACACTACGCGGCGAGAATTTAAACTGTCTGTGTGTTTATATCTGCTGGCTTTGCCCACATCGTGTATATAGTAAAGGAACTGCGTGCAGAGCGAAGAGGGGTTTTTCAAAACGTTTGGTAGTGTTGGCGTTAATTATTACAGTCGTTTCGTTCTTACTACTGGAAAATGTCCGAGTTACCACTAATTATAGCGTTAAAGTTAAAATATTACGTTAATTCAGAACGTAGTTTGGTGTCACGCTTCTGGCAGATCGTTAATTATAAGTCTTTCCGCGGATCGGGCAAGATGTTAAAATGTTAATTGTACGTCTCGAAACCGAAACTTAAAGGCGTGTTAGATTTTACGGCGGGTCATTTTTTAAGCATTTCCACTGCACAAAAGGCAGCGCTCTACTGGCGTTGAAGATGCCAATAGTCAGACACCTGAGGTCGGGTTTATTTATTATCATAGGAATAAAATCTTACTGAAATTAGCAATTATCTCACAGATTTCGCTACACACCTCCCTTCCTAAAACATGCATCCATTGCAGGTTACAATCTGTGAGATAACTTAGCGCAAATGAACTCTTACGCGTCTTTCTGATTCTCATCATAAGGATGTCTATTCAAAAAATCGGCACTTACGTTCTGAGAGCCGGGAATATATTCAATCAGAAATTAGTATGGCTGTAATAATAAAGACCATCTTAATAACCTGGCATTTTCATGCTTTGCCTGTGATAGGAATACTAGAGGCTGATGATCTGTTTGGACCACAATTGTCCTGCCATATAGATAAATCTGGAATTTTTGTATAGCCCATATTAATGCCAAACATTCCTTTTCACTTGTTGAATAATTTTTTTCCGCTTTGTTCAACTTGCTGCTTGCATAAGCGACTGGGTTCAATTCCCCATCTTGTGAGGAGGACCGTTGCAACAATGTAGCGCCTAGGCCCACATTGCTTGCGTCACTTCTCACGACAAATTCTTTATTCAAGTCAGGCAATTTCAATACCGGCCTGCTTGTGAGTTTTTCTTTTAACTCCTGGTAAGCCAATTCACACTGTGCTGACCAATTAATTGTATCAGGTTGTCCCTTACGCGTTAAATCCGTCAGAGGAGCATATATAGAGTTAAAATGTTTAATGTACTTTTGGTAAAAACCACACAACGATACAAAAGATCGCACATCTTTCTTTATTTGTGGCCTAGGTGCTCTTTTCAATTTCTCCAGATTCTTGGGGTCAGGGGTCATGCTACCCTGATGTAAGGTATGTCCCAAGAATTCCAACTCTTTACAACCAATACAACATTTTGTTGGTCTAGCAGTCAAGTAAGCCTCTCTGAGTCTATCAAACAGCATATTCAAAGAGTTAACGTGTTCCTCAAATGTTTCAGTAGCAATGAGGATATCATCCATGAAATTCGAAATACATGGATTTTTCAGGGGATCCAGCAATTTTCGCATCATCCTAGAAAACACACTCGGGGCATTTTTCAACCCAAACGGCAGCATGTTGAACTCATAATGGCCTTCCGATGTGCTAAAGGCTAAGTAAGGTCGAACCTCAGGCTGTACTGGAATTTGATAATAGCCTTTGCTAAGATCAACCTTAGAAAAATATTTTGCATTGTTCAGCCTGGCAAAAAGTTGAGTAGTATCAGATAATGGATCCACCTTACCTTCTGTGACAGCATTCAGTTTCCTGTAATCTATGCACAGTCTATGTTCTCTAGATGGTTTTCGCAACAAAACCACACAAGAGCTATAAGGAGATTCACTGTGAGAAATAATCCCTTCTTGCAACAAATAATCTATCTCCTCTTTCAAAGCTTTTTCCTTAGCGAAAGGAATAGAATAAGGCCTCATACAGATGGGTGTTGGGTCTAGTAGTTTCATATCATATTCCAACAAATTGGTGTGCCCCGGCTTATCCGTTAACACGTCTGTATGTTTCTCCAGGACCTTTTGAATCTTCTCCCCCGTCATTTTGTCAGGTGATTACTGATTTTCACCTGGGCAAACGTTTCACTGAGTTGCAATGGATATTTAAATGAGGTGAGAGGATCATTTTTCATTTCGGTTGCGATAGACGAGGCCATTAAGTGTGTTCCTTCCTGGATTTGTCTGTCCAGATATTTCTTTAAAAAGGTTCACGTGATAGACTGTTTTCTTTCTCTTCTTGTCTATCTTATAATTTGTTCTGGATACCTTTTCCAAAACTTTATATGGACCTTGCCATCCGATTTGAAGTTTATTGCTGCTGCCTGGTAATAGAAGAAGCACCTTCTCCCCTACAGCAAGCTCCCTATCCTTCGCTTTTTTGTTATAATAAGCAGCATGCTTTTTCTTGACCTGTCTCAAATTTTCAGTTACCAGTTTCCAACTAGTTTTTAAACGAGTGGTCAGTTCGTTCACGTATTGATATGATAAGGTAACAGTCTCTTCTGCCTTCTCATCGGTCCAAGTCCTCAACATGGTTACGTATGGACCTTTTCTTGGCCTCCCAAATAGGGTTTCCGGTGCCATTCTGGTCGAAGTTCCAATGGACTTTTTATTGGCCTCTCAAATAGGGTTACCGGTGCCATTCCGGGTGAAGTTCCACTGGACTTTTTATTGGCCTCCCAAATAGGGTTACCGGTGCCATTCCGGTTGAAGTTCCAATGCACTTTTTATTGGCCTCCCAAATAGGGTTACCGGTGCCATTCCAGGTGAAGTTCCACTGGAATTTTTATTGGCCTCCCAAATAGGGTTACTGGTGCCATTCCGGTTGAAGTTCCAATGAACTTTCCTTCTATCATCACTTACAAATCGTCCACTACCAATTCGTTTCCTGGGGTTGTCTCCCCTCAGGTTCCAATTCGCAGTGAGAGAACTTTTCTCTCTTTTATTTTCCTCCAGTTCACATAATCCCGACCGAGGGATTGTCGGCTTATTCTGGGGTAAAATCACTCTTTGTACTCGACGCAGAGTTGCCATTCTAACACATTCAAGTGAAGACTGTGTGTGAAAAGGGGGTTCCCGTTCCACTTTGTCTACATTATTAAATTTATTTTTCTTTCCATTTTCAGGCCTAAGTTTGCCCCGTGGCGTTTCTAGGTCCTGATTATTATTGTCCCCCTTTGTGGGTGTTCCCTCATGAAATATGACGCAGGCTTCGACAAAATTCTCAATAATTATCTTTACATCTCGCCAAAAATATTTTTGAGAAACCTTTTGGCAGATGGTACCTACTTTCTCGTGGTCCCCATCTTTTCCAACATGTAAACTCCGTATTACGTCTGCCCTAAACATCTTGGGAAGTACCAGTTGTCCGTGGTCATTTGAACAAGTTCCGGCCTTCCTATATAACAATTTGTTCTTCATGTAAAATTCTCCTTTATTAGGAGGTGTATGGCAGTTACGCAATTTTTGAAAACACGGCTTCAGTGACCTATCCTCAGCCTGTGCCTTCCTCATCTCTTCTGGATGAGTATTTATAGGTTCATATTCTTCCTTCTTGGACTGTGATCTGGTCTGCACTGTTGCCATGACAAGAGGTCTCTTGGGAGTCCCCAAGAAGACATAGCGACACCCCAATATCAGAGGGTAAATTGGTGCGTCTATCACTGCTGCTCTGATTATTCCTTCCACATAGCGTGTTTTCACTGTTATCCTTGCAATGAGAAGTTTCATGAGTGGTAGGTCCTGGTCGCCCCTTGTATCTCCACTGTTTCTGTGGTATACTGATCTGGGTTCACCAAGTGCGAGCTCACGACAGCATCAAAATCTAAACCTGTGTCATAGAGGCACCTAATGGTGACCCCATTACAGACAACATCCTCACACACTGGGGGGTGATAAGGTTCCTGCTGTCCAGTAGGTTTGTCATTTTCTCCCTTGTTCCCCCTTTTCATAGCATTTTTACTAGTACAAAATTTGGTGTCATGACCCTCTCTTTTACACCATTTACAACAAAATCTACCTTGATGAAAAGGTTTTCTTTCATCATATTTTCTGTCCTTGAACTGTGGGTTTTTGTTTTTATAGTCATTTTGTGGCCTATCAAAGTTTTGCTTACCTTTGTTGTCAAATTTATTAAAGTTTTGTGGAGCCTTATAATTGTCTATGTGTTTCTTTTTGGCGCCAGCTACCTCTGCCTGGGCTGCCTGATACCTCTCAGCGACATTAAGTTACTGTTGCACTCTCTTTATGTATCAACCAATTACTGTTAGGACCTTTTCTGCAGGGTCTCTACATATGACGGTAAGATCGTGCTGATAAGACGCGAATCCAAATAAACTGTCAAAATTAGTTCAACAGATAACGATGCATAACTTCAGGCACATCCACCAAGGCCTGCTGTGAACTGAAGTGAACTGAAGCAAACTGTAAGGCGGGTGGTACAGTTTAACATCATTTATTGACAGTATACGTTCAACAATACGAGACAATGTTCTTGACGGAGACAATCAACATGGATGCATAGTAATGATACGCTGACAAAAATTATGTACATCTATGATGGTGGTCAGGTATAGCGGTAGATCCCTTTCAAACACCTTCCTTACATTCACGTAATAAGAATCCAGTAATGTTCATGCTAAGTTTGAAACAGTAAGATATAAATGTCCGTTGACCTTGTCTGAGGACAATCCAACTAAATACGTATTCCCATATCACTGAATCCCGCATTCATCCAACAAAAGACTGTCTTGATCCAAGACTTCCTTCCCACCACGTAGGTTCAAAACATACTATCAATGGCGTAAACATGAAGCTACATCTGGGTTAGTATTTGGGTTTTAACTAACCTCTCCACAAAATCCATGCCATGACTTTGGCATTGGCGAAACGGCATATTAAAACATGTGAAGCATACAAAAATCAATTAACTTCGTTCCTCGTAGGTATCCTCCCTCTACGGTAATTCAAACAAGGCAATCGACTCCGTTTGTCCATTCTAGGAATGACATACTACGATGGATTCCCGCTAGACCATAACTAGGAGCGGCCTGATACTTCAATTAAAACTCAATAAACATTCAATGTGAAATGGGGCGACACTTACATGATACTTCCACTATTGGCTTCGACATGAAGACCAATAGATATATCAATAGAAACAATGGCTTCCACCAACTTGCCACGAATACAAGAAATATTCCACGGACATCAACATGGTCCGTACTGCCCCATACAAAACATGACGTCACAATCCCTAAACTAGGTTACCCGTGCGTCCAAAGCAACTCACACTGCATTGTGCACGTCAGTGCGTGAATCAATCGAACGCACAAATAATATAACTATTTTAAAACTGGTGCGTACATTTGGCAGGACCGAAGACTACCCCCTTAGGTAATAAATGTACGTAACAGCTCCCTTATTACCTCCCCTTAAAAAAATTAATTCTATTAATTTTTTTGAACTTAGTACCCGAGAGAGGTGAGTCAAAACTACAACAAGATATGAAATGCATAAAGTTACATCATATTAAGAAAAGAATATTAAACGAAATCACTATAACTAAATAATAGTATGCATTAAAGCACACATCCACAATCGACCTACTTTGGAACGATGTGGTAATATTCGAAGTAAAAACAAGTTGAAAATGAAAAATGAAAAAACCATTTAAAAAAAAGATGATAATAAAATTCAACTAAGTTTTCAAAAAAAAAAATTTGAAACATATGATTTCAAAAATGAAAATGAACAGCAACACTGATGATGATCAATGACAAGAGAATCAATAAAACAGAAAAATTGAAAATACAATGTGCAAAAATGAAGCAATGCAAAATTAAACACTTTAAGAATCAACAACCTTAATGTTTTCTAACACTAGTACGGTTGACTAGTGATCTAACAGTGAGATATCATAACTAAGACCCGTGAATGTAGGTATTACGTGACAACTAAGAAAGTTAGTATGTGTGTGATCCATAATCAATTAAATAGATTAAATTGAATTATTCTAATTAATATATTTCTTAATTACCAACAAATAACCAGTTACTAATATATTCTAAGTAATTCCAATATCACTCATTGTCAATGTTCAGTTACAACTAGTTAGTAATCGACGAGACGATGTTCTCAATGTTCCATACACAATAAATATATTCCCGAACACGATATGTAGTGTAATATGTTCCATAGGAATAACAAATGTATATTTGTCGCTCTTAACAATGTTTCCATACGAATAAAAAGTTACTGTAGTACCAATGTTCACGTACTAATAACATGTTACTCCACAAGAAGTAATGTTATAATCTATAAGTAAGTATATCCTGAAAGTTATACTTATACGAATACTTCAGTTATATAAGCAGTCTTTATAGATGTACAATCAATGATAATGTACAAAGTTATTCATGTTATCGGTGAGGATGTTTCAATATCTGGAAGTGGTTTTAGTTTCGTCAAGTTCGCTTGGGCATCTCGACAAACAGTCTGCGAACACATTCTTCACTCCAGGAATAGCTCGTATTTCAAAATTGAATGGTTGAAGCGCTATAGCGTAACGCGCTGACTTGGATGATTTAACGTTCTTTGTATTCAGTGCGGTAAGAGCTTTCTGGTCAGATTCCACCACAAAGTGTGAACCGAGGAGGTAACGTTCCAGTTTTGTGATTGCCCATACTAATGCGAGGAGCTCTTTATCAAGAACGGAGTATTTGAGTTCGCTCTCCGTAAGTTTTCTGGACATGTACATCACCGGAAATAAGGTGCCGTTATATTCCTGCATCAAAACTGCAGCAATAGCGTAAGAAGAAGCATCACTGCGAAGAATGAAAGTGAGATTTTTGTTAGGCAACCTCAAAAAAAGGTGCATTTGAAAAAAATTGTTTTATATAGTCTAACGCCGTTTGGTGATCCTGCGACCACTTTATTACATTAGATGTGCCTTTCTTCAGTAGAGACGAAAAAGGTGCAGTTATAGTAGACAAATGAGGGATGAATTTTGAATAGAACTGTATTAGTCCTAAAAGCGACCTAACTTGTTTTTTTGTCTTAGGTGCTGAGATGTTTAAAATTTTAGAGACGTTACTGTCTTCTGTATACATGAAACCATGACCTATGCGGTGACCCAGAAATGAGATGTCATGAAAACCGACAAAAGCCTTTGAAGGTTTCGCTGTTATGTTATAATCCCGTAAGGTAGAAAGTAAAGCTTTTAATCCATGAATATGTTCATCCCAAGAGTCACTGAAAAGACAGATGTCATCTATATAAGTAATGACATCTGGACGATGAGACAATATGCGGCGCATCATGCGTACAAAGGTAGCTGGCGCATTCATTAATCCGAATGGCATAAAATTCCATTGAAAAAGACCCCGTGGCGTCGAGAAAGCGGTGAATGGCTTTGCTTTAGGAGTGAGTGGCACTTGCCAATAGCCCTTTGAAAGGTCAAATTTCGAAAAGAATGTGGCATGAGATAATTTCTCCAATAAGTCGTCTAAAAGAGGTAACGGTTCCGCATCGAATTTTGTAACTTTGTTTAATTTCCTGTAATCTACGCAAAGACGTATATTGTTGTCCTTCTTCCTAATGATTACCATAGAAGAAGAATATGGTGATGAAGATGGTTCAATTATATTTAATTGAAGCATCTCATCCAATTCCTTATCAACCTTATCACGAAAGTGTAAAGGGATAGGATATGGGCGAACTCGAATAGGCGTATCGTCAGTCAGAATAATGTCATGTTGGATGACTGACGTATGACCTGGGATGTCAGTGAGAACATCCTCATACGAGTGTAGAATATTAGAAACTTGCTGACGTTGATCAGCCGAAAGAGTAGATGAGATTGTAACATCATTCCATTTCTCAGTGGAATGGAGTGGTACAACTGGTATTGGTAGTTGTACATCATCGAAAGAAGATTCTTCTTCTTGGATGACTGACAAACTAGAATAATGTTGAATAGGAGGTGTAGGATCGTCAGTTGCCTGGAACACTGACTGTAGATAATCAGGACGTGAGTAAAACTCCTTCAACATGTTAATGTGGAAGGTTTTATGTTTACCATTAACATCAACGATGTAGTCGACATCGGATATTCTTGAGATGATCCTGAAAGGACCTCTCCAGGTAATTAAAAGACGATTGTTATGCGCAGGGAGTAATACAAAAGCTTCGTCACCAGGAATAAGCTGGCGAAGACGTCTATACTTGTTTGCAAATAGACGAGCTTTTTCTTTGGCTTGTTCGGATGATGCAGTAGCTAGTCTACAAGCATCTATGATTCTCTTTCTCAGAGAGATCACATACTCATAAGAGGATTGAGTTTCCTCTTCAATATTCTCGTCAACCAATAAGTCGTGGATTAACGACATCGGCCCGCGTGGTTGCATGCCAAAAACTAGCTGGAATGGAGAAAACCCCGTGGCTTGATTTTGTACTTCGCGATACGCGAACAGAGCAGCGGGTATGACCCGATCCCAGTCTTGGGGATGGTCTTGGGTCATCTTACCCAACAACTGCTTGAGTATCCTATTGAGACGCTCAATTAACCCATTTGACATCGGATGATAAATAGAACTAAGAGATCTGTCTATACCTAATGTCTTCATAACTTGAGACATGGATTCAGAAATGAACTGAACCCCATGATCCGACAAGATTTTCCGTGGAAAACCAATGCGTGAGAAGATTAACATCAATGCCTCTGCTACACTGGCAGATGAAGTGTTCTTGAGAGGGATGGCCTCAGGCCAACGAGTGCACATATCAATGCACGTAAGAATATGCGTATGCCCTCTAGCAGATGGAAGCATCGGACCAATAATGTCAATGGCCATTTTATCAAATGGTCTAATCGGGATGTCCGCAGCTTGAATAGGAGCCGCATGAAATGGACCCCGTACCTTAACTTCCTGACATATCAAACAGGACCGACAATAGAGAGTGATGTCCCTATGGACGCCTGGCCAGTAGAATGCCGAAAGCACTCTGGATTTGGTACGCGAAAAACCCATATGGCCCGCACATTGCGAGTCATGCGCATGTCGTAATATACGACATCTCATAGAGGATGGGACTAGGATCTGATAACATAAGGATGAATCCTTTTCCCGTATTACTCTAACCAAAATCCCATTTTTAAGTATAAAGTCATGTCTAGATTTTGCAAGTTTGTTGCTGGTATTCTTTATGTTCACATACTGAAAAAAATTTTTTAATGAATCATCATTCTTTTGCAATGTTGCAAACAACTCCCGTGAAATAGGAGCATCATCATCACAAGTGGTATGAACTGTAGGTTAAATAGGTGTATCATGCGACATATTAGTAGCTTGCGCTCTAGTCACTACTGCATTTGCAGTTTGAATATGTCGCTCTTCCCATTCAGCAATTTGCTGTGGTGTACACTCTTTAATACCATGTATGCGACCAAGTATTAAATCACAAATTGGATTCGGAAGGAGACATGCCTGGATCTTTCCTGAAAAAAAATGGTGTGTTAAGGTCAATAATAGCAGTGGGAAATGTTTCAACGGTGCCACCAAAAGTCACACACTTGACAACCCTGCCCGTGGCACAACTTGGGTTGATCAGCGAAGTCCGGACGCCCACAGTGCTACAACCTGAGTCAAATAGGAGAGAGCATGAAATGTTGTTGACAAATCCCTTGTTAAACTTAAGAGAGCCCTGTCCCTGGTGTACTGACGCAGCAGTGGCCGTACAGACTACAGGTAGACTAGGCAAGGTATGTCCGCAACGCAGCGTCGTGATCGCCTTAGGCTGGAAAAGAGTCGAGCATTCTGGACAGTCTTTCACCTGGGTACAATCAAGAGAACAAGACATAGCATTGTGAGTTTCAGCTACTTTACCCTGTTCAATGTTAGCCTGTGTATCAATTAAAGCGACATTAGAATGTCTACCCGTATTACTCGACGATCTATCTCTCCGACGCGATCGATTTTGATTATTTGCATTAAAATTGCCAAAATTGTCGTTTCTGCTTGAGTTAAAATTTGGATGAGTCCGATAATTTGTATAATTAAAGTTATGATGTTCTTTAAAATTTTTATTCCAAGAACCTTGTCTGTTTTGCGGACCCTGAGATCTTGATCTCCAGTTTTGTTTATTATAATGTCCTTGATTATTTTTAAAATTATTGTTACCAAAATCTCGCGATCTGTGAGCTTGGTTCCAAGAAACATTAAATGGAGCAGATTGTTGAAATTGCTTCCCTTTGTAAAAGTTATCATTGTTAAAATTGTAATTATTTCCCTTATTGACATACCTGTCAGCACTAAAGGAACGATTTCGTGAAAAATTGTTTTGTTGTGCTGCAAAAGCAACAGGCAATTCATTCTTAATCTGTGCATTACTTAGATCCATGGTTGGGTGAGCAGTGCAAAAATTTTTTGCATGTTCTTCTAAGTCTTTCATTGATAAAGGTTTCCGTTCGTGTAAAAATGCGAGAAATGTAGGATTTACAGACGATAGTACCTTATCGCGCATCAGTAAATCGAAGAGACCTTCATACGACTTTTCAATTTTGGATAATTCGATCCATCTTTCTAGGGTTAGTCGTATTTGTGACAGAAAATCACTGAAATTTCTGCTTGATTGCGGTAGCAATGTACGAAATCTTAATCGGTATTCATCTTCTGTCATTTGAAATTTCTTCAGAAGTGTGGCTCTAAGAGCATTATAATCATTCTTCTCATTAATACTGGTAGTATGATAAACTGCTAAAGCATCCCCAGTAAGTAACCTGGATAAATATGTGCAATACAGTGTTTTATCCACGTTATAAGACCTACAAGTGGCCTCAAATCTATCTAGAAAAAATATTACGTCATCCGACGGGGGATTAAATTTAGGTAATTTAAGGTGAATTTCCTCAAAATGATCATGTCTGGATGAAGTTTGGCTTTCAAAAGTTCTCTGAGAATTAGCTTCCTGAGTTAACCTAAGTCTCTCATATTCTGACTCTGCTAATTTTAGTTCATGCTGTCGTTTTTTATCATTCTCTTCCATCTCAAGCTGAAGTCGTAATGTATTTTGTTCAGCTATTAATCTTCTTTCTTCCATTTCCTTTTGTTTATTTTCCATTTCCTTTTGTTTAACTTCCATTTCAATTTTAAGTCTTTCTTCAGCCTCCCTTTGCTTCTGTTCTGCCTCTCGCTGAAATCGTTTCTCTTATAATTCAGCGGCTTGTGCAGCTATTAATCTTCTTTCTTCCATTTCCTTTTGTTTATTTTCCATTTCCTTTTGTTTATTTTCCATTTCCTTTTGTTTAATTTCCATCTCAATTTTAAGTCTTTCTTCAGCCTCCCTTTGTTTCTGTTCTGCCTCTCGCTGAAATCGTTTCTCTTCTAATTCAGCGGCTAATCTCATTTTTTTCTCATTCTCCTCAGCTTCAATCCGTTTTTGATCTGCCTCAAATTGAAGTTTTTCTAGTCTTAAAGTTTCTAACTTTCTCTGTTCGGCTTCTATTTCTTGAGCTTTCCTATATTCTGCAAGTGCAAATGCTTTTGCTTCATCAGGAGCCATCTGAAGAGCTTTTGCTTGCTTAATGAAATAATCTAGTGAATACATTATGCTTTATAAGTAGTCACAATACTCTTGATTTATAAAATGATAATTAATCAATGTAAATTAATTAACCTTGTTACTTTGCCAAGTGTACGTCGTTCCTGTCCTAGAACGGTATCTTTTGTTATCATATAATTATGAAATATGTTAATAATCAATACAGTAATTTATGTAATGAAATGTCATGAAATTAACAACGTGAAAGACAATAGAAACATTACCGACAAGACACGATAATCAAAGACGAGTGAACACAATCGTAGAAATCAACAAAAAATAGAAATGTGTAACTAAAATAGAATATCGTAAAAATTTACGATGACAACTACGATCAGATACTCAACAGGACAATTGACAACACAGTGTAAAAACATAGGTTTTGTAAAAAAACTGAACGACAGGAAAGGTGAGACGGACGCATAATACAAACAAAATTCATCATAAAACTAAATACGAGTAAAAATAACTACGAGAACAACAATTAAAACTTGACGGAACAGCTAAACAGATACTATTATAAGGAACAATTAGCGATCGGAACTTCGGCAAGGTTTCTAGCCTTGAACCGGAATTATCGCTCAATTTAAACTTACAAGTTGAGCCCTACAGAACGTCTGACGAAGAGCCCGAATTGGCTTCGAGATGGATCTCGTTCGTCAGATCAACCTCCCTACCTCCCACGACGAATATAAAACACAGAACAAGCAACATGAAAAGTATATAGGTGGACATAATCACATGAGGCACAGCTAAACGTAATAAAGCGTACAACGATACTACGTTAATACTTATCTCGCGTGCAAGAAAAAAAATGTGCCTCGTCTCCGTAGATGTACGTTTGAGACTTCGAAATACTTCGCCTTGAGTATTTGAGTACTGCTCGCACGTAATGAGGACTAAAAGATGAGGTCCAACGTAGTCATACCATGTAGAACTTGATGTGGAGGTTCACTGTCGACCTTGACCTTCTGGTAGCCGTTATCCGGAGTATGTACTGTTAGAAAATCCACGTATTTTCGACTATTGTGGAACTTGTGAGGTAGTTCCCGTGTTGAATCCTGAGTAATTCAAGCCACACTGGCACACCAATTACTGTTGCACTCTCTTTATGTATCAACCAATTACTGTTAGGACCTTTTCTGCAGGGTCTCTACATATGACGGTAAGATCGTGCTGATAAGACGCGAATCCAAATAAACTGTCAAAATTAGTTCAACAGATAACGATGCATAACTTCAGGCACATCCACCAAGGCCTGCTGTGAACTGAAGTGAACTGAAGCAAACTGTAAGGCGGGTGGTACAGTTTAACATCATTTATTGACAGTATACGTTCAACAATACGAGACAATGTTCTTGACGGAGACAATCAACATGGATGCATAGTAATGATACGCTGACAAAAATTATGTACATCTATGATGGTGGTCAGGTATAACGGTAGATCCCTTTCAAACACCTTCCTTACATTCACGTAATAAGAATCCAGTAATGTTCATGCTAAGTTTGAAACAGTAAGATATAAATGTCCGTTGACCTTGTCTGAGGACAATCCAACTAAATACGTATTCCCATATCACTGAATCCCGCATTCATCCAACAAAAGACTGTCTTGATCCAAGACTTCCTTCCTACCACGTAGGTTCAAAACATACTATCAATGGCGTAAACATGAAGCTACATCTGGGTTAGTATTTGGGTTTTAACTAACCTCTCCACAAAATCCATGCCATGACTTTGGCATTGGCGAAACGGCATATTAAAACATGTGAAGCATACAAAAATCAATTAACTTCGTTCCTCGTAGGTATCCTCCCTCTACGGTAATTCAAACAAGGCAATCGACTCCGTTTGTCCATTCTAGGAATGACATACTACGATGGATTCCCGCTAGACCATAACTAGGAGCGGCCTGATACTTCAATTAAAACTCAATAAACATTCAATGTGAAATGGGGCGACACTTACATGATACTTCCACTATTGGCTTCGACATGAAGACCAATAGATATATCAATAGAAACAATGGCTTCCACCAACTTGCCACGAATACAAGAAATATTCCACGGACATCAACATGGTCCGTACTGCCCCATACAAAACATGACGTCACAATCCCTAAACTAGGTTACCCGTGCGTCCAAAGCAACTCACACTGCATTGTGCACGTCAGTGCGTGAATCAATTGAACGCACAAATAATATAACTATTTTAAAACTGGTGCGTACATTTGGCAGGACCGAAGACTACCTTTACCATGTCATAATTGTCTTGGTCATTCCTCTCATTTTGGAAAAAACTTCATAAGCTGTTCCCCGAAGACCTTGGGATCTTCAGTCGCTCTCACCTACTTAAATGCTTCACTAATCGTAAGTGAAACCCCATAGCTGAGTTGGAGGCCCCCTGACTATCAGTAGCATCAGAGGTAGAGGGGCTGTGACCATAGTCAGGAGCATGGCCTTGTAACTCAAGCTCCCTCAGTCGCAGCTCGTGCTCCCTCTAATCTTTTATCTTCTGCTTCCCTCTCTAATCTTTTATCTTCTGCTTCCCTCTCGGCAGTCAGTCTCTTTTCTTCTGCTTCCCTTTGCAGTCGTTTTTCTTCAGCCTCAATTTTTCTCTCCTCAAATTGGAGCCTCTTAATTTCAGCTTCTCTATCAGCCTCTAAGGCCCTAGCCTCCTTCTCGGCCTCAATTTGCAACCTTTTAATTTCTTTAGCTTCTTCTAACTGCATTATCCTCTCTTCAGCTAATCTATGTTCTTCCCTAGCAATAAACTTATCACATTCTGAGGTGACATAGTCAATTAAGACTTGACCCTCCATGTTCATGTCTCTGGCAGTCTGCACAGCAGCAGAGCGAAACATGGCCAAATCCGCCATCTGATAAATACTAAAATGTTCTAACTCAATTTCTAAAATAAGTACAACTCTAATTAATTATTCCAGGCTCTGACACTTCATCAATTTCCCAAATCTTGGGCAATATTAACAATGGGGATTCCCTAGGTAAATAGAAATGTTGTTACTGCTAAATCCCAGACCAGGACCCCAATTTATGTAGTACTAGAAGTTCAAATCCCAGACAAGCCTACCAATATATGTAGCAAGTGTAATTTGCTGGGGAGGTTAAGATGTTACCTAAAAGGAAAGAAAGCTGTGTCTGTGTCAACCATGTGAGGTCAAGCAAATGTAGGCCCCTGACTCTAAAAGATGATGATGATGAGGATGATGTATTATCAGGGAACCTAACGCTACCTCCCTAGATCTCACACGGTCCGTATTTTTGTTATAGTGGCTGGTGTCTGTTGTGACTAGTGTCTACGGGTGAAATGACAATGGTGGTACATCAACACAATACACTTTAACTCAATATAATGAAATGAATAAGACTGTGCTTAAAGTTTTCTTTAAAATTGAATTCTGTTCTTTGTACAATTTAATCTTCCTGTCCTGCCATCTCTTTTGGACAGGTCTTTGAAAATGAGGAAAATATATTTTACATATTCTGATTAACTAAAATGTCTGGACTCTTTGTCCGATAAGTATTCTTCTTCTTCTTCCTCGTTCGCCCTCAGACCTCCACATTTATGACTCTAATAAAGGCAGCAGTCAACTCAAGGTTCCCGACATCTCCAAACAGTTTTTCGTTGACAGAAGTGGGTTGTTGCCATATGCTACCCCGTTCATTACTGTAGGTTGGGCAGTACTGCAGCAGGTGTTCGACTGTCATCGGGCTGGTACCGCAGGTGCAGAGATCTGTTGCACCAATTTTGTATTTGTGGTATAGATGGTATCTCAATCTGTTGTGTTCAGTGCGTAGTCGAATAATGATGACCTGTTCTTTTCTGGATAGTTGATGATATGCGTCATTTTTCAAATGTCCCGGGTGCTCTCTTTCCCATTTGGACTTGAATGTAGCCTTTATAGTGGTCTTTGCCGTTGCGTAAGTTGTCTCTATATCATTTTGCTGTAAGGCACCTCCTTCTTTAGCAAGTCTATCTGCCTCTTCATTTCCTGGTATGTTGCAATGGGCTGGTATCCACTGGATAGTGCACTTCTTAAAGCATTCGGCCAGTCTTTCAAGGGAGATTATCAGATCTTTCAATCCTTTAGTTTGATGGCTCTTCAGCGCTGATATTATTGAGAGGGCATCTGAAAAGATTACTATCTGTTTTTCTGCCTGTGCTTTGAATTCAATAAGAGATTCAGCTGCCTGTTTCAGGGCTTCTGCTTCAGCACAGAAGTTGTTGCAGTATTTTCCAGTGGCAATTGCCATAGAGTGAATTCTATTCTTTAATTTTATGAGGATGCCGGCACCCCCATTTTCAACTGCATTTGTTGCCGAACCATCAGTATATGCATGTGTCCAAAGCTTCGCTGGAAATGTTTGGTCAATATACTTGGTTGCTATACACTTTCTTTGTGTTTCTGTCTGTGTTCCCTTACCTTCAATGCCTGGAATATCAGATTTTAACTTAGGAAAGCATCTTATTTTCCACAGTGGGATAGTTGAGCTTGTTGGGATTTTCTTTGCAACTGAGCTAGCTAGTATGGTATTATTGTTAATTTTTTCTTTTGCTTGGGCGACAAAGTTAGTTCGTTTGAGCCTGCCTCTTCCTAGCCTATTCATTCTTTGGTACATGGGGTGTCCTTCGAGCCTCTTAAATTTTTCAGCTTGTTTTAAGACTCTGCTGTCACGTCTATCCTCCATTGACTGTAGCCCTGTGATGTTTTCCATATGGTTGATTTGTGTAGACTTTAGGGCCCCTGTTATAATACGTGCTGCTTGGTTTTGGAGTCTGTTTACTCTGTCAAAATTTGACTTTGCTGCCGTCGACCAAGCTGTGATGCCATATTCCATAGCAGGTCTGACTCTGCCTGTGTACAGCTTTTTGGGGATATTCTCATCAGCACCCCATGTGGTACCTGCTAACTTTTTCATGATGGCCATGCGAAGTTTTGCCCTTAGCTGTATTTTGTTAATCTGTGATTTCCATGTCATTCGGCGGTCTAGTGTGATTCCTAAGTATAATGTCACTATAAGTATAATGTCACTATATTATTCCTGTAGGTGTATTCACAGACTAAAACTTTAATAGCTGCTAGTGTTAGTCATTTGTTAGGAGGAGCTGTTGTTTCATCACGCCCCATATAATTCTGTTTACTTTTGGAAATAACAATCTTTATTTGAATGAAGTGTCTGAAGTCCCAGATGTTAACACATCACCTGGGATTCTTGGTATGAAGATAGCAAGTCAGTATGTCGCTGCAGAGAATATATATCGGCACACACAAGCTCCTTCAGGCTATCTGCTGACAGCATAAACTTTTGAAAGGAGACTTTTTTCTTTACAACTACTCATCAGGTTTCCTGTCACCATCTAGTAACAGGAAATAAAAAACCCTGCACTAAAAGACACCCTGGCCTCTTTACATCTGATCACAAATTCTTATCACTATTTTACACATGATGATATGGGGTCAGCCTCTTGTGCATACAGGTGCACCAGCCCCTAATTTATATGACTCACGCATTACTGTGACCACACCTCAGGTCCCTATGGCAGATACGCCACTGTACTTTTCCATAGTTTTCTTCAATACAATAACGTGGAGTAACCACATCTCCTTTTGTATGATTTTTCTTGTCTTTTCTTAATTATAAACGCTGTAGGCATGTTGAAGAGTGTTCATGGAACACTGAGGCTTACTGACATCTTCTAATACAATAATATTAATACAAATCATAATAATATGCAACAGTCAAATACAGTTCAATGTGAGGACTCAATAATGTTTGCTCCCGGCATGTCCTTCACTTTTCCCAATAGCAGTATCTAACTTTTGCAGTTTTAATCAAGCATGTTAATACATAAAGCATTCTTACAACAAATTCAAAGAAATATGTCACAAATAACGTTGACTGGCAAAAGATATGGCCTCAGTTTTCTCTGCCCTGTCCAGACTGTGAATTTAGTATTTATTTTAAAATTTATCACATCTGATCTCAACGTACTTGTTGATATAAAAATGTATTGTCAAATGGCCACAAGACCCCTAAGCCTTTGGCCAATATCTATTAGAGCTTGCCAATGAAATCAGGCGACTAACAAATTTTGAATTTAGTTTTGAAAAAACAAAAACAAAATTCCAAACAAACTATGTGTCTCGTAGTCCATTGGTCAGTCTGCGTTAGTTATGCCAATACAAAAAGATGTTTAGTTTTGGTTAACATTTTCCTATCTCCCCCCTTTACTCCTATACTCCTATACCACCCAATCGGATTTGAATTAATCCAATGCCTCTTTTTTAAACTTGCGTCCCCAATAACGTTATGTCTAAACGAGCAAGAACACTGTCCGTCCTAGCGTTCGTAGACATATAGTATTATCTCAATAACTTGGCTAATAGTTGGACTACCATATGTATTAAAACATATTTTGCTCAGGAGACACCAAGCTATCCTAATATATGATTTTTATGGTCAGTTTCATTATGGTTTAGATTTTCAGTTTTGTCACTGTCAAGCGTCAAATATAACTTTTACACAAGTCGGCCATCTTCCCCCTTGTCTCTATCATTTTTCCATTATTCAAATAAACCAACTAGTTTGAGTGACGTCAGAAATACACTACGCGGCGAGAATTTAAACTGTCTGGTGTTTATATCTGCTGGTTTTGCCCACAGCGTGTATATAGTAAAGGATAAATTAATATTAGACAAACATAAAGGTATGTTTTCAGGCACTCGTAAGAAATAAA
This sequence comes from Oreohelix idahoensis, assembly GCA_024509875.1. NCBI lineage: Eukaryota > Metazoa > Mollusca > Gastropoda > Stylommatophora > Oreohelicidae > Oreohelix > Oreohelix idahoensis. The sequence goes on along the minus strand of JAMPIV010018776.1, from coordinate 205,041 downwards.
GAAGTAGAACACTTGGACAACAGAAAAACAACAGACGTGAGTGGCTTACCCAGGGTTCGAACCCCGTACCTTCCGTACGACAACTCCGCCTAGCTATCAAGCGAATCACACTGACCCCACGGCCAGCTAAGCATCCCCCAAAAAAGATGCTTTACTGGCTATTTATCAGTAAGAAACACAAGATAACACCGGAAGTATACAGTGGGCAACTCAGCCCCTTAATGACGCAATCACTTCTGTTGTTCCTCTATTAACAGTATGTGTCAGTCCAAACAAGACAAAGACCTTGATACTGGGTCCAGTAAATAGTAGAAGACTAAAGGACAATAGTATAGAACAGTGGGTAGGTTTCTGGTATTGTATGAACATAAATAACACATAAGGAAGGGAAACCCGAGGCCTGTAAACAGTAAATTAATATAAGACAAACATAAAGGTATGTTTTCAGGCAAGGAACCGCGTGCAGAGCGAAGAGGGGTTTTTCAAAACGTTTGGTAGGTTGGCGTTAATTATTACAGTCGTTTCGTTCTTACTACTGGAAAATGTCCGAGTTACTACTAATTATAGCGTTAAAGTTAAAATATTACGTTAATTCAGAACGTACTTTGGTGTCACGCTTCTGGCAGATCGTTAATTATAAGTCTTGCCGCAGATCGGGCAAGATGTTAAAATGTTAATTGTACGTCTCGAAACCGAAACTAAAAGGCGTGTTAGATTTTACGGCGGGTCATTTTTAAGCATTTCCACTGCACAAAAGGCAGCGCTCTACTGGCGTTGAAGATGCCAATAGTCAGACAGCTGAGATCGGGTTTATTTATTATCATAGGACTAAAATCTTACTGAAATTAGCAATTATCTCACAGATTTCGCTACAATATATATATATATATATATATATATATATATATATATATATATATATATATAAATATATATATATATATATATATATATATATATATATATATATATATATATATATATATATATATAGATATAGATATATATATATAGATATATAGATATATATATATATATATATATATATTCATTGGCTCTCTTAGCCCTAATGGTGTTAATTTCGCATTAACGTGCGAACTATAAGAATTGAGAAACTGTGGACCAGATGAAAAGTCCTCTGAGCCGGCCACCGTATCTCTCGTCGAGCGCTGCTTTGCCCGACATCAAGGGACCCTTGTTCCGATAACTTGGGTTTCTTTCAAAATCGCTCGCGTCTCGCGATGAAATGCTAATCGGCTCAAAGATTCCCCTGTATCTGAAAATCAAAGGGTTAAGTGTTTATCCCACGTGCGTCTGTCTGCAATCTTGACGATTGTTAGATCCGCTCGAGTGAGAAACTTAGGTAAACAAATCAGAGCTCGCTGCCTGTTATGCTGGAAGGTCGCGGAAGTTGGTAATTTGTCTGTTTGTTTATATCTCAAGAAAAAAGAGGCGTGGATTAAGTATGAGTAAACGCAGTGTGTTAATGCATGGCTTGCTAGCGAATTATAAAACTACGCCAAGGTCACGAAAGGCTGTCGGATACAACAGGCTGTATTTCCATTATACGTCACACCCACCAATATTGTCTCCCTAGACAGATTATCGGTAATATTGATACAGAGATGGGACAGCGTAAGCTATTATCTCATTATCACTCATGTTTTCGTGCCTCCGCCAGACAGTCAGATACGGTCGCCGGCAGCTTAGACAAACAATATGGCTTTCTTTCCTTACCCTGTCGGGTTGTATTGTTCTGTGGAGTTTTCGGGACCACCTTGGATCACCCTAGACAGGCTCTAACAAAGGTGGCTAGACAACTTAAGTGATAAGAGTATTATCTGCTGACCTGTTCAATTAATCTCGATAATACTACAGTTCACCTGATGAAACGTAAATACGTATGTGAGCGGCTAGGAAAAAAGAATGAAAATGCATAAAATATGCCAAATAATAGGAAGATGAGGGAGAGAGAGAAGAGCGCTAAAGTACATGCACAAACGTTTTGTGACGAAAATATAGAGCCAGACGAAAGGAACAAATTATCATTGACCTGAAACGCTTCATAAATAACACAACAGCTATGGTAAACAAAATAATATGTTGATAAATATAATTAGATTTGACGATACAAAATCAGACAAACGGAAATTTATATTTTGATGTGCAGAATCTGATATGTTAAACGTGAAGTAGTTAAAACATTTAGGAAGGATTTTTACAGATGATTGAGAACCGGACTGCGCAGATTTATTGTTGTTGTTGTTGTTGATTAAGTAGGGCGGCTGAGCTCGTCGCTCTTTAGCAGTCAGTGCCAAGCTGAAGAATTTGCATGTGTTCTGTAGCTGTTGAGTGGTGCTGTATAGAGTGTTTGTGATTGTTGGGGAGCCAGGCAATAGCTGTCGTCTCTCTGTGGAGAGTCCTGGGCAAATTGGCAGCACATGATGAACTGTCTCATACGGATATGTACAGTTGCGGCAATTAGGCTCATGTGTGGGGTTTAATGTGTTTAAGTGCTTGTTGAGCCTGGTGTGTTCTGTTCTTAGTTGGAAGATTGTGCTCTGCTCCCCACGTCGTAGGTTATTAATGTTGTAATTTTTGTTGGGATGGGCCTTTTCTTTATACAAGGCACGCCCTTTAGACCCTTTTTCCCATCGGTTCAGCTATTCCTCTTTGAAGTTGTTTTGGAGTATTCGTTTAGCTGTCTGCAGGTTTTCTGGAGTATTTGTTTATCCATTGGACATTGACTCTGTTGTCGTATTTTGTTTCCAGATTGTCAAAATTGTTTCGGCCAGCTGTATTATTTTATATTTTCAGTTTGGAAGTATTCTTATAAAGCCTGAAGTATTGATTTTGAATCAGCGAAGATTATGATATCTGAGGGTATATAGATTTCTTGTTTGAATTGGCTGTCTATTGCTGTGAGGGTGGTGTTTATTGCTGTAATCTCTGCTTAGTAATTAGTACAGAATTCTCCACATGGTTCATATATTTCTAGTGCGCTGCTATTTGAGTATTTCACATACGCACCAAGTCCAGCATTTATGGTGGCCTTGAATGCTGAGCCATCTGTGTATGCATGTATTGCAGTGCTAGGGTAACTGTCTATAGTCTCTAAAGTAGCTGTTTTAAGTATTGTTCGGTTCGTGTCTCTTGTGAGTGTGGTTTTTATTATTGGAAATTTTAACTCCTTTCCGGGATAAATGACTGGGTATTGTTCAGTTATTTCTCATGTCTGTGTGAGGTGGTGTTGTTCTGCTGTAGTTGTTGCTACGTGTAGTGGTGATTGTTGTTTTAGTCTACTAATGGGCTTCCAGTTTTCTACCAGTTGTCTCTTTGGGTGGTCTTTTCTCATTCTTCTGGACTGCGCAGACAAGATTTACTTACTTACTTAATTGTTCCTCTTCTACCCTGGGACGTAGAACGTTATCCAGAGAGAACGCCATACTATCCTATCGGCCGTCTTCCTCGTGGTCTGTGTCAAATCTAGTCTTAGGTCTTTCAGAAACTGTCTACTGTTGTCCTCCCACCAAATTCTGGGTCTCCCTGGCGGTCTAGATCCCTGGTTATTGGTTTCACATATTTATCGGGGTAGCCGATTTTATTTCATTCAGCATACATTGCCAAACCATCGTAATTGGGACTGTTCTACTTGGGTCTTCAGGGGTTGGGTTTTGAGGCCTTTCCGTATCGTCTGGTTGCGGACTACGTCACATCTTGTTAATTTAACCACCTTCATCAGATACCTCATTTCTAAGGTTTGGAGCTGGCTTTTGTGGGTTGTAGTCATTTCCTATGACTCGCATCCATACGTCAATACTGGGACATAGATGGAGCGGTATACAGCCATCTTCGTCTTCTTGCCAACTTCTCTTTTGCTGAGAAATCGTCCATTTATGGCCTGAAAAAGTCTTTCAGCAGCTGCCATTCGGGTAGCCAACTCTACTTTGATGCCTCCCTTCCAGTCTGTGACAGCTCCAAGGTATTTAAAGTGGTTGACCTGCTCCAGGACCCAGCTTAATCTGATGCCTTCTTTCCTCTCGTGATATCACCATAGTTTTTGTTTTAGAGCTGCTTATGACCATCCCTCTCTTCTCCAGACTTCCAGATTGGATTGAAGATGTGCTTTTAATTTGGCAATTAGGGCAACTTCGTCGGCTAATGTCAGCTCCGAAATACAGAAATGTCTCAGCTTCCGGTACCCCACTGACTACTTTCTTGTCTTCTTACATACTTTGATTACATCATCTGTGAAGAGTATGAAAAGACCGGACAAGACACTTGTATTTAAAACACAAAGTGGGTGCAGTGTGCTACAACTTGACCTCATCTCCCACACATAAGAAATTAGGGGAAATAGGAAATAACCATCATATTTATCAGATGACTATCAGTTTGGTAGGGACAACAACAAAGGACCATCAGATTGAAAATGGAACAACAAATGGCCATCAGATTGGTAGTGAAACAGCAAATCAAAATTATATAGAATGTGAAATAGGAATCGGACTTCAGATTGGTAGTGAAACAGCAATTGGCCATCAGGTTTGTAATGAAACTGCAAACGCCAGTCCGATTGATAGTGATATAGCAGTTGGCCATCAGATTAGTATTAAAACAGCAAATTACCTTCATATAGGTAGTAAAACAGCGATGGACCATCAGATTAGCAGCGAAACAGCAAATGGCCATGACTCTGGTGGTGAAATAACAAATGATCGTCAGATCGTGATCCACCAACTAGATTAGAGTTTCTTAACCTGTGTGACATGGATCCGTTAGGAGTCCGTGAATGGTTTCTAGGGAGTCCGTGTACATAACCTATTTTCACAACAACAAAATTGTTATTCCTGGAATTATCATAGATTTTTGCATTGAAAAAAATGTATTCTTTTTAATGATTGTTTTTTATATTTCTGTATGATTCTATGTACCATTAATTACTGTTATGTACCATTAATTTTTTTCTCTGCAATAAAATATATTAATTTTATGTATAATTGATAATTATGCTTTTATATACTTTTACTTTAAGAAGGTGCCCGTAGACTTCACCGGAAAATCAAAGAGGTCCACAGTCTTCACCTTACAATCAAAAGGGACCTTAGTACACAAAAGGTTAAGAAACTCTGAACTAGAGATATCTTCAAACCGTATTGCCTTTGTAATATTATTATCGAGTGTCCGATGGAAAGAGTGGATAGAGCGCTGGTTTCTCGCGGCAATGGTGCCAGGCTCAATTCACGGTACCATCACGTTCCAATCTGTAGTGAATACATGGAGAGTGGATACATATTTACTGCTGGGAGAGTTGCTAAATATTTACAGCTAGGAGAGTAGGTACATATTTACAGACGGGAGAGTAGGTACATATTTACAGCTGGGAGAGTGGGTAAATATTTACAACTGGGAGAGTGAGTACATATTTACAGCTGGATATGCTGGAGCGTGACTATACCAGCTTTCGAACTCGGTAACTTTCCTTCGAGATGTAAGAGCTCTATTTACTCTGATAGTAACATTAAAAGCTAAAGGTGGTCCCATAGCAGATACTGCAGTAGGGGAGTGGTGTTAGACACTTTACTATACTTGGTCCAGCATCGAGACGTGGGGTGACTTGTTCCCCTTCCTCGCTGCCTTTTTACTGAAGAGTCAGCAACTCATTTATGCCAGTGGTTCCCAACCTTTTTACATCTAAGGACCACTTTTCCAACTACATATAACATGCGGACCAACAGCTATATGTAATATGGCAATGCCATAAACACTTAACTGTTTTTAATTCAATAGATGAATATGCCTATATTCAATAACACAAGATGTTAATTATTTGCCAGATGACAAGGAAATTGTAAGGAAATAGTAATGAAAAATAAATTATATATGCAATATATTAGTGTCGTTAATTTTTAGATGGGTAGAAGATATTTATGGTCCCGTCTGAGCAGAGGTGATAGTGGTAAATACGTGAGAATAAAGGTGTAAGAAATAGATTTCACGAGTGAATAGTTAAGGAGAAGATTTTCCTCTGGACTGAATAGTTTCTCTAGTCCAGCCTATCTATACGACCATAATTTAGTGTCAGACAACCTTGCACCCCTTATATCTAGAGAATATAAGTTAAACTAAACACACCCACACACAATTATGTGACAACAAGACACACAAACGTGAAAAACTATGGTTAATTGGGTATGGGTCTGACAACACACTAAGTATTGTTCTTCTTGTTGTTTATTATCATTAAACTGTTACAACATCAAAACATATAGAGAAATCAATAAATCATGTTTACATTTGAAAATAAACGAATAAGTGCCCTCCCCCTTGTTGAGAAAGGATTCCAAAAGAATAACCCAAAGGTCAAAGATTAACATTCGGTTACAGAATAGACCGTGAAGAACAAGTTCTAACTAAATTACTACTTAGTAAAGTACACAAGTTTAGCGAAATAAAAAAAAAGAAGTTAGTACAATGATTGTAACAAAGGAAAAATATTCTCTCTTTCTCTCTCTCACTCTCTCTCTCTCTCTCTCTCTCTCTCTCTCTGTCGTTCATGGCCACAAACAATCTCGCTAACCCACTCGTGGTGTTGATATTTCTTGAAAAAATTACAGTAGTTCTTGAACCTATACTGTCAGGTGGGTTGACCAAATATGGCCCCAGTCCAGCCTATATATCGAATAATAGTTACAAGGTGGACGCCAAATTTGGTGGTTTAATTTTCCCTGGATGAAAAACAGTGTCACTGCAAATAGTTACTGAAGCAAGACGTGCTCTGTACGTTCACAGTCGCAAAAGGAGAAAATAATTCCAGTATTGCGAAGCATCTGGTTGCTAAAACAAATGTTACAAAATGTAAAAAATGATGATGATGGTAAATCCTATCGGCTGGCTCTATGGTGAATGCCGATTTTGAAACAGCGTAGCTTTCTGGATCACTCCGTTGATACGGCTGTCAAGCGTCAGGAATATATGTTCTTTCGTATGCCCAGTGGGCTGGAAAAATTGAATAAATAATTCTGGGTTAGGTACCGTCCAGTTAAGATTTAATATTAATGTTTATTTGTCTTTTGGGCCCAACCGGTTCACGAAGGAACTTGTGACTTGTAAGCCACGAAGAAGACACCATTAATCCTTCACTGAATGAAGAAAAAGGACCGAACTAGCCCAAAAATCGAAGACCCAAAATAAGAATAAGAAGACCGCTGGCCGCTGGTTTTGATCAGGTACTATATTAGAAAGAAAAGAACATTTATGAAAAAAAATACTACTATCCTACCCACACGTAGCCTTCATCGGACAATCAAAGGGTTCCGTAGCCTTCATCTTACAGGTGTCCATGGCAAGAACCTCTGACATTGATGATTCATCTCACAGGTGTCCATGGCAAGAACCTCTGACATTGATGGTTCATCTCACAGGTGTCCATGGCAAGAACCTCTGACATTGATGATTCATCTCACAGGTGTCCATGGCAAGAACCTCTGACATTGATGGTTCATCTCACAGGTGTCCATGGCAAGAACCTCTGACATTGATGATTCATCTCACAGGTGTCCATGGCAAGAACCTCTGACATTGATGGTTCATCTCACAGGTGTCCATGGCAAGAACCTCTGACATTGATGATTCATCTCACAGGTGTCCATGGCAAGAACCTGTGACATTGATGATTCATCTCACAGGTGTCCATGGCAAGAACCTCTGACATTGATGGTTCATCTCACAGGTGTCCATGGCAAGAACCTCTGACATTGATGGTTCATCACACAGGTGTCCATGGCAAGAACCTCTGACATTGATGGTTCATCTCAGGGGTGAAGAGTAACCGTAGTGACCAGCTCCCTTTTCTCGATGTCTTCGCTTTTTCTAACTCAAGAGTAGAGGGAGGTACATACTTACTTCTGGGTATACTGGAGCGTGGCTCTTCACGGCAACTTTTGCCTCGAGAACCAAGCGCTTTTACCACTCTACCACTGGACGCTGTTACAAGCATATACATAAACATAGAAGCTAAAGTAGACTAGAAAACAAACACAAACACACACGCACACATGCACAACAACAAGCATATATTTACTCATAAACGTAAATGCCAACGGAGATTAGAAAACACGCACAAACACACACACATGCACAACACTAGTCGGCTCATAGTATTATACAAACATATACACACTCATAAACATACACGCCAACAGAGACTCTAAAACGCGCACAAACACACACACACACACACACACACACAACACTAGGCTGCTCACACTATACAAACATATATATACACATAAACATACAAGCCAACGGAGACTCGAAAACACAAATGCAACACACATTTGATCACACTTATACAAACATATACACACTCGTAAATATACAAGCTAATGGAAACTCTAAAAAATGTATACACACATACACGCACAACACTAGTCTGCTCACACCTATACATATACATACTCATAAACATACAAGTCAACGGAGACTCGAAAACATGCACAAACACACACACACACACAACTAAATAAACGTCTGCTCACACCTATACAAACATAAATACTCATAAGCATACTAGACAACGGAGACTCGAAAACATACACACACACACACACGCACAACAAAAGTGTGCTCACACCTATACATATACATACTCATAAACATACAAGTCAACGGAGACTCGAAAACATGCACAAACACACACACACAACTAAATAAACGTCTGCTCACACCTATGCAAACATATACAAACTCATAAGCATACTAGCCAATGAGACTCGAAAGCACGCAAAAAAACACACACACAAAGCAAAATTCACGTCTGCTCACACCTATACAAACGCACAATCATTAAAACGCGATACTCACAAACGTAAAGCGCACACAAACATACATACAAACATAAACTCACTCACGCGGGAACAAGAAGCAGCAGAAGACAGCTTCTCTCACAAAGCATTTAATCGACAGCTCACTTCTGTGAACCCACATAGAACAAAGAACTAGACCCGCCATTTGATGGGTGCCTATTTTTTTATAAATATTTTTTTCATTCTTGTGAACAGACTAGTTGCTATGATGCTACCAAGAAGACAATGGACTCACGCTGTATACAGCAAGCACGTACAGAAGGTAGGAGTTGAAGCGGGGGGGAATCAGAACAACCGAGAATGCATGCAGCTTTGTGAACTTGGCAGGTCATGGTGACATCTGTGCCAAGGCCACTTCGACCTTGTAGTATTTTTTTTGTATGGCATACTTCGAGGAATACTTCATAAAAGAGGGTAAGGTTCATGGCAAATTAAACATAAAAGAATAATAAATATGGATGGAATGGGGTTTGTTTGAGTATTCAATAAATGTTAATGGCTGAAAATGTTGGTGATCCCTTACAGCCATATTGGTTGCGGAGGCGGTATTTGATCTGATCGCAACTGATACTTTTATAAAGGTAAAGGTCGTCCCATAGCAGATGCTACCGTAGGGAGGTGGTGTTAGAGACTTCACTCTACTAGGTCCAGCTTTTTTATAAGGTCAGGTGACCACTTCCCTTCTTCGCTGCCTTTTGCCTTCCCTAACTCAAGAGCAAAGTCAGGTACCCATTTACAGCTGGGTACACTTGGAGCGTGACGCTACCAGGTTACGATCCCGTCATATGGTAACCTCGACGCTTCAGGATTGCTCTCTAACCACTTAGCCAATCGGCATTGTTTTGTCAGATAACTTTGAGACGTACTTCCCTAACTCAGGTCCGTAACCTCCTTGATAGAGAAGCGTCTTCTGTCTTAGATTCCTGCATTAAGTTATTACTTGCTTTAGTTGACTTGTTCATATTCGTTAAAGAGTTTTTATTTATGTATTTGGCTTGAAGTTTCTACAGTTAGAACTGGCGGATATAGGAATTGTCCAAGGGAGGGGCGGTACATCAGAATGATAAGGCTTCCCCCTCTTCCCCCCCCCCCCCCCTCCTTATGTACACACATTTTTAGACAACTAAAAAACAAAAAACGAATTTTGTGGCGAGTTTTATTATACAGTAACTCAAAAATATTAATTCTTATTAAACAAAAATATAACTATTTATAACCTAATTACATAAAAGTAAGGTACAACTAAAAAGAGACAAAATTTGTTAAAAATTCATACATATTTTATATTTAAATTTTTAAATTTTATATCAAATTTGGGATTGGCCGCCCCATACAGAAATTATCCGCCTCTTGTCACTAAGTCCTCTGTTTCTGCGACTCGAGTGAAGTCCTTTTGTGCCGCCTACCTGGCGCTGTCATTTGTCTCATTGTTATATGGCGGTTCCCTTTATTGTTTTTCATATTCCCGCCACGTAGAATTACTTGCAAACTACGTTCGTAACCTTCAGGGTACTTACCAATGTCCAGTACCAGACATGTTTTATTTCGTCCGTCGTCCGACCTGACGATTACTTACATTGAAGTCCAAAGTGGGGGAAAAAATACTGGAGCAGTTGATATGAAATAAAGGTTTTCAAAGTCCCAAGGAAGGGGCGATCGCCCCGAAGCCACACCCTTGGATCCGCCAACGCAAGGGGTAACCCAATCCTCTATGGTCGCCTTTTACTCCATGCTGCAACGGCTCTATTCTTTGCCATCCCTTTAATACGCAAGCGAATGTTGTCATTGTTCTCATATAGTATAATTCTTGGAAGTCAGCAGACACGATAGTAGCATTGCCGTATCCTATAACAATTATTGTCCTGTAGAATAAGAACTGCCAATATATATTTGCCGGTGGTCTCTGAATGTCAGGCACAGAAGAGTCTAGAACTCCTGCTCCCTCGGGCTAGGAAACGGCTATTATGAAGCTGTGCATAGAGTTGGCAACCTCATCATGTCAAACAAATTTCTATACAAGCCACTTCAATAGCTAATGAATTCTTTTGTTGACGCTTTCTGCAAAGTGTCCAGCTAGGGTGGCGGCTTTTTGCTGAAACGGGAGGGAAAAGGGAGATCACTGAATGATAACACGAATAGTTAGTTACCGTTAATATTTAATGATGATTTTTAAATATTATTCCATATGGAAGTTCGCTTGGAGAATGATAGAAATTACCGTAACTCTTTTATTAATTCTGTAAACGCAATTATTTTGTTCATGGTCTGAGTATGAGAAGTTGTTTATAGTCTTCAATTTTTAATAAATTGTAGTATTTCTTTCATTTTCACTCTTATAAAAATCGTTTTGTTTAATACACTCTTCTGTACGTGTCTGCACTGATGGATACAAGAGCATGTGAGTTCATCGAGGTGTTTTGTCCGATGTTGTTAGCTCTTTGCACGTGATTCCGTGGAGAGTCTTGGATCCATTGATTATAGAAATCTCTTCCGAACAGCTTTGAGGCCATGTCGCGAAATTGGTTTCAAGTCATTGCAAATGAGTTCAGTTAGATTTATAAACCCATCTACGATCGAGTGACCGCTTTCAAAATGGCGGCGTATCAGCGAAATGTGTATCGGACAGAGGAAATCGCCAACGATAAATAACAACAGAAGGGAATCCGTATGAAAAGGATTTTACATTTCAGTACAGGGAAGGATTGTGTATAACTGCATATAAGAAGGAACGGTAGGAAGTTCTCATTTTCGGAGATATATGCGTATTTCGGCTGCCCACAGTTACGCTAACAGCTGGTAGACCCACTTCTGTTCGAAATATTAAAATCCACATATAACAGTTTGGGAATTTACATGGATAGGAAGATAGAGTTTTATCAGCTGAATAAAACTAGATAAGATGGAACAATATGGATATTATATATGCTGAGAATGAGAAAGGCAAAATTTCAGTCGACGCACAGATCGGCTGAAATCACGGTTCGGGAAGGATTTTTTCAGGTTAGGTTTAAGATGTGACGTCGGTACTCTCCGATACGTCCGCGCTATACGTATTTAAAGCGGATCGGTAAACTGAGAGAGATACACAACGCAAGAGGTTGAGACAAGACTGAGGGCAGATAACGCCACGACTCTAAATCCATCTGAAGTGTGAGCGGATCGCCAGAAAATTTCAGTCTAAGTGTCTGGAGTCTGAGGGTAAGCGAATTTACGATAGCTATCCTGTATAATAATTTCTTTTATTTTGTATTACAGGTTCATTTAGAATTCACAAAATATGCCTGTATAATATTCATTGATATAACGTATTATTATTTTAATATGATTTATTCATGTGCTTAGTGGAAGATGGTTGCTTGTACAAAAACGTATCAAAAACTAGCCCCACAGCCAAATAGAAAATATTTATTATATTTAATGCTGTATCTCGTCGATATTAAATGCATTATCGCTTACGAAGATAAGGGCAGTCCCATGACCAGAGATTGTCATAGGGAAATGAAGTGTTAGAAACTTCATCATGGAAGATCCCAGTTACGAGGCTAAGGTGACTAGTCCCCTTCCTCGCTGCCTTTGCCTTCCCTAGTTCGAGCGCACAACTTTGTACCCATTTACAGCTGGTAAACTGGAGTGTTCTACAGCCAGTTTCAGTAGAAAGCAACCTGATCACGTGGTCACTCACTCTATTTATTTTATGTATTAATTTTGGGTAGTTGCTAAGATAGCATCAGATTTGAATTTGTACTTGATATGATTTGGAAGGATCAAGTTATAGAATATGAAGGGATGTATAGGAGCGGATTAAACCAGATGATGTTTATTACTGATATGTTAATATTAATTCTGTATCATTGAAATGATGTTACTTGCTATGACTGTATAACTCTGACACCTGATGACTGACTTGTCTGACTTATGTGCTAGTCAGTTATACTTAATTGAAATGTTAATATTAATGCTATATCACTGAAATGATGTCCTTACTTACTATGATTGTATAACGGTGACATCTGATGACTGACTGGTCTGACATCTGTGCTAGTCAGCTACAAGTCTAGCCAGATACTAGCCAAGGCTGATATGTTGCAGGTTCCATGAAATAACTCAAACCAGACTGTCCAGTATCAGAAGCCGGTGCAGTTCATCCGAGGCAATCCCACAAAAGTGCAGGACCCCAAAGAGTGAACTTCAACTGGTCATTGGCATCCCTACTGTTGGGCCTACCAAGTCTGATATCAGCAAAGGACAGTTTTCAGCAGTATCAAGTTGGAAAGATAAGTGTCCTGTTTGACACTGACCACCTATACATGTGAAACAGCCAATAGTTGAAAACAATAAGTAACCATACATAAACTCAGTCAACTGATGACAGTTATCCTTAAATTCAAAGGACTAATAACAGTGATTTCAGTAACTTTATTATTTAAGATCTTGAAGTCTAAACAGACAACAATAGTAATTGTGTGAATATTTTTATATATATATGTGTATACTCTTTTCCAACTAGTAGAAATAGAATATTAGTGTAATTATTAAACTATTTTAACTGTACCTGAGGATTTATTCACTTCTTCCATTTGTGGTTTCAGTGAATGTTCATTTTACTTATCCCCTAGAATATAAGTAATCATAGGATAGTCATCGGGAGGAGACACCTTAAATCCTGGTACTACTTCTTACCAACTGGGCCAGGGTTTTTACAGTCTGACTATTTTTATGATAACAATACACCAGTGCTTATTTCTAAGACTGGGGTATTACTTGTAAGACCAGAACTCTTTACTGGCATACTCTTACATAATAAATAATTTTAAATAACCTCCCGCTACAGTGGGGGCTCGTCTGCGGGATATATCTTTGATATTCCTGAGCCAACTTTCTATTTCTGCTGTGTAGAAAATTTTTTTTTTTTCTTTTTTGAAAATTTTTGGAAAGAGTTAACATAGTAGGAAATATATAATTTTTTAGGAGTACCATTGAGTACAGATAAAGAAAGCTGTTTCATATATGGTGAAGTCAGTTTAATTAACTTTAATTTTATATAAGTTAATTATATTGTAGTAAATTAGTTTGAGTAAGATCGCTTGCCCTACTAGACTACAGATACATCATGGCTGACTTGGTCAAATTTAGGTCTGCTACACTGCAGGTGGGAAAAGAGCTTGGCATGGATGGTGATGTTCTGATCCGGTATGTCACGACGGAATGTGAAAAGTACACCGAGAGAGAAGCAAAGCAATTAGAAGCAGAGAGAGAAGCCAAGAAATTAGAAGCAGAGAGAGAAGCCAAGAAATTGGAAGCAGAAAGAGAAGCCAAGAAATTGGATGCAGAAAGAGAAGCCAAGAAATTAGAAGCTGAGAGAGAAGAAAGGAGGTTACAAGCAGAGAGAGACCATGAGCTGAAAATGAGACAGCTTGATCTTGAACTTCAGGCTGGGACTATCACCCATGGTAATAGCTCACCTCATTCTGCGAATAGCTCTTTTCAGAACACAGCAAATGGGGCCATGAACTTCCACCTAGATCCATTTGTTGAAAAGGAGGACGCAATAGAGTCGTACCTGGATAGGTATGAAAGGCTAGCCTCTACCTATGGACTGGAAAAGGAAAAATGGAGTCTAAAGTTATCCCAGGGATTGAGAGGTATTGCATATGATGTGTTTCTGAAACTCCCCAAAGAAGATCAGGAAAATTATGAAATACTAAAGCAAGCCTTACTGATCCGGTATGAAAAGAACTCTGAGGCATATAGGAAGAAATTTAGAACTTCTAAACCTCTACCTGGAGAAACATATAACCAGTTCTCAGCTAGGCTAGAAACGTATTTGTTGAAATGGAGTAGTTTAGGTAAGTATCAGAAAACCTACGAGGATCTAAAAGAAATGGTTATGTTAGAACAAGTGAAAGATTCCATGTCTCCAGAAATGAGGAAATTCCTGATGGAACAAGGAGCAGAGAGGCTGGAAGACACTGTGAGATGTGCAGAGAGATACCAAGCAGCTCAAGCTGAATTGGTAGGAACAAAAAGGAACATCACCCCTTACATTACCCATAGCAAAGATTCATGTCAGTTGTCGCTATGTGGAAGGGGAGATAAATGCAGCTGTGATAGATGATCCCTTTTACCCCCTAATGTTGGGGCGTAAATATGTTTTCTTAGGAGACCCTGTAAAACCTATGGTTATGGCAGGAATCCAGACCAAGGCTGACTCCAGGAACATAGAGAGGGACACCAACGTAAAATTTCATTCAACTGAAATGAAACGGGCTCAAGAAGCAGACAGCACGTTGAAGCCTTGTTTTGGCAAATTATCAAAAACACATAAAGCTCCAAGGAAAGGACATTTCTATATGGAACATGGACTCTTGTACAGGAAAGCTGGAAGAGGGACGAAAAGTCATGGTCAAATCGTTGTACCATCCACCTATAGGAATAAGGTTATAGGCTGGGGACACATATCAACTTTGAGTGAACACCTGGGTAATGGTGCCACAAAACAAAGAATAGCCACCCAGTTCTACTGGCCAGGTATTACGGAAGACATAAATCAGTATGTAAATTCCTGTCCAGAGTGCACCTATGTAGATTCAGAAAGTCGACGGAAGAGTCTTCATCAAAAATCTACAAGCAAACCAGCAATCAGGGGTACTCTCGAGATTTGCACGGGAGGGGAAAGGAAACACCCCACACAGGTTCAATTGCAGTCTGAACCCCATGCGCTGGAAAAAAGGAACAAATCACGTAGCGAAAAACAAACACCTACGGATTTGCGAGGGAAAACCACATCCAACTATCAACGAAAAGAGGGCGGTAAACTTCATGGGAAACCTACCGACCCCGTTTCACCAGCAGTAAGAGCCTGGATGAAAAGCCGTACAGGAAGAAGAGAGATAGTAAAGGATGAATATATTCTTGGAAAACAGAATGTGGGCGCAGATTTTCTTAGTCGTTATCCCACAGAGCTTGAGGAGGATAGAAGGAAGGAAAACTAACCTCGGAATGGTCGATTTGCAATTGTCTTGTACCCAATAGTTAAGCTAGATATCATCCAGCTTAAAATATGGGGGAGCTATGTCGCGAAATTGGTTTCAAGTCATTGCAAATGAGTTCAGTTAGATTTATAAACCCATCTACGATCGAGTGACCGCTTTCAAAATGGCGGCGTATCAGCGAAATGTGTATCGGACAGAGGAAATCGCCAACGATAAATAACAACAGAAGGGAATCCGTATGAAAAGGATTTTACATTTCAGTACAGGGAAGGATTGTGTATAACTGCATATAAGAAGGAACGGTAGGAAGTTCTCATTTTCGGAGATATATGCGTATTTCGGCTGCCCACAGTTACGCTAACAGCTGGTAGACCCACTTCTGTTCGAAATATTAAAATCCACATATAACAGTTTGGGAATTTACATGGATAGGAAGATAGAGTTTTATCAGCTGAATAAAACTAGATAAGATGGAACAATATGGATATTATATATGCTGAGAATGAGAAAGGCAAAATTTCAGTCGACGCACAGATCGGCTGAAATCACGGTTCGGGAAGGATTTTTTCAGGTTAGGTTTAAGATGTGACGTTGGTACTCTCCGATACGTCCGCGCTATACGTATTTAAAGCGGATCGGTAAACTGAGAGAGATACACAACGCAAGAGGTTGAGACAAGACTGAGGGCAGATAACGCCACGACTCTAAATCCATCTGAAGTGTGAGCGGATCGCCAGAAAATTTCAGTCTAAGTGTCTGGAGTCTGAGGGTAAGCGAATTTACGATAGCTATCCTGTATAATAATTTCTTTTATTTTGTATTACAGGTTCATTTAGAATTCACAAAATATGCCTGTATAATATTCATTGATATAACGTATTATTATTTTAATATGATTTATTCATGTGCTTAGTGGAAGATGGTTGCTTGTACAAAAACGTATCAAAACTAGCCCCACAGCCAAATAGAAAATATTTATTATATTTAATGCTGTATCTCGTCGATATTAAATGCATTATCGCTTACGAAGATAAGGGCAGTCCCATGACCAGAGATTGTCATAGGGAAATGAAGTGTTAGAAACTTCATCATGGAAGATCCCAGTTACGAGGCTAAGGTGACTAGTCCCCTTCCTCGCTGCCTTTGCCTTCCCTAGTTCGAGCGCACAACTTTGTACCCATTTACAGCTGGTATAAACTGGAGTGTTCTACAGCCAGTTTCAGTAGAAAGCAACCTGATCACGTGGTCACTCACTCTATTTATTTTATGTATTAATTTTGGGTAGTTGCTAAGATAGCATCAGATTTGAATTTGTACTTGATATGATTTGGAAGGATCAAGTTATAGAATATGAAGGGATGTATAGGAGCGGATTAAACCAGATGATGTTTATTACTGATATGTTAATATTAATTCTGTATCATTGAAATGATGTTACTTGCTATGACTGTATAACTCTGACACCTGATGACTGACTTGTCTGACTTATGTGCTAGTCAGTTATACTTAATTGAAATGTTAATATTAATGCTATATCACTGAAATGATGTCCTTACTTACTATGATTGTATAAAGGTGACATCTGATGACTGACTGGTCTGACATCTGTGCTAGTCAGCTACAAGTCTAGCCAGATACTAGCCAAGGCTGATATGTTGCAGGTTCCATGAAATAACTCAAACCAGACTGTCCAGTATCAGAAGCCGGTGCAGTTCATCCGAGGCAATCCCACAAAAGTGCAGGACCCCAAAGAGTGAACTTCAACTGGTCATTGGCATCCCTACTGTTGGGCCTACCAAGTCTGATATCAGCAAAGGACAGTTTTCAGCAGTATCAAGTTGGAAAGATAAGTGTCCTGTTTGACACTGACCACCTATACATATGAAACAGCCACTAGTTCAAAACAATAAGTAACCATACATAAACTCAGTCAACTGATGACAGTTATCCTTAAATTCAAAGGATTAATAACAGTGATTTCAGTAACTTTATTATTTAAGATCTTGAAGTCTAAACAGACAACAATAGTAATTGTGTGAATATTTTTATATATATATGTGTATACTCTTTTCCAACTAGTAGAAATAGAATATTAGTGTAATTATTAAACTATTTTAACTGTACCTGAGGATTTATTCACTTCTTCCATTTGTGGTTTCAGTGAATGTTCATTTTACTTATCCCCTAGAATATAAGTAATCATAGGATAGTCATAGGGAGGAGACACCTTAAATCCTGGTACTACTTCTTACCAACTGGGCCAGGGTTTTTACAGTCTGACTATTTTTATGATAACAATACACCAGTGCTTATTTCTAAGACTGGGGTATTACTTGTAGAGGCACGATCGCCTCACCCACTAGGCATAGTATTTGAAGAAGAAGAGCGAACAGCTACAACAAACATCAAAAAGTACATTCTATAAAGTTATTCAAATAAACCTCTAAGCGCAGTAATTGAACTTGTAACGCGCTACGCTAAAAAGCAAAACAAAAATAGTTCCCTACAGTTTTAATCTTATCCATGTTTTTCAAGGCATAGAATGAGTTTCTGTCGCGTACAATTAAGCCACGTGTGGGCATAAATTTGTTTGTAACAAAGACAGAGATAAATTATACATGAAACGAAAATAAGATAGCAGAATGAAAAGAGATTTCTTGCGGCGAGACGGTGGTGGGTGTTGTAACCGGGATTGAGGTAACACGGTAAGCGAAATAAGTTTGGCAGAAAGTGCTGTCGTTAGAGGGCACCAAAATGCAGAAAACGAACTGCTCTGAGGAGATTAAAATCAACCCAAAAATGATAAATACTCCAAATGAAACTTGCAGATTTGTTCAGTCAACCATCTTATTCCCAAATTTGAGAATATTTCTGAGAAATCCTCTCATCGTGACGCATGGCGAGCATTCATTTTCCCCGACTAAAATAATAACGAAAAATACGTATAAATTCATGCGATCAAATATAACTCAAGAAAAGCTAGTAAGCTTTGTCATCGTTGGTATTTTTTTTTTCTCTAACCAGCGGCACTCGAGCTTTCCAGCTCTTTTGGCCCAATGACATGTCATTGCGAGGCTGGGGGGTCAGTGGACTTTCCTTCCAACCCGGTCAGGAGCTTCGCTCCTTCCCATTCACACGGGATTTATGTGCAGAAGCCGTTCAGGTTATTCAGTCAAATTTCCGGTCGTAAACCTTCCCTCAAACGCTGACGCCCGGGTTTGAACCATGAAAACCTGGTCGCCAGTACAACGCCGTAGCCATTACACCAGCGCGGCTCCCCATCGTTGGTATTAAGAGCGATATATCGCGCCGTGAGTACTTGTTTGTTATATCTCAACAACAACAAAATTACACTTTGAGAAAAGTGTTTATGATTTTATTAAAAATTATAGGAAATGGAACAAACTAAGTCTGTTGCAACTTGACAGGGGATGTAATAATCATGAATAACACATTGCATGGTAGACCTATTATACCTGTTACTGTTTTTAGTACTTGCTTAGTCGTTCCTCTTCTACATTGGAGTGTAGAGGTTTGCCAGAGACAGCACCATGCTATTATATCAGCTGTTTTCCTTTTGACCTGCTTCCAATCTAGTCCTCGGTCCTTCAGAGATTGTCTAATGTTGTCCTTCAGAGATTGTCTAATGTTGTCCTTCAGAGATTGTCTAATGTTGTCCTCCCAGCGAACGCTGGCTCGTCCTGAAGATCTGAATCTCTGGCTCTTGATTTCCAGTATTTGTTGTGGTAGTCGAGCATCTCCCATTCTGCAGACATGGCCAAACAATCGTAACTTGAACTGTTTCACTCGGTTGTGGAGGGGCTGGGTTTGTAGTGAAAACTTCAAATATGCACACACACTAAAATGGTGTTAGAACAAACAAGCACTCACGGCGCAGTATGTGCATCAGTGAATTCATTGCTAGTTTCGTAAACGTGAGATCACAAATAGCTAAATAGTTGTAACGTTTTACAAAACGTCTATTTCTTTTACACCATAATACAAGGCAGAGTTGAAGGCAAAAGTGCAAGAGGAAAAAAAACGCTTTGTGTGGGAAGATAACATCAAGAGATGGACAAGAGTCTATCAGAGTGTACCATCAAGACAAGAGATGGACAAGAAAGAGTCTATCAGAGTGTACCATCATGACAAGAGATCAGCAAGAAAGAGTCTATCAGAGTGCACCTGTCACGGATTTGACTGTTAATTTTATTTTACCAACACGTCCCATTTTTCTTACTCTCTTAATGTTTCGGGTTTCCTCGATTTTTCCTACGTGGCCCATTATTCCCCTCTCAGACCCCACCCCGCGGTCTTACTTCGTTCTGGCCTTCATTATAAATTCACACTTGGCCAGTAGTGGTAGATTGTAACAGCGATTGATCTCGAGCGAGAAATAGTTTCTTTGAAGAAGCGGACCACTAGCGGCAGCAAAGGTGAGACAACCCTTTTTTGATCTGAGTACCCACTTTTATCTCCGATTCAAGGGGAGACAAAACTCACGTTCGTTCTTTGTGGTTGTGGCCCTTGAACGCCGCAGTGAGTGCGAGAATAATATTACGTCTTAGCTGGGAAACTTTCTCGCGGTGGTTGTCTTTGATGTAAACTCTAGAATCACTTTTGTCTTACTATTGATTATGTTATACGTCGAATATCGGTGGGAACACTCGATGCTAGATGGCCGAATTAGCGTCTCTGGTAGACTATAAATTTGATAGGTTTACTCAGTCAAGCACACTCGTAAAATTTTCCTGCCCGTAGATGGCCAAATGAGACAGGCAGACGTTAACACAAAAACTGGATTGTGTTGCCATTCTCGTCATCTCGGGGTGAGTAGATATCTTTTATCATATATATATATTCATGTTAGCTTTTATATATACCTGATAGGAGTGTGACTTGAATTATTTTAGGTGATTTATCCCGGTAATTAATTCAGTGATAATGTAGCGCCGCCTACCACCTTAGTTAACGGGTGACAAAGCAGTCAGGTGTCAGTGTTATTGTTTACAATGGGTTAATGGTAAACTTACGATAACAGATACTTACTAGGCGTAGAAACAGAGTAGTCCGTTCAGTGCTAACCATGGGTTAAGAGTCGGCTAAAATAATGGTCATTACTGTAAGGAAATGTCAGCGGTGTAGGTTATTCACTTAAAACTGAATAGTGATGTGCAGGCACCATAACACTGAATTATAGGAGATAGTCACTTATTACTTTCTGATAGAAACTTCTAGTCGTTGTGTGGAATCATTATATGCCTACTTGGGTAGTTAGACACCAGTTTAGAACTTTCACAGCAATCCAGAAAGCAGCCACCAGCTGGAGATATAATTATATCTTATTTTTAAATCACAACCGTATTATTATAGCAAGAACATTGCATTTTCTACGTATTCATTTTTGGGAGGTTATTACTTTTCCTTTTTTTTGTGTGTGTCGACCCCAAGGAGCGCATACCATTTAGTATGTAATGTCACATGCTGTATTTTATGTAAATTCACTTAATGTTGTAAGATGAATATCATATCCACTCAGCTGGAACTACAGGATTAGATATCCCTTATGTTGAGTTGGAAGAGGACGGAGTAGATTCTGCTGTCAGAACATTTACTGACAGGTACATGTGTGTACAAAATATATTAGCCTATGCAGGTGCATGCTGATAATTCATAGAGTGGAAGTAACAGGAGGACGACTCACACGGATAAAGACAGCCGAGACTATAAAAGCAATGACAACCATAATTATAGATCCCATAGTGGAGCATAACTGTTTATTATAACGTTATTGTAATTTTATTGTTTGCTTAATGTAAAAGTCGTTTCTTTTGGATCTCAGTTTTAGGATATACCGCATTGCTATCGCAAGATTCCAGTCAGGCGAAGAACGTCACATTCTCTTCGATCTAGCGGTTCCTGAAAGCAACTAGCACCACGAGTTATCACCCCCTACCTGAAGTACAATCTGTTGTCAACGCCCATCCCTCTAATGGGAAATAAGCTCACACAGTGTGTAACGAGCCATAGCAAATCTGAAAATCGTATTTGGCAGTAGTGGTTTCCTACTCGCCTCTTGATCACCAGTCAGAGCATTGCGGCTTCTAACATATCTGTCAGACCAGCGTCTTCAGCAGAATTTAAAAATCCCCAGACTTTGTGCTTAAACGGAGCACTCAGTCACAAATAAGAGTTCAAGACAGCCCAACCGGACTTAACACCAAGTACGCAGGCCTAATTTCACGAGCCGCGATAATAGCGCAATGGACCATTTGTCCTAAAGTGACCTCGCCTTGTGTGTGTGTTTCTGGTCATTTAAAACCCCGCACGTATTAGCGGCCAGTCAGATATAGACAGAGTATCTTCAACCTATCTCGTTATTATTGTGTAACTACCAGTGCATGGATAGTGCCTACAGTGTATTTATTAGGGAAAATTCATCACCTATAGGATATATACATAAAAACACTAACTATAGTATTGATCGTGGTTCCCCAAAAGCGGAAGGACTGAGAGCTGTGTTTATTTATTTCTCAGGTGTTCTTCAGGACAGGTTTTGGGTGTTGGTGAATTTTTTTTATTTTTTTTTTTGTCCATTGGTGTTTAATTGGATTCTGTTAACTGATGTGAATATTGATGCCTTTTGTATTTTGCTGTGCTGATATACTTATTTTTCATATATTTTTTTTATTCTTCAAGAACCTTTAATAAATTTTACGCATTTATTAACGCGCTGTTCACGACCCTTTCATCCATACTTAATATTACAAGCTCTTACTTAGTCTCTATATTTTGACAAGAGAAAGAAGAGAGAGCGGGTGGTGCGTAGACTACATAAGTGTGTTGAGGCTTGGAGAGAGAGATAACTTTAATGAATCCTCTTCCAGGTTGGTTTCAAGTTCACCCTATTTACACCTTATCTGTGTGTAATCTATAATTTTGTCAGTTCACTGTCATTGTCGATTTCACTACAATTGTCTAACTCGACAAATACTCTAACACTTTAACTCAACCACGACAGTACCATCAAGACAAGAAAGAGTCTATCAGAGTGTACCATCAAGACAAGAAAGAGTCTATCAGAGTGTACCATCAAGACAAGAAAGAGTCTATCAGAGTGTACCATCAAGACAAGAGACAAAAAATGTTGAAGATCCATTGCAGCCGATCTTAGTTGAGGAGATGGCAGATGATGATGAAAATGAGAAACTGCCTTTTTGCTTTGATTGCATTAACCCTAGAATTAGCCTTTCCATTAGATCAGCGGTTCCCAACCTTTTTTCACTTGCGTACCCCTTGGCAGCCCATTTCTATAAATTGTACCCCTAATATTAGCAAAATATTTGAAATTAATATAGTTGCTGTTATTCAAAATTTATAGTTTATAACCAGAAATAAAGGGGCCAACCACGGGATTAAAAAACAATGTAATAAAAATGTGAACAAACAGTGCATATATTTTTACATTAAAAAAAATCAGAAGTTACAATAAATATTAACACATTTAATTTATTAATAATAATAATAAAAACGTTGTTATTGTTAAAAGTTGAAATCTCTTTTTATGGGACCTCAAGATGCAGCAATAGTGAATGCAGTCAGCGACCCATAGCTGTACTGCCTGCGTCAGGACCAGCGAACCAGAGCTGGTCAAGACCGCACTCCACCTCCACGTGGTGGTCCTGGAAACAGTCTGCAGCAGTGCAGTCTGGCTGAGCGAGTGCGGATCGAAATGGGAAGGCAAACCCGGTCCCTAAAAAATGCCGTACTGAAGTCGGATGTGTCGACCGAAAGGTGCAGATATCACAGCTTAGGCGTAAACAGACACAACGCAACCACCGTCATTTTCAGGGCGAACGAGGAAGAAGAAGAAGAAGAAGAAGAAATCACTTTTTATAACACACATGTCACGTGACCATGACAAATGTTCAGTGCGATCCTTGAGCTTGTTTTGAGGCACATAGTTTTTTTTAAAACAGGTTCAAGTGATATAAGATACAGTCTCAATTCTGGACCTGCATTCAGTTTACTACGGTATATATTTTTTATAAAGGTATAAGAAGAGAAAGCCCTCTCCACCAGCTCAGTATTTGTAAATGGCAACAGAAACTTAAGCGCCTTGTCGGTCAGCTGTTCATATTCTCTGCTGATGTCTCCCCAAAAGTTATTAAGGAATTTTCCTTTGAATTCAGCTATTAAAGTAGTATCAGTCAAAAAGTTCAATCAACTTCTCTTTTTCGTTGATTGATAATGTGGCTGCTTGGAAATATTCTTCTTCAAAGGGATTTACAATCCAGGAGTTTTCTTTTCCAGGTTTCGGAAAGTACTTCTCGAAAGATGATTTTAGCCCTTTCAAGTGTTCAATTATTTTCTCGCTCATTTCCTGGGAGAGGTGCAGCTCGTTCTCAGATAGGAAATTGTGCAGAGTTTCAAATACCTCAGGCTGGCCCTTTTCAATACACGACCTCCAAAAATCTAATTTTTAAATCATAGATTCAATTTTGTCTGAAACATTGAAGATCGTTACCGAGCTATTCTGAAGTGCCAAATTTAGTTTGTTTATTTGTAGGAAAATATCCGATAAGTATGCAAGACTCTGAAGCCAATCACAGTCGTGTAACTTTGAAGTAAGTTGGAAAGGATGGTCTTCAAAAACAAAGTTGGACTTCATGTCTAAGTTTGAACAGCCGGGTAAAGACTTTACCACGCGAGAGCCACCTTACTTGTATATGAAGGAGCAGGGTAGAATGAAGACTATTCATCTCTTCACACAGTGCTTTGAAAAGCCTCGAGTTTGTGGACTTTGACTTTATAAAATTAACCACTTTCACAGCTTCATCAAGAACGATTTTTAATTCACCGGGGGGGGGGCGGTTAGATGCAAGGCTTTGCCTGTGGATGCAGCAGTGGCTCCAGGTTATATTAGGGGCTACCTTCGTGACACCAGCGCGAAGACCGCAGTAGCAACCTGACATAGACTTGGCTCCGTCAGTGCATAATCCACAACAATTAGACCAATTAATGTCCTTTTCTTTGAAATAAGAATCAATAGCATGAAATATATCCTCACCTCTTGTAAGCCCTGACAGAGGATGACAAAGCAAAATGTTTTCTTCAACTTCATTGCTTTTCAAATACCTCACAATAACAAGCAAAACAGCGAAATTAGTAATATCTGTGCTTTCGTCAACTTGAATAGCAAAGAATTTACTATTTTTAATTCTACTTATTATTGTCGCTTCAACATCGTCAGACAAATCCTGCATTCTTCGAATTAATTTCACAACTTCTGACTTGTCTTTTACACTGTTGACATATGTATCTTTTTTTCCGCCATTACTCAATTTTTTTCGCGTACCCCTGAACGTCCTGTCGCGTACCCCCAGGGGTACGCGTACCACAGGTTGGGAACCGCTGCATTAGATGATAAGTGTTCTTCTGTTCAATAAATCTTGTTATTTCGTCCATGCATTCGCGCTTTCATTAGAATGTTCTTATTACAATATTCTGTGTGAAAAATAAACAGTAGCATCGGACAGAGGAATGTTCATAAATATCGTTAATATGATTGAGGGAGGAGAACTCCGAGTTATGGTCTGCGCGGACGTAGGGGGGCATAAACCCTAGAGGCTTTACTGGTTGGAAGTAGGCTTAAACATCTTGCTCGGGAGTAGAAAAACGTTGCCTGGGGAATTTTTATTTACATCTCTTTGTTGATTCATATCTCTCCCATCAGGTGTCACCATTTTTAGCTCAAACATTCTGACACCCGGAACTGTACCTCTGTTCTTCAGGCGAACAATAGGGGAAAAAAACTGCAGCCTATATTTTTTCGGGAACTGTTTACTGTGTTCATAAAGGTACTAAAACCTTCGACAACAGTAAAACGCATCGCACTAATTGTCAAGAGGCAGGTGTTGATGTTTTGGTGAATACGACGCGTTATATTTTGCTGATGAACTTGACTACCCATAAAATGTAAATGTAATCCAATAGCAGATACTAACATAGAGGAGTGACGTGTTAGAGATTTCAATATACGGTACTAGGTCTCATCTTTATGAGATTGGGTGGCCAGTTTCCTCCTTCTTTAACTCAAGAGCAACCTTAGGGGTAAGACCTGGAAAGACCTTGAACTGATGGCACGTGATAGGATGACGTGGCACGCTTTTGTTTAACACTTATGCTCCTTGAGGAGCTGAAGGAAATTGAATGAATGATTGAATCAATGAATGAATGATTGAATGAATGATTGAATCAATGAATGAATGATTGAATCAATGAATAAATGATTGAATGAATGATTGAATCAATGAATGAATGATTGAATGTTTGAATCAATGAATGAATGATTGATTGAATTATTGAATCAATGAATGAATGAATGAATGAATCAATCAATCAATCAATGAGTGATTGAATCAATGAATGAATGATTGAATTAATGATTGAATGAATGAATGAATGAATGATTGAATCAATGAATGAATGATTGAATCAATGAATGAATGATCGAATGAAGGATTGAATCAATGAATGAACGAACTCTTGCACAAATTTATAACTAGGGTAGATTGGAGCGTGACGCTGCCAGGTTAGTTCTGTTTAACCGTAAGGTTTCAGACCATTGCAAAAGAAAAGTGCATCTTGTCGAATATGCAATAAGTAATCACACAGAAATGTACAACCCGCATATTCTATGTATATGAAGTAGCAAACACCGCCGATGGGATGCCTGTGTATTGCACTTCTTAATATAACTCAGACCTTGCGGTCTTTTATATTTGGACATTCGCCCAAATATAACTGACGGACCGTGGGTCTAGGTTGAACAGATCGCCTCACCCGAACGAGGCAAAATGTTATTTGCACACACAAAAAAATTAAAACTCCAGTACTGCTTGACACAACATAGGACCTCTATTTCACGAGCATATTCGTAAGAGATGAAATAAAAGGACAACTATTTCACTAGCATATTCGTAAGAGATGAAATAACAGGACAACTATTTTACGAGCATGTTCGTAACAGATGAAAAAATAGAACCACTATTTTGTGAGCATGTTCGTAAGAGGTCACTAAGAAAGGATGCACATAGGACGACCACCTACCTCTGTAAAATACAAGAAATTATTACAAGAAATTCAGTGATGCTTTCTGACAGAACTTGAGTATAAGACATTAATAAGGAATGCATGCGAAAAAAAAAATACACGCTCAAGAAATGACATATGCACATAAATGTGGTATCACAACTACACACACACACACACACACACATACACACACACACACACACACACACACACACACACACACACACACACACACACACACACACACACACACACACACACACACACACACACACACACACACATATATATATATATATATATATATATATATATATATATATATATATATATATATATATATATATATATATATATATATATATATATATATATATATGAATATACGCTGCGGTACAGAAGACACCAAAATTTTTCTAAGTGATTGTGTTGAGCTGTATGTTTTAAATAAAAGTTTCTCTTTTCTGTGAGACATGACCCATTCAACCTAGACATACGGATAACGCCTGTTATATTAGGACACCTGTCTATATAAAGATATTTCGTTCTGGTGTATTGTTTAGCTTTAAGCTAGTTACTTTTAAAATTTTTTTTTAATTTGTTTAGCTGTGAGCTAGTTTTTTTTTTTTTTTTTTTAGGACCAAAATAAAAAAAAATTAAATTTTGCCTTAATTTGGCAAGGCGCACCCCGCTTAACCCTTTGAGCATGACGCTGAAGTTTCACTCACAGCCTCTCCCCGACGTTCCTGGACATAGTCATAAAAACCGCGGTGCCATTATGACATATTAACGGTTTGTCACCTGCGAGAGGGAAAATGCAATTAAAAGTCATGGACCGTGTCGGAGAGGGAACTCAAAGCGATCAAACCGCTAACGCAACAAATCAAATCGCTAGACTATTGTTATTTCATGTTCCGACCAGAAAAGAGTTCCCGGCGTGGTTTCGAATTTTGCTTCCGCGAATGTATTCCTCGCCGTTTGAATATTTACAAGTACCGGGTAACTGGTCTACTAAAGCCTTATAACAATTTAGGTAAAATCCATCGCGATAAAAGTCAAATTTCCCCGTTCTGCTTTTGTGAAATTATAGTCTCAAATGACACAAGAGTTCCGAATACCCAGAGGTCACAGAGTGGTATCAAATTTTGTCACCCCCATGAGAACAACAAATATCGCCGTTTGAAATGGTTGCATATTTACTAGTCACAGTTCTACGTATTGTGCCGTGTGGTTCTCGGGGGTCTTTGGTGAGACAAATAAATAATTGGATTACTGCTCCCTCAGGCATGTCGTACAAGGCGAATAACATGACGTTATGCATGAAGCCGGCAACCTGTTCTAGTAAAACGGATTGCTACAGATATCAATGCTGCAAGAACATGTAAATGATGTAGGTTTCATGACAGGGGACCAGATGTTGTAGTGGCTCCCTAGGGAGCATAGAGCTTGGTGTAGGTTTCATGCCAGGGGATCCGATGTTGTAGTGGCTTCCTAGGGAGCATAGAGCCACAGTTATAGCAGGTCACCGTATAGGAAGTTAACACTAAAGGGAAAATAATTTCATCGTCACTCAACAAACTTTTACTGCTGGTGCTGTCACTATCTAATAACATATTTCTAGCTTCCTCTAAATTATAAAGTCTGTCTACACCAGCACAGTTTCTTTCCCTTTTAGACATTTTTACTATTTTACTAACACACAACGTATGTTCCATTAATTTTCCTTTCAAGAAAGAACAAACTATTGCTGAAGCAAATGACTATTTATCCATTCAGACGTTACCATCTAGCCCGCCCAGTCAGGTACTAAATACCACCCAACGGTAGCGCAGCTTTATAGCCCGTTTATGGGAATTCAGGTACGTGTGAATATCCTTTGATGTAAACTGACCGGCCCTGCAGGGATTAGTAATAACCGAAGAAGCCTAAATACCGGCACTGCGGGTTCAAAGGGTTAAGATTGGTACATGTCCATTTATAGAAGTAATGTTATAAAGACCGTTTTCTTTTATAAAAGATGTTGCGGTATGTTTCAGTTAGGAAGTCTCTAGTCTTTGAAAAACTATGTAATATTTGCTAAATAAACAGAAACTGGTTGGTAAAATGTATTTAAATCTATACAAACAGTAATAATAACTTAAATACTACATAAAAGTAATATTTGTTTTTATTTTCGCATAAAGCATTAGTGTCAGAACAACTGTGTAGACGATATCACCAGTTGCCAAGAACCAATTTACTATGGTTGCACCACTGTAGTGTGGATTTATAATAACAGTTATAAGCTCGTTATTATAGAAGTATGACCACACAACAATGGCTGACATAAGTAATCAACACCTTCTACAGGTACTTCCCTTTAATGTCTACGCACAACACAATCGGGCCTCACATGGCCAACAAACGCATGAAATACAATATAATAATGAAATGCCAATGTAACTTGCCTTAACAGCTTAATCCATCAGCATCATACACGACAGTACGACTTACACTAAAAAAACACTGCAATGACTATCGCTCACATTGAGCGGCAAAACTGTGACAATGGTACACTCAACTCATTGGCACCTTATAAATCTACGGCCTGTAGCAAATCCAATCTGGACACTACACTATACTAGAATAACAACGTAATAATAAACCAGGACCGAAATATTGCAAGCACTTGGAACACATAGTCCATAACATGAACTTCACAGCTAACTTGCTGGCAAAGGGGAACATATCCGTCCTACCAGGACAATGGCTAGATTCTGGCTGACCCTTTTCGCGCCTGATTTCACGGCTTCCTGTAGTCACCTGACTCACCGGTTTTGCTATACCTGGCGTTGCCCGGCTGACTTTTTGTACAAAAGATGCACTGCGAAATAGCGCCGTGACAATTAGTGTTTGTTTTAAATAATTTTAATTCCTATGTAAAATATAGAAATGTAGAGTTGTAAATTACGACCTTTTAATAATAATTATATCATTTGGATTGTTTACCTTGATACTGATAGGCACTTCATTTATATTACTTTCCTTGAGTACTCTTGAATTTTTTCAAAACTTGAATATAGCCCCTTATTTGTTTACATTTCTTTACAGAAAACTTTAATTACTCATCATATCATAATGCCAACTTTACGTGTAGTGTTGGGCAGAGCAGCTTAACCTTTGAGGTGAAGACAGGAGTACGACAGGGATGCCCCTTATCAACCACTCTATTTTTAACAGTCATAGATTGGGTGATGCACCAGACAACTGAGGGCAGTCCAAGAGGAATAAGATGGACTACATTTTCTACATTGGAAGATCTGGAATATGCAGATGACATTGCACTATTAACACCTTCACATCAACACATCCAGGAAAAAACGGATAAACTTTAAAAGTTTAGCCAGCAGGTGGGCTTGAACATCAATTTAAAGAAGTCATAGGTCATGACGCTCAATGTGAGCAACCCTGAGTCCATATCAGTAAGGAATCAACAACTGGTACAGACAGACACCTTCACATACCTAGGATGCATAGTAACACCAGACGGCGGGGCAGGCAAAGACATCAACATCAGAATGAATAAGGCAAGAACCGCCTTTTTTAGTCTAAACAACATCTGGAAGTCCTCTCAGTACAGCACAAGCACAAAATTACGATTATATTAGAGATGTGTACTTTCTGTGCTTCTCTATGGTGCGGAATGCTGGAGAGTTACAGAGAAGGAAATGTCGAAATTGTCCTCTTTTCACACAACATGCCTAAGAAAAATTCACCGAATCTTTTGGCCGAATGCCATCACCAACCAAGATCTGCTTACTCGGAGCAAGCAAGAGGACATGTACACCATCATAGCTGGCAGACGCTGGAGCTGGGTTGGCCATGTCCTCAGAAGAGACCCCGATGCCATCACAAGAACAGCTATGCTTTGGACCCCTGAAGGAAAACGAAAGAGAGGCCGACCAAAAACAACCTGGCAGAGGACTGTGGAGGCTGAGATGCAAAGAATGAACCAGAGTTGGGGCACTGTACGAAGGATGACCGCCGACCGAGCAAAGGGGAATCAATTTGTTGTTGCCCTACAAGACGCCACTAGGCGTGACAGCCACTGACTGCTTTGATGGTCGGCGGCTAAGGATCAAAGAAGAAGAAGAAGATATCATAATTACAATATTAAATTATGAAATAATTACATTGCGTTACCCGGCAGTAATTAAAGAGACTCTATGCCAAAACTCATTAGGAAATAATAAGGCATGCTGGGACGTGCGGTGGAATTTACTGCCCTTAGTTTTGCTAGGTCGGTCTGGTTTCTCGTCATTCTGACCTGTCTACCTTCTGTCCATCAAAATTCTCCGCCCACTTTTCTGTAAACGTTGTCTCTAATAGCGATATTTCTGTCATCGTGTCTGTCAATCAGCACTGTAGACCTTCTTCATGCATATCTCCTGGCACGCCCATGGCGGTATGTGATCAAACAATCCTTTTTTATCCATCCCCCAGGAAAAATAATTCCCGAGTCTCCTTTAATTCGAGAAACTCAGGGTAATTTTTCCGTTACTTTTAACAGGAGAGAGCTTGGATCGTGGCCAAAAGTCACCACTCACGAGCGTCAGCGCCGTGCTCACGTTATATCATCCCGTCGTTGTCTTAAGAACGCAGGAGAAAACTCTGCGGTTAGCGTACGTGGATTTTTGTTTAATCGGGGGGAGGGGAGGAGATCATAAGCTCTTGCGTTTTATTACGTGCTAGTACGCTGTTTCATCCCCAACTGTCTGCGAAAGCGAGCCAAACATCTGGCATCATCTTGTAGTACTTAAGCGACTGTCTCAATAACTCTCTATCAGTCACGCTCTTGGATTTTCTAGCATGCGTGCATCTTATCCTTCCTATTGATAGCAGTCGTGAATTAAGTCCGTATGGAGATTATTCCCTGAAGCTGGTAAGAGCGAAATAATTGTTTTAGTGTTATCTGGAGTGGTAGAGTATAAGATTTTATGCAGATATAATCTACCCAGGGTTACCTATTATATTGCTTAAAATAAATAATTCATAACGAATAGTAACTATTTCGTAAGACCGCAAGTGATTTAACGTAGTGCGCCACCACTTTTTAACTCAGCTTAAGACTTAACAGAACGATAGTTAGATAATCTGTTATAACAAGAAGACAGATAGACAGATAATGTGTACTGACAAGAAAATGGGGGAGATAAAATGTAACTGACAGAAAGCAGATGTACATATTGCATTTTTTATTATTGTTCTCTTCGATGTTTATCAATTAATCCTGAGTTAAGTGTTAACTATCCCAGTATTATTTAATTTTATTTCCCACGTACATGTCGATTACGCCTGTCAAATCTGTATCACGCACCGTGTTGTGAGGTGAATGTCTGACCTCGCTTAGCGAGGCTGACCGTGTGTGTGTTACGCCAACCGCCCCCCGCCTGCTCGCTAGCCAAGCACGAGAGAGGAATTTGCCCAAGGCGGGTGCGGACGCGGAGCATGTTTATTGAAGTGTAATTGTATGCGTTTTCGTGGAAGACAGAAGAGAGGGTGGGTGTTTGTACGTCTGTTAGCGTCGATCGTTCAGGTCGAACAAACCCATGTAAATGTTTTTGAATATCTTATGTTTCCAGACCCTGATCAGAAAGACAGAGAGCGGTCTGTGATCGTCATCTACGCGCTCAACCAGAGTCTACGGAGATTTATTATGAACAACGTTTCCACACACTGGTGCATGGCCTCTAGCATTTACTAGGCCTCATTTTTTTTTACTGACGGATTTACTGCCAAACTGCTACCTTTGACAGCTATTTCGTGGATTACATTACGGCCGCGCAGCGCATACAGCCTCGTCCACGAGCTGTTATAATTTGCCATTCATACTTACAGGCAATATTGGTGTAAACAATTTTACCACCGGTTGTTGGAGATAATACAACAACATAACCCAGAAAGAACCAGCTAGTGCCAGCCTCTGAAAGTTCTCACGTGAACTTACCACTAGATCATCGCATTCGGATAATATTCGTGTGCTGGAATTAAGCCTTTTTCCAGTTCACCACCTTTTGTTCACTCGGAGTTACTGCAGTAGTCGCACTGTGGGAGTTACATGTTACTATTTTCCCCTGGAGCTTACCTCCTTGCAAAAGTGGATTACTAAGTCCAGCCGGACAGTGTTGACCCACATATGTTTCTTCTCAGTTTTGAAGTTTACGACTAAAGTGAATTTTTGTAGGCTAGATAGTGAGTTTTCACTGGGATTCCGGAAAAAGTACCGTTAATCTGGAAGATACCATGTTTTTAAATATAGGATGGAGAAGGCTAGTCCAAAATTTCTCTAGCTTCACAATGCTTTCTCTTTTTCCCTCTGCCACCCGGAGATCTGCCAATTCATTCTATGTAATCTGCAGGTAGATCAGAATTTACCTTCTTTTTTTTTTTTTGAAATAATATTTGGCCTCGTTTTTGCAAGGCGCCCCATTCAACCTAGACACAGAGGCCGTTGGTTATGTCCAAATATAAAAGACCATGTGGTCTGGTAATTCTTTTTTACTATATTTACTTTATACTGACACCTGGTTTAAATAGAGAATTACTCTGCAAACGTTATACTGACCCCTGGTTTAAAAAGAGAATTACTCTCGAAACGTTATACTGACCTCTGGTTTAAACATAGCATTACTCTGGAAACTAACGCAGCGCTACGTACGATCAAATGCAGAGTTCTTCATAAAGAAAAGCTTATAGAACACACCGGAGTAAGAACTGGCGAGCGAGGGGGATGCCTTTTAACCTCATTTCTCTCTTCACACTGGTTATAGATTAGGTTATGAAAACAAAATCATCTATAACCGCCAGGTGAATTCAGTGGACTCTGTAAAAACAACTGGGGAATCTGGTGTTTGCTGATTATCTTGCCCTTATGTTCCATAAACGAAGCCAGACGCCGGATGAAAAGTCCCCACCAACCAGATCTTGAGAATCAGAAGATAAAAGACAAAGATCATAATAATAAACGTCTGCAAACGATAGCCAGATTGTAATGGGAGAAATTCTCCTGCAAGAACGTTGACTCTACAGTTAACTTAGCAACACAACAAAGCCGGAAGAACGGCTACTGATTTTAAAATGAGGATTTAAAACGACAAAAGGAATTATCCGGCATTGTTAAATGAGTGGAAATTGAACGAGATATGGGCCTGTCCTAAAACCGGAACCAGGTGCAAGGCAAAATGAAAATATTTGATGTCAAGTCACAGCAATTAGGTCTGAAAATTCACAGGGAAGAGGCAAAGATTACGTGGATAAATGCCGCTAATGATAAAAAGAATATATATGTCTATATGTATGTTTGTTTTAGTGTTGGTTTTTAATATATACATATATACCTATAGCCTGATGTTAGAAAATACAAATAAAAATGCAACAAAATATATCGGTGGAATTATGTAGGCATATCATCAAAATATCGCACGCATTCTTACGAAACTAAAACATAAGAACAAACAATTCATCACACAAAGACCCAACGATGTGAAGAATAAACGGAAAGCAATACCTCCAAACAAAACATTATATATGTATATAATGGGTCTCTTGGAAATATTTGGCGCACAGAGGCCTACCAATTGACTATTTACTTTTTTAAATTCTAGCAAGGACAAACTAGACATGGTCTACAGTTAGTCACTTCAGTCACAAAAGCTGTCAAGGTTTTGGTTATATAAGCTCTCTTTGCTTCTCTCAAGGTTTAATTTGTGGGTACCTTTTGAAAATTAGTTAAAATTAGTTAACCACCCACCAAAACGTCCGCCATTATTAAGGATGGGAACAATATGTGAGTTGTTTCAACAGGAGTGCAATTAAGTTCCGTGGTGGCGAAAAAATAGGACTAAAGTGACGGAAGGATATGACAATTCTTTACTTGGGAATTTTGACGCTGCACACGATATCCTTTACACTGGGTTTTCTTTGGACCAGATATAAGAGGGTTGACGATTCCGTATTTTGTGTCCGCTGCCGCAGTTGCTGAACGAGTTTCATTTTTCTATTAAAGTTTGCTCTTCTTTTTTAAATATTATACCAACAGTTGCTACATTGTTTGTTTTTACGTAGACAGTTGCTGAATCTGTTTTTTTTTTTTTTTTGTTCTCATAGCTATAGTGAAACATATGCTGAATTAATCACTGCTGGGTGGTGGACAGTTAATCTTTCCTATGCCTCCCTCATCACTGTACTCCCCACTTTACCAATTTACTTAAAGGCACATGACAGCATGTTGTCCGGAACATTGGTGTGTGGGTGTGTGTGTGTGTGTGGAGGTCTGTGTAAGTGTATGTATATGAAAGGAGTTCAGCTCTACAACTTTTGTTGGTACGCGGGAACGATGGTTTTCTCCTTGAACAGTTTTTAAAAAAAGACCCGCTGCAAAAAAAATGAAATAAAAACACCAATAGCTGAACCAACCGTGAAATGATTATAGCAAACGGCCATGGCGCGTGTGTGACGGGGGTCAGAGGTGATAGGTTACAGTAAGGTTATATGCGCATGCGACAAAGAAACGTAAGCAGAAATAAGCACGTGAGTGAGTGACAAGGTTTGCGGTAGGGGTACCCAGCTTACTCTGTTTCTGTTTTTTTTTTTTTTTAAACTAAGCATCCAATCACCACCACGCAAATTTTGCATGCGCATTATCTGCCTGTTGTTCTTTGCGAGAATAACCAACCAGATGCTATCAGAAGAAAACAATATTGCTTCACCCTCTTTGTCTCGTGACCTAATAATGTAGATCTTAAACACTGCTGGAAAGAAATATTTTTAATGTTAAAAAAGAAAAAATAGTAGTCTATATCTAGAATGAAAAACCTCTTGATTCTAATTGACTATTTTGTTTTCACTCTATTTTCGTCTGTGTGGTCTAGGGTATAGTTTTCGCTGTCCATGATTGATGAATATTAGAACTACTGTCAGTTCTAGTAAAAGAAATTTCAACTTGGCACTCGTGTTTTTGGACATCAAAATGCGTTTTCTTTTGCAGCATCCCGACCTTCTAATGTAACGCGACTTTTCAAAAGAGATATAAAATAGATAATGTCTAGTAATGTCGCATTATAGAGGGTGATGTCGTCAACAACATTTCATTTGTTTGGTTTTTTTAAAAAATAACATCTCAATTCTTTGTTGGAGATCATCTCAGTTCTTTGTTGGAGATCATCTCAGTTCTTTGCTAGAGAACATGTCAATCTCTGTTTGTAATCAACTGAATTCTTCGTTATTTTTTATTTTTAGAGATCATGTCAATCTTTGTTTGTAATCAACTGAATTCTTAGTTTTTTGAGATCATGCCAATCTTTGTTTCAGATCATCTCGATTCCGCGTTCGTTATATTAAAAACCTATTATATCTCCTCACTAAACTCACGATTTCAAGTATTCAGACATAAGTAAAATAGTAGAATATAAATGTAATATTCAGGTATCAATATAAAAATTTTTGTATGCATTTTTTTTTTAAGAAGAACGACATAATTCTAGTCAAGCCAGTTCTTTCCGTTCCATGTCCAACATGGGGTAACAAATGTTGCTCATGACTGATTTCTTATTTTGACCGTTTTTTCCAGCTCCACCCATGATATCCTGGTTACTATGGCTTCCCCTTCCGCCATCCTTCTCCTGGTTCTCTCTGATTTCCCCGCTCTTCTCTTTCCATGTGAGCTCCAGTCTAGAGCATTTCAGCTTATACTGACTGGTTTCCTGATGATGTGTCCTATCAATCTCCACTTTCTCCTTTTAATCTACAGCTCAATTGGTTGTTTTCTGGTTGTGTTCCCCAGGTCAGCATATGTTACTCGCATTGCAGAACAGAATTTAGCTGATAAGGCAGAAGGCAAGCGTGCTGCAAGAAAAGTCAGAATGCGCAGCAACACTACTATCGACTCTAACCATGTGTGCCCCGTATGTGGCATGGCCTGTAGGGCCAAAATAGGACTAATTAGCCACATGAGATCACGGCACTGATGTCTCACAATTCAAGTCTGAAGCTGTCGCCATCTTCGCTTGCGATGGGCAACTATTATATGTTACTACACTTGGTCATTTAACATGGAGGCCCCTTGAAGTCCCCGGGGGGTCTCTGGGAAGACAAAGAAAGAATATGCCTACTGCTCCGTAAGACATGGTGTAAAAGGTGACTAATATAAAGTTGTGGATGGGGCTGACAACCTTATTGTGTACAAGAAATTGCTACAGAAACCATCGTAAAAAGATAATGTGATTTGGTGTATGCTTCCTCAGGGGGTTCATCTGTAGTGGTGTTTTCATGCTCCGTAAGGAGCGAGAAGGGAGATGGTGATTTTACACACAGAATATGATGGAGGCATGTTGGTGAGTCTCAACAGTTAGAACATAATGTGTGTATCATCTTTCTGGGCTATAGAGTAAGAGATTTTTTACACGTGTTCAAATCTGTTCTGTTGGATTGGTCCTTAGAAAAAAAATTGCTGATTTCTATTAACGGTGATTCTGGGTTCATTTTTGCCTGGTCATGACATCCTGCTTTCTTCCTCCTTCCAGAAGAGTGATACCATTACCCGACATAAGGGTGAAAACAAATCAATTTACACAAACAAATTGTTGGTGTAGTGCACCACGGAACAGACACTGGAAATTTCTTGTCCAGGACAATGTGCACGAAGCATGGAATACGAAACCTTCTATAGCGATTTTATCTCCAGCAGTGTAACATACCTCACTCAATGTGTGTTGGGTGATAAAAACAGTCAATTTTTCTCATCTGCATGTTTGGAAACTAATTGAAGGACCCGATGACGACTGTTGCCATCAGGCAAACAACGCCACCCTGTCTTCTTCTTCTTTGATCCTTAGCCAAAGACCGCCAAAGCAGTCAGTGGCCATCACGCCTGGTGGTGTCTTGTAGGGCAACAACAAATTGATTCCACTTTGCTCGGTCGGTGGCCATCCTTCTTACAGTGCTCCAACTCTGGTTCATTCTTTGCATCTCAGCCTCCACAGTCCTCCGCCAAGTTGTTTTTGCTCTGCCTCTCTTTCGTTTTCCTTCAGGGGTCCATAGCATAGCTGTTCGTGTGATGCCATCGGGGTCTCTTCTGAGGACATGGCCAACCCAGCTGCAACGTCTGCCATCTATGATGGTGTACATGTCCTCTTGCTTGCTCCGAGTAAGCAGATCTTCGTTGATGATAGTATTCGGCCAAAAGATTCGGTGACTTTTTCTTAGGCAGGTTGTGCGGAAAGAGGACAATTTCGACATTTCCTTCTCTGTAACTCTCCAGCATTCCGCACCATAGAGAAGCACAGAAAGCAAACAGCTCTGATATAATCTTAATTTTGTGCTTGTGCTGTACTGAGAGGACTTCCATATGTTGTTTAGACTAAAAAAAGGCTGTTCTTGCTTTGTTCATTCTGTTGTTGATGTCTTTACTTGCTCCGCCGTCTGGTGTTACTATGCATCCTAGGTATGTGAAGGTGTCTGTCTGTTCCAGTTGTTGATTCCTTTCTGATATGGGCTCAGGGTTGCTCACATTGAGCGTCATGACCTCTGTCTTGTTTAGATTGATGTTCAAGCCAACCTGCTGGCTATACTTATTAAGTCTATCCGTTTTTTCCTGGATGTGTTGATGTGAACGTGTTAGTAGTGCAATGTCATCTGCATATTCCAGATCTTCCAATGTAGAAAATGTAGTCCATCTTATTCCTCTTGGACTGCCCTCTGTTGCCTGGCACATCGCCCAGTCTATGACTGTTAAAAATAGACTGGTTGATAAGGGGCATCCCTGTCCTACTCCTGTCTTCACCTCAAAGGTTAGGTTGCTCTGTCCAACACTACACGTAAAGGTGGCATAGAGGCTTTTTATGATTGACACTATGCAGCTTTGAATTCCATAAGCCCTCAGTATTTTCCATAAACTGTCCCTATGTATACTGTCAAAAGCCTTTTCAAAATCAACGAAATTAATGTACAACTGTCTTTGCCATTCTGCGTACTACTCTATAATGTTCCTGAGGGTAAATATATGATCTACACATCTTCTGTTCTTTCTAAATTTGCTTGTTCTTTCCTCAGTTTGTAGTCTACTGCTTGTAGACCACAAACATTACGTGCAGTGATGCAGCCTGTTTCCAGGACCACCACTTGGAGGTGAAGTAGGGTCTTCGTCAGCTCTGGTTCGCTGACCCTGACACGTCAAGCTATGAGTATTACTTACTTACTTAGTCGTTCCCCTTCTACCGTGAGGTGTAGAGGTTTGGAAGAGAGAGCGCCAGACTATCCTATCGGCTGTCTTTCTCCTGGCCTGGTTCCATTCTTGTCCTCGGTCCTTCAAAGATTGTCTAATGTTGTCCTCCCAGCGGATTCTGGGTCGTCCTGGGGATCTGGATCCCTGGCTCTTTGTTTCCCATGCTTGTCGTGGTAGCCGATCTTCTCCCATTCTGCAGACATGGCCAAACCATCTTAGTTGGGACTGTTCTACTTGGGTCTGCAGGGAGTGGGATTTTAGGCCCTGACGTATCGTCTGGTTGCGGATCATGTCTCTTCTTGTTACTTCAGCCACCTTCCTCAGATACCTCATTTCTGAGGTTTGGGTATGGCTTTTGTGGGTTTTAGTCATTGCCCATGACTCGCATCCATGTCAAGACTGGGACATAGGTGCAGCGGTATACAGCCATCTTCGTTTTCTTACCAACCTCTCTCTTGCTGAGGAATCCTCGATTTATGGCCTGAAAAAGTCTCCCAGCTGCTGCTTTTCGAGTGGCCAACTCTTCTGTGATGCCTCCCTTTCGGTCTATAAAAGCTCCGAAGTATTTAAAGTGGTCGACCTGCTCCAGGACCTGTTCTCCCAGCTTAATCTGATGTCTTCTTTCTTCTCGTGATATCACCATGGATTTTGTTTTCGAGCTGCTTATGACCATCCCGCTCTTCTCCAGCTCTTCCTTCCAGACTTGCAGGTTGGATTGGAGATGTGCCTTTGATTTAGCAATCAGGGCAAAATCATCAGCAAATGCCAGCTATGAAATACGGACCTGTCTCATCTTCCAGTACCCCACTGAATACTTTCTTGGTCTCTCCTTACATGCCTTGATGACATCGTCCATGAGGAGTATGAAAAGATAAGGTGACAGTATATCATCTTGTCTTACACCAGTTGTGGTCCTGAACTCTTCTGACTTATGGTTTGTTGTCCTCACATAATTTCTGCAAGATTTGTAGAAGCTCTGTATAGCATGAATCATAGGTGCTGGAATGTTCTTCCTTGCCAAACAGTTCCAAAGTTTGCTCCAGGGGACCCTGTCAAACGCCTTTTCCAGATCTATGAAACAAAGATGGATCTCACTCTTATACTCAAGGGCATTTTCACTCAGCTGTCTGAGTGTGAAGATTAGGTCTTGAGTACTTCGGTTTGCTCGGAATCCGCACTGACCTCGTCCAATTGTGGCTCAGCTAGGCGTCGGAGTCTCTGCTCTAGGATTCTAGAGTAGATTTTACCAGGGACACTGAGAAGGGATATGCCTCTATGGTTTCCACATTGTCGATTGTCACCTTTTTTGAAAATTGGTGTTATGATGGCAATCTCCCAATCCTTTGGTGTGGTCTTGTTGCACCACGCTGCCTGTAGGACCCTTAAGAGTAATAGGTCGGCTGATGCTCCCATGTACTTAACCATTTCTGGTGTTATACCATCATGCCCTGCTGCTTTGCCCAGCTTGATTTTCTCCAGTGCTGCCTTCAGTTCTTCCATCTGTATGTCACCTTCACCATCATTGGTTTTTCTCTTCTGTGCTAGTGGTTATCATTTCTGATGCTTGACCTTGCTCACGATCCAGGAGTTCTCAGAAATATTCTTTCCATCTTTCCATTACTTCCTTCGGGGCAGTAAGCAATTTGCCTTGCCTGTCCTTTATAAATTTGAGAGGGCATTGTTTTTCCTTACTGGTGTTCTTTAGGGTCTTATAGAATAATTTCTGGTTTTCTTGCGCATCTTTTTCTAGCTTTTTTTCCAAATTCTTCCCAGGACTTCTGTTTTGCTCCTAGCACTTTTTCTTTGCTTCTGTTCTGAGTGTCACATATTCTCTATATTTCTCCATTTGTTCTGTTGTGTTTTTAACTCCTAAGTATTGTTTCCATGCCATTTTCTTCTCTCTTATTTTCTCTTTGACTTCCTCTGTCCACCAAGGACTTGTTCCCAAGTCGGACTTTACCACATGCTTCTGCAGCAGCTGTCTTTATGATGTCCTTGATTTTAAGCCAGAGGGTTTCCAAGTCATCAGGTTGTTCTTCTGTGTTGCTCACCGCTGTAGCAATAAGCCCCTGATATCTGGTCTTAATTTCTGGCTCTCTCAGCTTGTAGTTCTTTATGCTCATTTCTCCCGTTCGTTTACTTAGTTTCTTGCGTGATGTAGGGCAGTTCCTAGGCTGAGCAACTCTTTCAGTTGTTCTTTTGATTGTAAGCAGGTAGTGGTCACTTCCAATCTCTGGCCCCCTCCAGACTCTAGCATCCCAGACATATTTGAATGAGCTCCTCCTAACAAGTGCATAGTCGATCACTGACTTCTCATTCTTTGTTGGTTCACATCTACTGTATGCATGTATGCGCTTATGGGGGAACTTTGTGTTTGTAATGATCAGATTCTGCTCACTGCAGAATCTAAGGAGTCGCTTTCCATTGTCATTGAGAGTATCTTCTCCATATCTTCCGATAACTCCACCCCATCTAGCAATGGTCATTTCCAACTCTGGCATTGAAATCTCCGAGCATGATAATTTCATCTAGGCAGTCACCCACTTTCCCTTTGAAGCAGCTCGAAGAATTCCTACTTGACCTCTGCTCTCTCATCCTCATTTGGCCCATACACTATGACCAGGTTGACTATGGTTTCTCCTTCTTTTAGTTTTACAACCATAATGCGCTCCGAGACAAAGTTCCATACCTTGATACTATCTTTTTGGTTTTTGGCCACAATGCAACCCACGCCCCCTTTAGCTCTTTCCGATGTGGGTACACCACTGTAGAGCAGCGTGTTGCCATCGAGATCCATGACTCCTTGTCCTTTTTTCTTTGTTTACGTTATAGCCAGGATTTCTAGTTTTGCTTTCCTCATCTCTTCCACCAGCTCCTCTTCTTTCCCATGTATACTTCTTGTGTTCCAAGTTCCATAAGTCGTAGTCCGTAGTCCGTTCCAGTTCGTCGTCTTTAGAATCAGTCCGGTTTTCTCTCTTGTAGTTCTCGTAATCGTGATTTAAAGCAAACAGGCGATTGGCCTGTTGTGCCTTTGCATGGTGGAGGAGCTGCCTCCTTACGGCCTCCATGCAGGCCGCCCTCCTATTTTTTCAGCCGGGCTTGGGACCGGCCTAGGCGGAGTTCAAGCTATGAGTTGCTGACTGCATTCGTCTCGCTTGCTGCGTCTTCGGTCCTAAACTTTCACTCTTGACAATGAGATAAACAGGAGGATTGAACTCCTATTTTAGGGAGTCTCGGTGGTTATTTAGGATGTCAACTACAAAAAAAAACTGAGTCTTTTCGGTTCTTGTAAAGTTTTATCCTCAACCAATTTCTGTGATTTTGTCACCATGTGACGATAGGCTCGTGTTGAATAGCCCCCTGCCGAAGAAAATTCTATGAAATATTGATATGTTTAGCTCTGTATATAAGTATTCAAAGTGAGTCATACTGGTGCAGACGTCAATTTTTAATCAACTAAGTTATCAACTCCTACTAGGGAATTATTTTTACATATATATGTAAATATATATTTATTTATGAAACATTTCAGAAAAACAAGGTTAAAATCAAAATAGTTGAAAAACAGTTGAAAAATAGTTGAAAAACATTCCAGTAGATTGATATCACTGACTAACAAAAAAAAACTTTTTTTTTCTTTCTCTAACATTTCTATGTTTTTCTGGTCAATTTTAATGCGCTGTTTTTAAATCTGCAAACCGTTTTTCTCTATCAGGTCGGGATCTCTAGAAATACGCAATTGAAGTTTTTTAACAACGCATACAGTATTACAACATCATTTGTACAAGAAGTATAACAGTTATGTAGGCTTGAATTTCTTTGCAGTCGACTTTCGTCGGTGAATGGCATGTGGTACATCGCGATGAAGCATCCAACAACAATCGGCAAGCATGGTCACACTCCACCGTCCATGATAACGTGACTCCATTACAGCGATATCTTGATGGAATCGTTCTCCATGTTCATCGCTGACTTCGCCAAGGTTGTCAGGGGAAAAGTCAAGATGCGAATCGAGCAAATGGATTTTGAGGGACATGTTACAGCCCATAATTCTGTATGCATCTATGCACTGCTTAACAATATGCACATAGTCGACAGATTTGTGATTTCCCAGAAAGTTATCGACGACCGATTTGAATGCCATCAATGCGCGAAGTTCACTACCATGTAACAAGTTCTCGAATTGTTTGTCTGCAATAACTTTCCTAATCTGAGGTCCTACAAAG
This sequence comes from Oreohelix idahoensis, assembly GCA_024509875.1. NCBI lineage: Eukaryota > Metazoa > Mollusca > Gastropoda > Stylommatophora > Oreohelicidae > Oreohelix > Oreohelix idahoensis. The sequence continues at coordinate 161,600 of JAMPIV010018776.1, read as the reverse complement.
ATACCTTCCTTTATCTTTGCATCGCTAATTTGCGGAAACTTTTCTCGAAGATAAGTGAAAGCTTTGCTCGTTTTATCTAACGCTTTTACGAAACACTTCATGAGCCCCAACTTTATATGTAACGGTGGTAAAATGATGCTGTCTTTGTTAACTAATGGCTCGTGTATTACATTTTTATGCCCGAGCTGCATATGATCCCCGATAGGCCACACCTTTCTTGCATAATGTTCCTGTTTGTTGCGGCTGTCCCATTCACATAGGAAGCAACAAAATTTAGTATACCCAGTCTGCATGCCCGTGAGAATTGCAATGACCTTTAGGTCTCCACAAATCCGCCATTGGTAGTCATTGTACTTTATTTTTGCCAAAAGTATAGCCATATTGTCATAAGTTTCTTTCATATGAACAGAGTAGGCGACTGGAATTGATGAAAATAAATTTCCATTATGCAATAACACGGCTTTTAGACTAGTCTTGGAAGAGTCGATGAAAAGTCGCCATTCGTTGACTATGTGCTCATGACCGAGGTGCACCATTAGACCTTTTACATCTTTGCAATAGCAAATGTCATCATCCATCTCAAAGTATTGAACAAGTTCTCTGTGTCTATGACGAAATTTAGATATCGGAGTATTGGGCGCTAAAAGATTCCATTCTTTGAGTCGCGAACCGAGTAATTCCGCTTGTCCTTTGGTGAGAGCGAGATCACGTATTAGATCTGAAAGTTCTGAATGGTTAATTAAGTGAACACCATCATTCACCGGTATATAATCCGAGTCAGAATTAGTTTCTAAAGCAGGTAAACTATCACTTTCTGATGGTTCATTCACGTCCAACGGATATTGTTCTGGTGGAACTGGGATCGGACACGTGATTGGATCATGAGGCACTGGTTTCGAAACCGATTCAATATTTGGATAAACCACAGACTTTCTAGTTTTAAAAGTGAAACCATAGATATTTGTCAAGCAGAAGTAACAATCAGTAGCGTGATTTGTCGATTCACGCCATATTACTGGCACTCCAAAAGGCATCGACTTATGCTTCGGCGATTTTCGTAACCAACCTGCCAATGTATTTGCACAAGTCGAACAAACTGCATTTGGCTTCCAAGATTTATTTGCATCATCAACTTTCGAATCGAAATAAAGTTCATATGCTTTCTTTAGCAATGGTGTAAAGTTTTTCTGGTGAACACGATCTGTAAAATATCCGCACACGTAACAGAACAGATCAGCCGAACTTCTACAACTTTTAGAAGCCATATTTCACTCGGAATTATTTCAAAATACAGTAACTATTTGAAATATAACGTAACATATGTCATACATCTTTTAGCAGTATAAAAAGTAGAATTATTTTGCATTTTATTAATTTTTAAAAAGTTATATAGTAAAAATGAAACGGAGCAAATAACGGTTTCCCAAAAATATATTTATTCACAAATATCTTAAGAACCCGACGTGATAGAGATAAACGGATTTCAAATTTGAAATCAGCGCAAGAAACTGACCTAAGAACACTTATTCTTATATAAGAAAGAAAAATGTTGTTTGTCAGTGTATTTTATAAACAGTGGTTTTCTTCTTCGAAAGTTTTTCTATTAGTAGTGGAGGGGAGAGTGTCCATGTACTGGCTTCTGTCTAACACTTAACTTTAGCAGTTCCTACTGATAAGTGGTCACTGGAATCTTATGTTAGTGATGCTGAATCTGCGTGGGATCTTGACTTTTCCTTATCACGTCAGGAGTCGAATGGCTTTGGGTTCACGTTCGTGTACAAGTAAATCTCATAAGATTGCCGCTTTGAGTGTTCTATAGACCCGTCTCTTACGGTTGGTGTCCATAACTGAATACTAGTAACTAGTACTAAAAATTCAGGAGAAATACAAAATAGCAATGCACGTAAATCCTTTGTCTCCGGATTTAGGCATCAAAAGACGTTCGCTTTCCTCCACTATTTCATCTTCATCTGAATTTTTCTGAAGTCCATGGGCACGAAATCTAAGGCCACTGGGACAGATGAAAGTGTGTTTAGGAGAGTTAACAAGTGCAAATGAATTATAGTACAATCTACAACAGTCTATCAATCTAAATAGCAGTTGTGACATGTCACAATTTAATAGATACACATGCGCGCATTAGATGCACCTACAATCTTGGGGTTATCTAAGGGAAGCGTACACTGACTAAAAGAATAATTATGGACAAACCGGAAGTGAGACGAAAGAGTGTGCAGAAAAAATGGACGAACGAACAGAATGTACCGTCACACTGATAAAGACCTGGTTAGTGAAGTGATACAGTGAGGATTAACTTGATATACGAGCTGACGGATCTTATTTTTTATGTTGGACTTGATTTCTGTCGACCTCCATGTACTGCATCTCTTAATGCCATGAAATCTCCTCATGTCTTTTGTATTCTTATTATATCATTGTCTGTTCATCCAGTTTTTGTCTATCAGATTAATTGGTGAGCTTTTAGTTTCAGAACATGTGCTTCACTGGGAGCTTACAGGTATGGATTGATAAGTGATTGAATAATCTTTTTATGTATAAAACAAAGATGCAATTACCATGTTTGAATGTCGGTCATTTTCACACTATCTCGAAAGTCGACGCCAACTTTGGCAGCGTTCTCATCATTATCATCAGATGCCGTCTTCACAACGAAGATCGGTTGGCTGCTATTGATCTCCAACGTCTACTGTCTCTTGACTCGATGGTGCACTGTGATAATCTCTTTCCAGTCCATCTCTTGGAGTTATCTTCCAACTTTACAGCGCTGTCTTTCTCTTGCACGTTTGCCTTCAGCTCTGCCTTCCATTGTGGTCTTCAGCAAGGTCTTTTGTCTTTTCATAAAGTCAAAATATTTTAGCTGCCTAATTTTGAATTAGAGTTTTACAATTATATTAAATCCGACACATCAACTACAAATTGGAACGAAAATTTTACGTGATTATTGATTTATTGATCGGTGATCCTAATTGGAATATTTTAAAATCGTAAATATGTTCTCTTTTCTAGTTCCCTTCTCTAGTCATTTGTTATTGACGAATGCGCCGACTACAGGTCTTCTCCTTCTTTGCCCTTCTTCTTCTTCTTCTTCGTTCGCCCTGAAAAGGACGGTGGTTGCGTTGTGTCTGTTTACGCCTAAGCATTGATATCTGCACCTTTCGGTCAACACATCTGACTTCAGCACGGCATTTTTTAGGGACCGGGTTTGCCTTCCCATTTCGATCCGCACTCGCTCAGCCAGACTGCACTGCTGCAGACTGTTTCCAGGACCACCACGTGGAGGTGGAGTGCGGTCTTGACCAGCTCTGGTTCGCTGGTCCTGATGCAAGCAGTACGGCTATGGGTCGCTGACTGCATTCACTATTGCTGCATCTTGGGGGCCCTTCTGATAAGCCGCCTTCCATCTGTTTAAAACCACAACGACGATTGTTATGATAATACTGCAGGTCACAAAGTTTTCTAAGAACTAAGCGAGAGCAGCATTCTATCTCCAGATCTCCCACACTGCGTGCCATCCATGCTCAAATGAACAATCTGCAATCATGAATGTTTGGCTTTCTCGCCCTCTTGCTTTCTTAGTGTGGTGTTTTGAAGTAAAACATCTGTATTTCTATTTCCTGTACGGGACTCACCATCTTTTACAGTTGATTCGTTTTCTCTTCCTTTTGACATTTATGCGTAAATACATTTGTCGTTGGTTAAATTAAACAACTGTCATAATTTCTCTGTTGGCTTCTTACGGAGCATCAAGCTACCACAGTAGCTGGTCCCCTTTCAGGAAGTCTGTACCAAATCGTTCATGTCCTCTTCCAGAGATTAATACTATAGCAGCTTTATTTTACATCACGAGATTGCCATCCTCATGCACGACGTTATATTAATACCCTCTTCTCACATGCCAGAGGGAACATTGGTGATGTTCTTTCTCTGCCTTCGTAGAGACCCACTGAACCTACACGGGACGATTTAGGAATAGCACGGGGAAATATAATTTGTTCACACTCCTCATTCATTTTTAGTGGGGGTTTTTTTCCATCTGCCAGAAGTAGCTTGTCTTTCTGCCAGGCCCTGTCCACAATGTAGCAGATGTAGCAGACTGAGTGGAATGCATACAAGATAAAGAGGTTATCTGCATATTCGTGGCAAGCATCGCTTCTGGTGCATATATATATATATATATATATATATATATATATATATATATATATATATATATATATATATATATATATATAGAGAGAGAGAGAGAGAGAGAGAGAGAGAGAGAGAGAGAGAGACAGAGAGAGAGAGAGAGAGAGAGAGAGAGAGAGAGAGAGAGATTTATTTTATAACTGCAGTTATTGAATTTCTTAACTTCCAGTTATAACTTTGTTGTGAGGTTTAGACGAGTAATAATTTAACTTGGTAGGGAATAAATATGAGCTGAAATCACATACTAATATCACACACTTGGAAGCATTGGATAGATCTTGGGAGAAGGTGACTTACTTAACAACTCTCTTCTACAGCTACCATCTAGACTGTGCAGTTAACTACCTCACTTGTTCTGTGCCAATACTTCATTTTGTTCACCAGCTCTCTTCTCAGTTCTAGGAATTAATTTTCTGTCCATTCTCCATCACGCCATAACTAATTATTATCTAACTTTTATCTCGCCACATTCGGCCAAAAAATTCAGAGAGTGTTCGTTAGGCAGGTTGTGTGAAAAGAGGACAATTTGGATATTTTCTTTTCTGTTACTCTCCAGCGTTCCGCACCGTACAAAAGTACAGAAATGACGCAACTCTCGCATAATCTTAAAGTGATGTTTATAAGTACACGTCAATTGACTGAAGGAAAGGTGAAATTTGGTTTTGTATAGTCGCGCGGAGAGTATAATGACAGAGTGATTAGCGCTTGCTTCCCGTGGCAAAGGTACACGTTTCGAAACCAGGTAACACCAGAATCCACCTGTAAATAGGTACTTGACTTTGCTCTCGAGTTAAGAAGTGTAAAGGTTGCGAGGAAGGGAACAGGTCGTCCCCGCCTCATAACTATGAGACTAGAATATTGAAGTCTCAAACAATTCACTCTCCTGCGACAATATCTGCTACGAGACTACTTTTACCTTTGGAGCTTCGAGTGGCATAGTAGTTAGGACGCTTGCTTCTCGATGCAAAGGTACCGGTTTCGAAACCAATTAGCGTCACGTTAATTTGAAATGGATATCAATTTTAATTATACATTACTTAACACAAGACTAATGTATGCTGTAAGCTTAACAATCTAAAATTTACAAACGCACCATCAGAACAGTGGTACTAGGAATCTGCGGCTGGGTTTTGAGCTTCGATCTATCAAGCGCTCACAATGGCGGTTAGCTATGACTTCTCTTCTGTTATCAAATTATGTTGCGGCCGATTACTTCTAATAAGAGGCAGCCCTCTGGATAACTTCTCAGTTCTAGCAGATCTTGACGTGATTTCGGGGAGTACGGACTAGGTCTGAGACTGGTTCTTCATATACTCATCTCAGATCTAACCCTTTTCATCGAACGTTGTAAATGGGCACCTGACACGGCTCTTGAGTTAGGAAAAACAAAAGGCAGCTAAGAAGGGAACTAGCTCTCCCACCTCATAAAACTGTGACCTAGTACAGTGAAATGAATGTTATAGGACTACTTTTACCATGTATCGCGGATACTTTTTGTCGTAAATTTATTTTGAGAGAAAAGAGTCGTAGAAATAGTGGTCCGGTTTAGAGTGGAAAATGATGATGGAAAGCTCAGTGATAGAAATGTAGATATTAAATAGTTGCTTCACAGCGTGCTGGAGGAGAGTAAAGACAGACTTATTTACGACAAATCGCTTCTCTCAATCTTCTCTTTCACTCTCCTGGTCAAACAATTATTTGCCAGTTTTCCAGTCACGCATCTGCGCTCACACCGATTTGGTGTTTTTCACACACACAGACGATGTAGATACAAACTATATTAAACGAATAGGGGAAAAGTTGGGCTTTGGGTATATCCAACACACAGAACTAAAAGAGTTTATGTGATTTTATTCACTTTAAACATCAATCACTAAAAATATCAGATATTACATAAATTATCATACGTACACAAATGCAAATAACAAGTTTGGGAGGGGTGAAGAAGCTTGGTATCGACTAAGCCCTTCCCGCTTATTAGACAAAGATAAACCCAGTCCAAAGATAGATAATATCAGGAACATAGGTACGTTAACCTAACAGTGAAGTTAATTACTCTGAAAGAGGTGTTACAAAATTAGGTATAGGTGATAGAAAAAATCTGTTCTTCCCAGCTGTTCTTCCCTTTAGTAAGCAAATGGAAAGGAGGTGGTTTTAAACAGAGTTAACAAATTATCAACTATCCCACTTAAAGGAACAATGTAGGGTATACAGAAAAGATATATGTTACCAGGTAAGCAAGTTAACAAAATGGTCACACAAAAGAATTAATTTCCTGTCATTCATACACGCGCTAGCAAAGGCCTTCACTCATCTTGCTCTCACTTACCGATTGTGAAAAAATCTTGCACTCCATAGAATAACACAACAGCAGTTACACCTCAAACTAAATGTATGAGTGTTTGTTCAAGTTCTAGCCCCAGATTAGCGGGTAGGCGGTCAGCACATAAAAGGATCCCGTAATCGCTGGAAAATGAATCTGTAGTTGTGTCTCTTTTCTTAATAACAGTTTCTATGGGAGGGCACGGTCTCTGATACCGGGGTGAGGATGGTGTGGTCTATTTGACTATGCCGCTGATAACAAAATTCTTACGCGTGCTGGTACACTTTATCCGTGAGGTATGATTTAAGTCCAGTGAGAAAACTAGTCACATCACTGTTCAGGAAATTATGAATTATCTCTCTGTGTCAGTAAACTAACAAAGCTCGGGCCAGTGTTCTTCTTCCCGTTACGACTTAAGTTGTTTGATGGTGCGTTAAATTTGTCTTTGGGTGTGCTTTCTTTGCTATAAGTTAGATAGCGGAATTCCAAACATAGAATCGCCTCAAAGATTAAAAATTTACACAGTCTCAACAAGTTCTGCGTCAGGGGAACTCTACACACTGTTTATGCTTTGCCTTGCTTAGATTGATTTCTTTATTGCTTTCTTAATGCTGGGATCGCACAGGTTACGATCACTCTGTATGAAAGAAAAAAAGACATGTAATATACCGAAAACAAATAACCTTCTAAAGCGCGATGAATTTCCCGTTAAGCCTATTATATATATGCTCGCGTATTTAATTATGTATTTAATAAACACTGCGCGAGTTCTAGTGGTTAAAAACACACATCTATAAAACTAGGACTTAACTGAATTTATTAATTATAAATTCCTTCGCGACTTTAAAAGTTAATTTAAGCATCTATTTTCTTTTGAAATAATATGATAGATAGATCATTATATTTACAACTGGAACTATTGAGATGGTTTAATTTAATAGATTTAAATTAACACAAAATCCATTGAAATAGAATGACTGAACTAGACCACTGATCACTTTACACAATATATATATATTACCGCTTTGCACAGACTAGAAATCACTGCAAATATATATATAAAATCCAGGGGAAAATCTATAACAAGATTTCAATAAAGCTAGTGCTTCTGTAAAGGTCTGGCCAGCGAGTGATAACGTGTCTAGTTCTTCATGGTCTATTTAGCTAAAATGGAATGTAAGTTGAGTGGGACATGATAAACTTGACAGCTTATTTGATCTCACGAACTTTTGGGGATCTGACCGCCAAATCAAGTGAAAAAGCCGCCCCCTGGTCTTCGTATCCGCTCGCTGCTGCCCGTTTCGCTTTCCCCCGTTCGCTCGGTTCCTCGATTGACACCGAGACGCGAAAATAGCGGCAAGCAACTGCGTCTCGTATCAGGGACCACTACTGTTTTTGATAACGCCGATAGTCTCCCCTAAAATCCCTCGGTCTGACTCTTTGATCTCGTGCCGCCTACTAAATGAGTCCCGGTGGAATGAGTTCTGGCAAACGAAAAGTTACACCAAATGTTCAGGGGTTCTAATGTTATGAAAAGCTAAAGTCCCTTTAAATCATCCATCATATCAGGGAGAATTCACTTGTCAAACTAGACGTACGTCGCAATCGTCCCCACTTTTAGACATGAAACCATTTTTCATGTTTCATTTTTTGACAATGGAGGTGACCTGATTGGTGATTTTAGGATGAGTGGTATCTTCAGTTTGCTCTTCTTCCTCTGTAGACCAGTTTCTACTCAGGAAATCAGCCCCGACATTCTGTCTTCCCGGAATATATTCCACTTTGAAAGAATAAACGCTTAAAAGAAGCGCCCAACGCATGATCCTTGCGTTAAATTCTTTATTGGCACCAAGAAATGCTAACGGAGCGTGGTCTGTTTGCACCGTGAAAGATGTACTATAAAGAAACTCATGATGGCGTCTGATACCGTCAATCAGAGCAAGACATTCCCTTTCAACTACGCTGTCGTTCCGTTCCGCTTTATTTAATTTCCGACTGCCGTAGGCAACTGGAAATAGCATGTTCAGGTCACTGTCATCGGCTTGAAGCAGTGTTGACCCGATGCCCTGACCTGACGCGTCGACTCTCAGTACAAAAGGTTTCTTGAGGTCAGGCAACCTCAAGATGGGGTATGCAGACAACTGTCCTTTCAAAGTGCTATACGCGTGTTCGCACTTTTGATCCCATATGACCTTATCAGGACAACCTTTCTTTGTGAGGTCAGTCAGCGGTGCCGTCAGTCCGTTGAAGTTCTGGATGTACTTCTGATAGTATGCACATAGCGATATGAAGGAACGTACGTCTTTCTTCGTTCGGGGTCTTTTTGCTGCCACTATTTTCTCCACGTTCTTCTTAATAGGCCAACTGCATCCGTGAGAAATAGTGTGCCCCAGGAAGTCTAACTGTTCAAACCCGATGAGACATTTGCTAGGTCTGGCTGTGAGACCCGTTTCCTGTAGTCTCCTGAGGAGCATAGCAACCGTAGCAATATGTTCTTCATAGGTTTCCGATGCAATTAATATGTCATCCATAAAATTATGGATATGGGGACTTTGCAAAGGTTCTAGAAGCTTCCTCATCATCCTGGTGAACACTCCTGGTGCGTTATGCAAACCGAACGGCATCACGTTAAATGTGTAATGTCCTTCACTAGTGCTGAAAGCTAACAAAGGTTTAATTTCCTCCTTGACTGGTATTTGATAATAACCTTTGCTGAGGTCAATCTTGGAGAAGATCTTAGCTTTGCTGAGCTTGGTGAACAACTCAGAAACAGTTTGGAGAGGTTCGGGCTGGAATTCCGTTACAGCGTTTAGCAACCTGTAATCAATGCACAGCCGAACTTCCTTATTGGGCTTCTGCAACAGCACTACACTCGAGCTGTAAGGAGATGTAGACTCACTGATAATTCCTGCCTGACGCAGCTTGTCTATTTCTCCGCGAAGTGCATCAGCTTTAGCATACGGGATGGGGTAAACTCTGGTTTGAACAGGGGTCTCGTTTGTTAATTTCATATCAAATTCAATGAGATTTGTTCGACCAGGTACATCCGTTAAGACTGCACTGTACTGTTTTAGTAGAGCCCTAGTTTCTGTTTGTTGTTTTGGTGAGAGATTGTCGCCGAACTTGACATCTTTAAAGGATTCTGTGGGTTGCAATGGATACTCCATGCAACCATCATCATCTTCCTCGTCTTCCGTTGCTATGGCGACAGCCAGGAGATGCTCGGAGGATGGCACTGGTCTTTCCAAATATTTCTTTAGCAGATTTATGTGGAAGACCTTCTCCTTTCCTTTGATGGAGATCTTGTAGTTGGTACGTGAGATCTTTTTAAGGACGGTAAACGGTCCTTGCCATCCGATGCGAAGTTTATTGCTTCCGGTTGGAAGTAGCAATAGGACTTTCTCCCCTGGTTGTAGTTCTCTCTCTTTTGCAGCTTTGTTGTATCTTTTAGTAATTTTAGCGCGGGCTTTCTTAAGGTTGGTAGTAGCTAGATCCCATCCTAGCTTTAGCCTTTCCTTAAGCTCAGATACATACTTGCTTGCAGAGACGACTGTCTCGTCAGCCTTCTGGTCTGTCAGGGACCGAAGTAAGGCTTCTAGTGGCCCCTTAATAGGTCTGCCAAATAAAAGTGTAGCTGGCGCAAAACCCGTAGACGCTTGGGGTACCTCTCGGTAGGCGAATAAGGCAGCCGATATATATTGGTCCCAGTCTTCCGGTTTCTCCTGACCCAGCTTACGTAACATCATGGTGAGGGTACCGTTAAAACGTTCCACGAGCCCATTTCCGGCCGGATAGTAGGGACTTGTGTGGATATGTTTGGCCCTCAAGATCTTAAAGATCTCCTCCATTAACAGGCTACGGAATTGGGATCCATTGTCCGTCAAAACTTGTTGAGGGAATCCCAACCGTGTAAAAATTTGCACAAGGGCTTCTGCGACATGCTTGGAATTAGTGCATGGTAGCGGTACGGCTTCGGCCCACATAGTGCAAGTGTCAACTAAGGTCAGGATGAACCTGTTCCTTCTTTTGGTCTTTTCCAGAGGACCAATAATGTCGACTGCAACCCGTTCAAATGGAGTCCCTACTATTGGCATTTGCCCCATAGGTACTGGGGGTGTCAAGTGCTTGGGTGCTACCCGTTGGCACTGGGCGCAGGATTTCACATACCTGACAATGTCAGAGTTCATTCCTGGCCACCAATAGTGGTTTTTTATTCGCTGAATAGTGGCGTTTTGTCCCATGTGTCCGCTAAAGGGAAGAGAGTGCCCCATTTCTAAGATCTGGTTTCTGTACTGCGTCGGTACTAGGAGCTGGTTATTCCCCGTGTTCGAGTTGCCCGTTCTACGATACAATACACCATCCTTAGAAAAGATGTCTCCGTTGTGTCTGGGGTCCTTAGCCATGGGCAGTTTTTTAAAGCAGGGTGCCAGAGTAGGGTCCTTTTGTTGCGCCTCCTTCAGTTCATTCGGCAACAAGTTTGGCGCAGGCTCCCTCTCCTTCTTGGCTTGCCCTCTTGTGGTTACCGCTGCCACAATCGGCTCCTTAGGTCTTCCAATGAACACATATCTACATCCCAGGATAACTGGGTAGATCGGATCATCCATTATGGCCGCTTTAATAACTCCTCTGACAAAGTCAGAGTGTATTTCTACCAGTGCGATAGGAAGCGTCCTGGGTGCATCACTCCTGAAAACTCCACTAAGTTTGACGGTTTCCTCTGTCTCCTGACCGGGTTTGACTAGGTGCCTAGCGACAATACAATCAAAACTTAATCCAGTGTCAAAAAGACAAGTAGTAGAGGTACCGTTCAAAATTACAGTTCCTCGAGTTGAGGGTCGGTCCCCCTCAGGTTGAGAATCACTGACATTGACTCTACCTTTCGAGGCTGTATGCAAACATCCAATGCGGTTTGCACCGGTTTGTTTGCCCTGATCAGACGTTCCTGGTGTAGGGGTCTTCCCTTTTCCTTGACCTTGGTGGACGCGCTGCCACGTAGGCTTGTTGGGTTGATCAGAATTTGTGTTGGGGGGTATCGGGTTTTGTAGAATTTCGATTTTTCCTGGGGGGGTTTCTGGGTATTGTTATCTCGTTGGTTATAATGTTGAGAGGAAGTAAAAGAATAGGATGCCTGCTCTAGATTCTGTTTTCGAGATGGCTCATCGGTGGGTTTACGTTTAGTGCTGGGAAGTTCGGCCATTGCATTGCTATAACGTTCGGCTTTATTGAGTATGTCTTCAAGCCTGACTGCCCCCTGTTCCGCCAAAAATCTACGTGTTTCATTCGACAAAGTGGATTTTATCTGCTCCACAAGAACAAGTTCGAGGAGTCCCTCATATGAAAGAGGTAGGTCAGATAATTCAATGCACTTTGTCAGATAACCCGTGAGACGTGAAGAGAACTGGGGAAATGTTTCCGTGCTCTCTTTTCGGCTGTTTCTGAACAACTGCAGAAACTTTCGGGCAGTCATCTCAAACTGCTGTAGTAAGGCCTTTTTCAACATGTCGTAATCATGTTGGTTCGGTCCCAGCTTTGTGTACACGTCATAAGCATTGCCTTTCAGTGACGTTGAAAGTTTGAGCGCCCAGCGGGTACTCTCTAACCCATAAAGATTCGCGAGTCTCTCGAATTTTTCTAGGTAGCTGTCAATTTTTTCGTTAGGGCTAGGAAAAGATTCTAAAGAAAACGACATAGCAGTTAATTGGGCAGATTGAGTACTGGAGAGGTCCATTGATTGAGACTGGGGCGAAGACGGCTCTCCGTTAGTCGAAGTAGAGGCGCCCCGACTCTCTAGAGCCTTAAGCGCCAGTTGATGCTGTCTTTCCTTGTCTCTCTCTCTCTCTCTCTGCGAGTTTCCATCTCTGCTTCAATTTTCTTCTGTTCCAAAAGACGTTCTTCCGCTTCTTTCTTATCTGCCCTCTCCTGGGCTTCTCTCCTCTCTGTTCTTTCTTTCTCTTCCTTCCTCTCAGCTTCTGCTCTCTGTTGCTCCGCCTTCCTCTCAGCTTCGGCTCTCTGTTGCTCCGCCTTCCTCTCAGCTTCGGCTCTCTGTTGCTCCGCGTCATATATTTCCAATTCCTGGTTAATAAACGCGTTTGCAGCTTCTGCATCTAATCCTGCCTCTTTCGCTTCCAGCCTCAAGATGGACCTCATCTTTATCCTCTCTGCCATTATTAAAGAATAAGATGAAGTATGCCTAGAGAACTAGTAAGAAGCAACGCGAAAGGAAGGAACTCTGAACCGCTACGAGAAAAAAACACAAGTATAAATTTACCTGTGTTACCTCCTACCTGTACTGTGCAAACTTATCGCTGCTATTATCTGGCAATTAAGGCTCTAAACGCAAGCGACTATGCCACTAAATGGTAAGTTACACTGGAAAAGAATCTACTTTTACTAGCAGTCGAGAAAAATTTATATTAAAACAATTTAAAAGAAAAAAAAATTTCCACTAAATTTTTAATCTCTGACAACAAACTCCGTCCCTAAAGTCAATTATTGAGATGAGACGTTGTTAACTTAATTTTTCAAAATCAGAACAATCCGTCTTTAGCTAAGCTCAACTCTTTTTAACTTCAAAAACCTTTGTGACTGTAAAACAATCACGCAATCCCAGCAACTCTTATAAAGAAAGAAATTGAATTATCTCCGCCAGAGGATAATTATAATAGCAAATATATTTGTTTATCTGTACTTTCTACTGCTGTGGAGAGAAAACAACCTGTAAATATGCTGTGTGGACAACCCAAATACTTAAAGAACGTTTGTCTAGGGGTGTAATTATTTATTTATTTCCCTAATTCACAAAAACAAATCATTCACACTCTACCTAGTTAGACCCAGACTAAATCAGACTCAAAATATCTTTATCCCGGCTATGCGATTGCCTCAAATGTAGCTCAAGATCCCAGAACCAGCCCACAAATATGTGTGCATCAAATGTATCTCCAAATTATCCCAGACGAGCCCCCAAATATTGTCGTAAATTTATTTTGAGAGAAAAGAGTCGTAGAAATAGTGGTCCGGTTTAGAGTGGAAAATGATCATGGAAAGCTCAGTGATAGAAATGTAGATATTAAATAGTTGCTTCACAGCGTGCTGGGGGAGAGTAAAGACAGACTTATTTACGACAAATCGCTTCTCTCAATCTTCTCTTTCACTCTCCTGGTCAAACAATTATTTGCCAGTTTTCCAGTCACGCATCTGCGCTCACACCGATTTGGTGTTTTTCACACACACAGACGATGTAGATACAAACTATATTAAACGAATAGGGGAAAAGTTGGGCTTTGGGTATATACAACACACAGAACTAAAAGAGTTTATGTGATTTTATTCACTTTAAACATCAATCACTAAAAATATCAGATATTACATAAATTATCATACGTACACAAATGCAAATAACAAGTTTGGGAGGGGTGAAGAAGATTGGTATCGACTAAGCCCTTCCCGCTTATTAGACAAAGATAAACCCAGTCCAAAGATAGATAATATCAGGAACATAGGTACGTTAACCTAACAGTGAAGTTAATTACTCTGAAAGAGGTGTTACAAAATTAGGTATAGGTGATAGAAAAAAACTGTTCTTCCCAGCTGTTCTTCCCTTTAGTAAGCAAATGGAAAGGAGGTGGTTTTAAACAGAGTTAACAAATTATCAACTATCCCACTTAAAGGAACAATGTAGGGTATACAGAAAAGATATATGTTACCAGGTAAGCAAGTTAACAAAATGGTCACACAAAAGAATTAATTTCCTGTCATTCATACACGCGCTAGTAAAGGCCTTCACTCATCTTGCTCTCACTTACCGATTGTGAAAAAATCTTGCACTCCATAGAATAACACAACAGCAGTTACACCTCAAACTAAATGTATGAGTGTTTGTTCAAGTTCTAGCCCCAGATTAGCGGGTAGGCGGTCAGCACATAAAAGGATCCCGTAATCGCTGGAAAATGAATCTGTAGTTGTGTCTCTTTTCTTAATAACAGTTTCTATGGGAGGGCACGGTCTCTGATACCGGGGTGAGGATGGTGTGGTCTATTTGACTATGCCGTTGATAATAAAATTCTTACGCGTGCTGGTACACTTTATCCGTGAGGTATGGTTTAAGTCCAGTGAGAAAACTAGTCACATCACTGTTCAGGAAATTATGAATTATCTCTCTGTGTCAGTAAACTAACAAAGCTCGGGCCAGTGTTCTTCTTCCCGTTACGACTTAAGTTGTTTGATGGTGCGTTAAATTTGTCTTTGGGTGTGCTTTCTTTGCTATAAGTTAGATAGCGGAATTCCAAACATAGAATCGCCTCAAAGATTAAAAATTTACACAGTCTCAACAAGTTCTGCGTCAGGGGAACTCTACACACTGTTTATGCTTTGCCTTGCTTAGATTGATTTCTTTATTGCTTTCTTAATGCTGGGATCGCACAGGTTACGATCACTCTGTATGAAAGAAAAAAAGACATGTAATATACCGAAAACAAATAACCTTCTAAAGCGCGATGAATTTCCCGTTAAGCCTATTATATATATGCTCGCGTATTTAATTATGTATTTAATAAACACTGCGCGAGTTCTAGTGGTTAAAAACACACATCTATAAAACTAGGACTTAACTGAATTTATTAATTATAAATTCCTTCGCGACTTTAAAAGTTAATTTAAGCATCTATTATCTTTTGAAATAATATGATAGATAGATCATTATATTTACAACTGGAACTATTGAGATGGTTTAATTTAATAGATTTAAATTAACACAAAATCCATTGAAATAGAATGACTGAACTAGACCACTGATCACTTTACACAATATATATATTACCGCTTTGCACAGACTAGAAATCACTGCAAATATATATATAAAATCCAGGGGAAAATCTATAACAAGATTTCAATAAAGCTAGTGCTTCTGTAAAGGTCTGGCCAGCGAGTGATAACGTGTCTAGTTCTTCATGGTCTATTTAGCTAAAATGGAATGTAAGTTGAGTGGGACATGATAAACTTGACAGCTTATTTGATCTCACGAACTTTTGGGGATCTGACCGCCAAATCAAGAGAAAAAGCCGCCCCCTGGTCTTCGTATCCGCTCGCTGCTGCCCGTTTCGCTTTCCCCCGTTCGCTCGGTTCCTCGATTGACACCGAGACGCGAAAATAGCGGCAAGCAACTGCGTCTCGTATCAGGGACCACTACTGTCTTTGATAACGCCGATAGTCTCCCCTAAAATCCCTCGGTCTGACTCTTTGATCTCGTGCCGCCTACTAAATGAGTCCCGGTGGAATGAGTTCTGGCAAACGAAAAGTTACACCAAATGTTCAGGGGTTCTAATGTTATGAAAAGCTAAAGTCCCTTTAAATCATCCATCATATCAGGGAGAATTCACTTGTCAAACTAGACGTACGTCACACTTTTTTAAAAGAAAAGAACGATTCTAATGGAGGTTCCGAAGGAACTACTTCATCAGGTAGAAAGCATCACGGGCAGTAGGCGATATCTGATTGTCGTCATGACACCCAATTAAATTTAAGATGCCTTGAACGTACGAGCATGAATGTCAAGACGCATATGCTGGATGGAAACTTGGAAAAAAAAAATCAAGAGGGAAATAAGGATGTAAGTTTATTAGTATTGCGTGAAATGTCATGGACGGGTGCAGGTGGGGTACTTTCTGACAGCTATAAAATAATTTGATGTGGAGAGGAAAAATACAAATGAAACTAGAGTTGGATAAGACAAATGCAGATTCAGCAAAACCTGTTAGAGGATTTAGAAGAACATTGGGCCGAGCTCTGTTTGTTAAATTTAATGGCAGAACATTAGATACTATTTTTGTTGATACAGATTTAAGCACTAAAACAGGACGTCAACAAAAGAAGACAACAATGCAATACATAAGAACTTGAAATAACGGGCGCCCAGTGCAAATCTTAGAACCGCGGTAGCATAGTGGTTAGTGCACTGGCTTCCTAGCGCAGTGGTCTATGGTTCGATCCCCAGATGAGGTGGGATTTTTTTAAGCCACAAACGGCTCCTGGGTCGACCCAGCCCCAAATGGGTACCAGAGCAACTCTGGGAAGGTTAAGGCGGCCGGCGTGATGCTGACCACATCACCCCTAGTGTGCCGACGGTCAAGAAAATATGGGCCTAACACCATATTCCCAATATGCCTCAATGGGCGTGTAACGGGATCCTTTACCTTTACCAGTGCAAATCTTAAGGGACGCGACTACGATATTTGAAAACTTTAGCGCGGAAGTTGGAAGTGAAAAATAAAATAAATAAATAAAAGATGTTTCTGGTAGATAGGACAAGAGGGAAAGGAATGAAAGAAGCGACACGCTGACAGAGGCAGCAAAAACACATCAGTGTGATAACGAACACGTGGTGGTTTTTTTCGAAAGTGGAAAAATTGCGGAAAAACATACTGTTTGTTGTTGTGGCTGTGGAATGTGCAGAATCAGTATTGTAAAAATAGTGAGATAGTGTTTACGGCAGCATATGTTTGAGAGGAAGTAGGAAAGATGGCGAGTGAAAACGACCCTTGCTAATATTCTGCAGTGATATATAATTACTTACTGTTTCAGTCAACCATTGTTGTGAAGCGTTGTAGGGGGCATTGTTTGCGTTCTTATTCAAAAGTTATTTAAGACATATTCAAGATTTATTCACGACTTATTCAAGAAAAATTTCGCCTTTTCTGCTGCTCATCTGTGGAATAATCTTCCACACGACCTAAAAAAAACACGCTTAATCCATAATCATTCAATCGCACACTTTTCAAATACATCATGAGTGCAGATTACATGCCACCCTAATTTAATTATGTTCCTAAATAATTATATAACATCATATGTAGGTTTTAAAGATAATTTTTCTCTGTTTCATATTGGGAGTTTAGTGTGTGAGACTTTCACGTGCCATTCTAGTCTTGATAGACGCACATGTGAGCGCATCTGAAATAAATGTATATTTTAAATATTTTTGCGTACTTTTCTTCATTATCGATGAATGCAGATGACGCGCTTTTCTGCGTCGATTTGTTGCTATACAAACCATACCCTTCAGGCATTATAATATATTAATCGTCTGTGATAGATGCATTTTGGTGTTCTTACTCTGAAGTGAAGAGAAGACACAGGCAGGTTAACATGCAGATGTATTGAAAGGCGATCAAGCTTATTCCTGCAGAACTTTGCCGTGAAGCCTTCAAGTTTTTATAATTGTTGCCAGAAAATGGCTGATTACTACGTCTCATGCCTCAGAGACTGATGGCCCTGTTGATATGACAGAGCTTCCATTGAACCAGTTATGATCAATGGCTAATGTGTCCCTCTGGCATCAGGAGCGATGATGTTCCGGATTAATTTATAACACATAATGAAGTAAAAAACATGGTTCCTTCGCAACGACCATGTATTTTGTCAAGCCGTTGACCTTCAGTTCCTAAGGACCGGTGATGTCAATCAAACTGCTGTATTGATACTTATTGCTCGATGTATAATGCTTACCATGATGTAACTACGTTTGAACCATTCGTCTACATATGATGTCATTGTTCCCGTCTTCAAGTAATAAACAACGTTTTCAATGTATCTTCAAATGGGTCCAATCTGCTTAACTTGCCAGCCGTTGTTTTTGCGTTGACATTATCTTCATTGGCCTATCCTTTCGGCCCACATTATTAACATTCGCGTTGAATTAATAATAGGTCGGCTACCACTGTAAGCCCGACGCTTCTGGCAACACCCTTGTCAGACGACAAAACATTATCCCGCCAAGATTAAGCAAAACTCCCACACACAACGTAACAAATATTAATTATGAAAAGGTACTGTAAATGTGTGTAACTGTTATTGTACTGTGTTGGGATGTTATTTTATTGTATTTCATTTTGTTATTTTATTATTTAACTAATATTTAAGATACATGTGAGAATAAATGGATTCAGTATAGAAGACGAGAGAAAGGAAGGGCACAATGTTAGACGGGACTGCGTGCCCAATTCTAAACACTTTGAAAATAAATTTCGTTCGTTCGTTCGTTCTTGAGCCAAGTGTGTCGCATTTAGCTGTTGTGAGCCCGCGTTGTTGCAAGATGGTTATAATTTTCTCTATTCATCTGCCTCTTAGTCTTCTCCTGCTCTGAAACCAGATTTTCTGCTGCTAAAAGAGCGCATTGGTTAATTGATCGGGGTCCATTCCCATGAGATGGCCAAAATGTTTTCTCTATTTACTTGAAACAGGATGTAGCTCCTACAATTTTTCTGATGTCTTCATTTCTAATTCTGTCCCTCCTGATAAATTTAATGGCTTTTCTTAAGCATTTGATCACACAGGAAGTAATTTTCTACTCATGTGCTCTGGTAGGACCATACTTGTATTTGACACTGAGAGCGAGGAACCGGTAAGAATACATTATTTATCGCTGTCGTTTAGCTTCTGTCGTGAGTGTGTAATTTTAGAGTACATGTACAGTAGAACTCCATTTATCCGAACCCCAATTATCCGAACATCCAATTATCCGAACACTTTTTCGAGAAAAAAAAATCAGGCGCCACCAGTCATGTTAGACTTTATTTTTGAATCTTTTGATGCTGCAAGCTTCAAATGTGTGCGAACAATTTGTAGAGGATGGAATGGGCTAACGGTCGGTCGCTTACGTACAGGAAGTCAGTTAGATCATTAGATCATAAAGTCAGTTAATATCTGGTTTACCAATCCAGTGTACGTGTCCGTTCTAGGCAGAACACTGGCTAAACAGACAGTTCAACTTAAAATAATTGTCTCTGCTACTACAGCAGAATAATTTTGGTGTACAAGTATTTCTCTGTGCGATATGGCATCTTCCAGTAAGCCTGAAGCATATAAAAGGAACCGCAATGTTTTGTCAATTGAAACGAAAACAGAAATTATCAAGAGACTAGGAAAAGGTGAAACTGTGTCTTCACTTGCGAGGATTTTCAATGTTGGGAAAGTTACCGTCTCTGACATCAAAAGTAACAAGGATAAAATTATGAGTTTTGCATCGAAATTGGATAGTGAAAATGGGTCGAAGAAACGTAAAACCATGAGAAATGCGAAAGATTTAAAATTGGAAGAGACTTTGTATATATGGTTTGTGCAAAGAAGAAGCAAAGGGGAACCTATCTCTGGCTCTATATTGTGTGAAAAGGCACTTCAGTTCAACAATCAACTTGACTGTCCTCCTGACTTTAAGGCTAGCCAGGAATGGTTAAGAAACTTTAAATCTCGTCATGGCATACGAGAATTGGAGATTCAAGGGGAATCTTTATCTAGCGATGCAACTGCCGCTGAAAATTTTAAAGAAACACTCTTGGCTTTTTTTGGTTATTCACTCGATGATGTGTATAATGCCGATGAGACTGGCTTATACTGGAAATCAATGCCTCAAAAATCACTTGCATCTCAGCGCGAAGCAGCTGCCCCTGGGTTTAAAAAGTGCAAAGAGAGAGTAACAATTTTGGTAGCCGCGAATGCCAGTGGAAGTCATCGTTTACCGGTGCTAACGATCGGCAAAGTAAAAAAAACCACGTTGTTTAAAGAATGTGACATGTCTCCCATTGTGCTACAAAGCACAGAAGCGTGCTTGGATGAATAGTGAAATATTTCTTGATTGGTATACAAATCAGTTCATCCCAAATGTGAAGAGGTTGAGAGAACAAGAAAAGAAAACTGGAAAAGTAATTCTTCTACTGGACAATGCACCATCTCATCCAGAGACGTATACATTGAATGCAGTTGATGCAAATTTTAAAGTAATTTTTCTGCATCCCAATGTAACAGCACTGATTCAACCAATGGATCAGGGTGTTATAGCAAAGCTTAAAAAGATGTACAAGAAGGAAGTCCTGCGTCGTTTATTGTTGGCTGAAGATGAAGAAAGTGTGGTGGCTTTTTCCAAAAAGCTCAATCTCAAAGACTACTGCTATATGTTAGCTGATGCTTGGACCACCCTGTCACAAGATAATCTCAACAAGGCTTGGAATAGATTGCTTGGGAAAAAAGGAGGAAATGAAACTACTGCAGTGGACACAAATGATGATTGTATAAATGAAGTTGTGGAACTGTTTCAAGCAATGCCCATATTTTCGGACTGTGACAAAGATGATGCACACATGTGGCTAGAAGATGATAATGATTCTGGTTTTCAGTTTTTGAATGACGAAGAAATTTTGTCTTTTGTGCAAGAAGAAAACCAAATACATGTAGTGACCGATGATGAAGACTCCTCAGAAGTACATGATGTACTTGTAGATTATGAAGAAAACCCAAAACGTCGACCAAGTCCTGAAGAGGCCTTTATAGCACTAGAAACCGCGATGGCTTGGTACGAGCAAGAAGATGACAGCTGTTCTACACAGCTTGTGCTGTTGAAGAGAATGCGGGACTTAGCAGCCAAAAGGAGACTATCCAGTTTGGTGCAAAAGAGGATTCCTCATTATTTTAAATAGTGGGCTACATCTGTGCAAGTACATGTATACGTCAGTTGCGCGTGGTTTTGAATCGTTTGTAATGTTATTTTGAAAACATTTCTCTTTCTTAAAAAACATAATTAATACAAATAGTACATGCACTGCTGTGTAATAAAAGATTTTGGTGATACGGTGATCTAATACAGTGTGGGTATTATTATTACAGTACAAGTAAATATGTTTTGTTGTGTATTTTCCTTGTGATGGTTAATTTTTTTTTAGAAATACGAGCGTATGTGTACATGTACTCGATACATTATGTAATCCAATTATCCGAACATTTGATTATCCGAACGATGCTCGGTCCCAAGGGGTTCGGATAAATGGAGTTCTACTGTAATGAACTGTCATCTATAATTGTGGAGTATAAGCGATTGAGTGTCTAGACCAGTGTTTCTCAACCTTTTTGTGTTCAAGGCACACTTTTAATTTTTTTTTTAAATTGCGGCACACCTGCCTGACCCCGCACCTGAATAAAAAATTACAGTGATATATACTAAATTAAATACAATAATGTGTGGGTACTTTAGAATAAAGAAAACTCTCGGTTCGATTTTCTTTTAATTGAATAAAATAATTAGAACCAAAAAATAGACATACGAAATTTAATTAGGTCCAAGCGGAAGTTCTATGCTTCGACCATGACGTTTGAACGTTGTTTATGAACATCTTGCATTTTTGTAATATCATGAAATTTCGAAATTTAAGAAATTATGTTCAAAGCAGTTAATAGCTCCAATAATTATTATTGAATGAATTCAAGCTGTAAGATCAGTTTTGCATTACATAATCACTAAAAATATACTTCATGTAGTAAATTTACAAAATTCTTGCGGCACATTTTGATAGACGCGGCGGCACGCTAGTCTAGACAATAGTTCATTTTTCTGTCACCAAAGACGCAACCAAATGTTTGGCATATTGTGCGATGACAACCCTTAATTTCACTTGCCACTTTAACTGTAACACACTCAAGCAAACTTGCTTCCTAACGCTAATCGCGTCTCAGATCTTTCTGCCTATATTTTGTACATCGATTTTCAACGATAACTATTCCCGAACTTTCCAGAACAAGTTTTTCTCAAAACAGCTCACCTAAACCCGTTAATGTACAGTCGCTTAGTCGAACTCACCCAAATCATGAGTCTGCACTTTTTCTCAAGGGGCGTAAAATACTACTGTTGATCCCTTCTTCAGTGTATCGCCCTTTGATTATAAATTTATAAGTCTTGGATTTTCGCCCTTTGATTTAAATTTATACGTCCTTTAATTTCCCTCATGCAAATTTTTTAAACCTGATTTCTGACACTCAAACTCCCTGTTACATTTTCTACCCCACCTGTAAAAAAAAAATTTCTCTTAGAGAGAAAATGTTTCCCTATTACTGTCACGAAAGGGGTTTGTTGATGTTGTTGTAATCTAAAGTTATCCTGGACCAAAAGATGTATCACATGATACCAGGATAGTGCCAGACAAGAGACTGGTCTTACAAGAAATACCTCCTTTTCTGAAAAGAATCAGGGTGTATTGACATCAAAGGTAGAATCCAGCTGTATAAACCTCCAGGTGTGATGAGAGTGGATGTCCTGAAAGTCTATTTGCTCCCTTTCACGATTCTCCCCTGATAGTATGTGTTATTATTATTTTCTGTTATGGCTAATTATGCTAGGGGTACTAATTATGGCCTATCTATATATATAATATGTATCAACAAAACGTGGAACTCAATTTAAATAATTTTAGCAAGTCTGATGGTACATATTTACAATTTATTTAGCCTATACCGTTTCTCTTTTCGGTTAGGTAACTTATAATGAATCAAATGTATTTACATAATGAAAAAAATAAGCATGGAATATCAATTATCAAAATGAAACAATATGATGAATTTTCACCTTTTGATTAACCCTTATCTAATACATATATGTTTTTTCACTCTTACTGGACTGTGAAGTATTAATTATCAATTTTATGTCCATAAGAATTCATCATACACTGTATTTTTATCTTTTTATTGTATATATTAGAGTTAGAGTCTGAATAGGCTGACCAGTGGCTTGGTTTTGCCACTTATCTTCTATGTAGAAATCAATCACTCTCCCGCCATGGACTAACACGTCTTTGAATTGCCAGGCAGTAGACGCTGGATATCTGGCTCTAATGACTTTAAGAGCACTTGCACCTCAGAGTTCAACAGAGATGGATGATTCATGCACTTCTGGTAGTTTGCAGGATAAAACCCTCAGGCAATACACCAAAGCTGTAACAGGCTGTTGATGGGCATCTAGGTCTGCCAGGCAGATGTGGTTGGCAAAGGTACAAAACGTTTACACTTTTACCGTTTCTTCTGTTCAACTGTATTTTTTAAATGTTGTGGCCTCAAATTAGCCAAGGGCAAGGTCGTATATACTAGCACATCCGCCGTATCGGATGGCATGGGGCAAAAGGGTGTTAAAAATCTCAAACTAATGCATAATTTTGCCTTCTGTTCAATTAGCAAAATTTTTTATATTTATTCTTTCTTATTTACGGGGCGATTTTGGTCATTTAAAGCTTGAATTATTCTATGAATTATTCTGTATTGATCTATCTACTAATTGGTTAGTTTGCAAAATGCATTTTAATATATGCATGCTTTAACTAGCTAAATTGGGACTAACCTGATGTAACGAAGCCCTTTCCCTCAATATTTCTCACTAAAATACTATTCGAGAAAGTTTTTACACCTACCTCTAGCGTAACATTCCCGTAGTTGAATTATATAATCCTTTCCGGTGATACGTCTTTATTCTTTCCAAAATTAAATGGCATTGTACCAACGGTTACACAAAATGGGCCTCTATGTTCAAGCCTAGTACGTTTTACAATACACACCAAGAATGACGCGTTTTCATTGGTTAGTGTATCAGAGAGTTCTCAACATATGGCGTGCGGTATGGTCAGATTTACTCCTAAGTATACAGACAACCGTGTTATGAGACAGACTAAATCACGACAATTACTAAAAACCCGATCTTATCTATAGTAAATCTATCCTTAACCTATGCTCAGTCTCATTGCGTGTTTCTCCGTCTAAAAAAATGTCTCTTTTTCTATCTACCTAGTCTCTCAATCTTAGTCATCTGGATTCCATATATGAATCTCGTCAAAAAAGTTTACATTTCCAACCGTTTGTATATCACACAATGTTTACCATTACACACTCCTGCACAATGCAAACAACAATATTATTACTGGTTACCCTTTCATCCTGCTACAAAAACCAAAACCTTCAAATCTACCTTAACTTCAAGATACCTGACAATCAAACAATATCACCCTAGTTATTTCATTTACATATATCATGTGATTAAAAAACGATTACTTTCAATAATTCCTATATCACCTCATTCCAAAACAATGACATTCTTGTATCTTCTTCTTGATTTCGTTTATAGAAGGTCCTATTTAGTGTCATTATCATACATTCTCCATTTATTCTCATTTCTCCATGTAACTGCCTGTTACTGGATTATTTACAGAATTTACAGTTGTGACGCTTTCAACCATCATGGTCACTGATATTATATTTGCTGACCCCCGCTAATCCCTCTATCTAAGCCGCAGTTCCTACTCGAAATACGTTATAAATTCCGGCGTTCTACCTAACACCTATCCAATTTTATCCTCATCTTCTTCGTTGCGTACCTTTCCCCGTTGGACTGTCACTTTCTCCATCGTCCATTACAACTTGTGTATGCCTATGCTCCTTCCTAGTCTTAGATCCCTTATAAACCTGTTTCCCATGTTTTCCTCTTCCTTTCGTCTCTATTTTCTCCATCTCATATACCTAGTTAATCTCTCCCTATTATGTATTCCGCGTAAATTCCCTTCTCTGGAACCTTTCTTCTACACTCTCTATATTTAAATGTCTCCACATCATTTCTCCTTATTATCACTTATTTCTAATATGATTCTGCCATTTTGCTATGGCCTCTTAAATATATTTGTTCTCTCCAGAACCGCCAATTTTCTCCTTATTGTCAATTATGTCTCATTTATAGTTTTCCCTTAGTTTCTTCATTATATATTTGTTCTCTCTGGAACGTCAATTAACTCTTTGCCACCTTCCCATGGCTTATCATTCTAATATTCATTCCCTCTGGAACTTTCCTTTATATCTCTGCCATCTCATCTATGGCTTCTCATATTCCTTATACACTTATATTTACCATCT
Source organism: Oreohelix idahoensis (assembly GCA_024509875.1). Taxonomy (NCBI): domain Eukaryota; kingdom Metazoa; phylum Mollusca; class Gastropoda; order Stylommatophora; family Oreohelicidae; genus Oreohelix; species Oreohelix idahoensis. The sequence continues at coordinate 136,366 of JAMPIV010018776.1, read as the reverse complement.
CCTCTATGGGTTCTAACATTTTTCCTTATATCCCTTCTTATATCTTTATCATCTTCCCGTGGCTTCTCATACTCCTTATCTTCTTATATCTCTGCCATCTCTCCATAGCTTCTCTCAACCGTATTTGTATGTACCTTTCTATTTATATCTCTCTTCTGCCATTTCTTCCATGGATTCTCATATTTCTCCTACTTGTTCCCTCTTGAACTCTCTATTTCATATTACTTCCTAGGTTTACGGAGAAGACTAGCTTCTCACAAAGTCTTCTCAAGACTCCGGCAACCACCGCAAAATCTCTGTCCTCCTTGACTCCATTATCTCTCTCGTTCCCTCTGGAACTACCAATTCTATATTCTCCTTTTGTTTCCAGATTGTCGCTATTTCTCCATGGCCTTTATCTGTTTCATCTCTGCCATCTTCCCTATGGCTTCTCCAAAATTTCTTGTATTTCTTAAACACTCTGCCATCTATGGCTTCTCTTCATGTTTTCTTATTTTTCTCTCTGCCATCTTGCCTATGGCTTCTCTTTTATACTCTTATATTTTCTATTTTCACAACTATTTTGTTCGCCAGTTCTCTGTGACTTCTCAACTTCTCTCATCATCTCCGCCATTTTTGTTATGACGTATATCTTCTATGTCTCTCTGCCACCTTATCTATGACTTCTCAATTCTCTTTCCTCCTCTCCGCTCCACTCTAGTAGTCCATCGTTCAGACCTACTCTATTCGTTATTATGCTCGGTGTAGAACAATTAAATATAGTTTTTACTCAACTAGACTACTGCTGCAGTATTCTACTTCTCTACTTCCTCTCTTCCTCACCATCCACTAATTTCATTCCCTCCCTGGAACCGTCCGTACAATTCGTCTTCCCTACCGTTTCCATGGTCTCCATTTTTCTCCTTATTCTTTTACCGTTTTCCCACGATTTTTATTTCTCTTCTCTACCATCTCTATGGTTTCTCAATTTTCTCCACTATCTTTGTCGTCTTCCTACGACTTCTCCACATCTCAATTTCTCGTTTATTTCACATCTCTTTCTAAACTATCTTTTGCCGTTTTCACTACGGCTTTTCAATATCTCCATTCTCATTTATCTCAATTCTCTTACGTTTGCCATCTACCATGGCCTTTCTTCCCCATTCTTTTGTTCCTCATGTCTTCTGACACTTCTATGTCTTTTGATATAATATCCTCGCCATTCTCCCATGTCCTTTAGTCTACATTATTCCTCTTACTTCTCCTTTACTCCTCATTTTCTCCTATACTGCAGTACACTATCGTTCAGGTGTACTCAGTTCTCTTTACGTGTGCTCGGTATAGAACGATTATACATAAGTCTCCTCAAGACTTAGCTACCGGCGCCATATTGGCTATAAAATACTGAGTCTCCGAACATAGGCTCCTCCTCCTCTCTTTCTCCCTTTCTCCTTATTTACTTATGAGCTCCATCAACTTCAACATCATTGTCTCTTTACTTTTTAGCGCCTCTAACACTATCTGTTTATCCATACTTTGTGTTTCCTCTACTCTTCTGACTTCCTCTACACTTTGCTTTCTCTCTACCTCTCTACTTCTCGTATCTCCAGAATTTCCTTCAACTTCTCTACTCCTTACTTCTTCCACCGTTTTCCTCTGTTTATCTCTGTCATCAATTTCTTCATTTCTCAAGCTCCCTGAGTTTCTTTCAGGTTCTCTATTCTTTGATTGATCTCTACCTCGACCTCTACTTATACTTCTAGTATCATTATCTCTCCTCTTTATCTCCTCTCTGTTACTAGATCGGTTCCTCCGTCGATCAATAGTAGTTTCTCTCCTTCCACTACCGCTTCTATTTCTCTCCCACTCTCGATTCTTGGATCGGTAATCCCGTCGATCCGTATCTCGTCCTCTACTGTTATCTCTCCTATTCTCTTCGTCGCATTCCCTGGATGTATAATCCTCTCAATGCGTCATTTTAGTACTCAGTGGTATCCTTGATTTTCTAACACTGCTACTGATTGATGTGTATCTGATTTTATGCATTTCTTTTCCATTTTTCACTTCGATTCTTGACTTTCTTCATTCTCTCCGTCTATTTGGGTTTGTATCTCTACTCTTAGATCGGTACTCTCTTCTAACTCTAGTTCCTCTTCTGTTCTTCTTCTTCCACAATTCTTAAAATAGTCTATCAATATATGCGCAAAGTACAGTTATCTCTTTCTCATCCTCTCTTCTACTACTATGTCTTGCCTTATTCTTCCTCTTTGGTCTCACCTCTGTTCTACATTTCTCAACTTTGCGAGGCGCCTTTCATAATCGGACGAGTCGTCTGATGATTATAACGTTTCTTCGTCCCCTGTAAAATTCCTCCTCCATTTCGCCCTGCGTCTCCGAATCTTCTGCTCATGTTTCTTCCAAGTGCTGAGGTTCTCCTCTAATATTTTGTTGCTCTAAATTTCTCTCCTGCTCCTTTTCTCTTAACCTCTCTTCTCTATCTTGTAATCTTTGCCTACGTTCCATTATTGTCATGTCTGCATCACTCTCAGAGTTATCTCTCTCGGTTCTCAATCTTTCTATTTCCTCTGGGAAATCGTAATACTGCCGGTGCTTGGTATTTCTTTATCTTGTTCTTGGTATATGTTTTGTTGGGGTGAGGTTAACAGACTGGATGTTGTCCTGGGTTCTGCATGTACTTATGCCCTAGTTACAGTCTGATTGCTCCCTGGTGTGTGTCCATAATCGTCACTGGAAATATTCTCCTCTGTTATGTCCTCTTCACTCTGACCCGGTATTGGTTCCCAATATGTGCTCCTCTTGTTGTTCTGTGCCATTTTGGGTTTTTGGTGTATTACTGCTCTGGTCGTTACGCGGAATCCACCTGCTCCGGGTTTGTACGTTTCTTCATCTGAAGTATCATCCGTTACAGAAATACATCTGTATATTCTGGAACTACCACATAGTTGTCTCCTCTCCTGTTGATTTCCCAAACACGGTCCCTTTGTGCTGTCTTCATCTTGTGCGTAACTAAGAGGTGGTGTGTATTATTAGATTCCATCTCTCCATATGTACTGAATCGCTTGTTATTTTTCATCCGTAACGGCTTTTCTTTTATGTTCTTAATATATTTTCCATTGTATGCTCTTATGTTTTTGTTTATTCTTTTCTTTTTCAAGTTCGCTTTTGGCGTTCTTCTTTGTCACTGTTTGTGTTGTAACCCTAACAGTCGTTCCTTGATTTCCTGCCGTTTCTTTTGTTCTCCTTCTTTGTGTCTCCGTCTGTGTTCCGACACTAATCGTCTTTTTTATACGTTTCTGGTTCTGGCGTTATTATTCTAGGTTGTTTATTATCCATAGGGGTACATTGAGTCCTATTTGATTTTTCAAAACTGCCCTGTTGATTTCTGTTAAATGTTTTTCTCCATTGTTTTACTGGCTTTATATGTGCTCTTAGTCCATCTTCTGTTGCTATCATACATCTTTGTCGGTTACTCGTTGTAACATTATTTATTTCCCATATCTTTCCCTTTTTTATACTTTTGATGAAATTTCTCACTGCAATGCGACAGTGTCTTTTATTGAGACTGCTCCAGTGTCTGTCTAAAGTGGCTACATGGTACGTTTTGTTGCTGTTGTCTCTACTCCACTCATTTTTCAAACTCCAGCAATCTGGCTGTATTTGTTGCTTTTGTCTCTTTCCCCTCTTGCTTTCCGCATTACAATTTCGCACCGCTATCCTGTCATTTCTTCTATTAAGACTATTCCAGTGTCTTAACGTACTGCTAGTGTTGTATCTGTTTCTGCTGTTCCAATGTGCACTTTCCTTCTGTTGCTGAGACTTTCCATTAACCCTACTTACATCGGTCTGTCTCCAGTGAGCAGGTCTGTCTTTTCCCTGAGTGTAAGTTTTTGCATGTCGAAACATCCCGTAGGTGTCCGGGTTATGTCTGCGAGTATTATGAAGTTGTGTTCGGGTGTATTCTGCGCAGTCCCCCAACCAGGCGACTGTATGTCTATTGTGTGTTTTATCGAAAATGTCAACCCGTCTCGCTGGCTGTCGTGACTGTTGATGCCTGTATCTGCATGTATATGACTTATGACCTGGCTTGTTACACACAAAACACACAGGTGCCTGTGGTGAAAAATTCTTATACCCATATATAAATTAGAACATAAATGTAAAGCCGAACGAAATAATACAATAGAAAGAAGAAGAATGGTGAAAGACCAGTGCTTTCCCAATAGCGCTTCCGTTTTATAACGCCATAATGGCTGAACAAGAGACCCTCCTTTTTCTACTTCGTCTGCATAAACTCTACGTAAAGCCTACACACGAATCACAGTCGTTTCTAAAAATAAAACTGGTACTGTATTTCTTAGACGACCTTGATAGGCACACTGCATAATGACCTAGATACAAATACTACATTAATGAAATTATACATACAAAGTTGACCTAAAAAGACAGACGGGCTAAGCAGAGACGAGAAAGGATAGACGGAGCGAAGCAATGATACTACGTCGTCTCGCGATTAAAAAGTGAACGCCAATCACACGCGAAACGCATGAAGGCCTGATTTTTTCAAATAAACAGTGATAAAAAACACTAACGATACGAGGTTATGTTTTGAAAACAGGTTTAAAGTCTTATTGGGAAACCTGACATTCTACTGTTTTATGTCTAAGCTCCTGACATTAGTCTGACAGTACAGAAGACATCCCATAGTATGGAAGTGAACAGGTGGTAACAGCAAATACACGACTATCATAGAAAAATACATATTTTGAACGAAGCCACTTAGCCCCATTAAACTTATATATTCTTGTACCTTATGACTTGCTGACAAAGAATATGTTATGTGTTACGCAAATAGTATATGAATTAACAAATTATAGCCAAAATACTATAGTGGGGTTGACTGACAGCACAAGATCATATCTGCTTATTTTTTTTATGGCATGTTTGGAAAACACTGCTTTGGGGGAAATGAGGCCGACAAGATACGATTAGATCCTTAGCGATTTAGTGGCGTTTTAGGGCAACAGCAGATAGGTTTTCTTTGCCATTGGCTATTGGTAAAATGTAAGGCGAATCAATCCATTTGCTGTTGTTTCCGTAAACGAAGTAACTGCAAATGATCAAACGATATTGGCTGTGGTTGTAAGGCGAAACCTTATTGGACTGCAAATCCAAATATTGTTGTTAATGGCAACGTGGATGGATAGTTTTTTTTTTCAAAGGCTCATGTAAACATGGCCTGATTGGTTAGAACGTTAGATATGGTCAAATAGAAGCGTCAGTTCACTGCCATTTTTGAAAATAAATCCTGTGAAAATCAAGTGCGTTGAGAACAGGCTAAGAATTTTCTAATAAAGGAAAAGCCTGGAAAGCGGCAGATCAAAATTGTGCCAGAATTCATCGCCAGTCAATGTTACTTGTTTAATATTTCCTTGAATTGTGGTAAGATAGACATATTTAATATATATTTTATATGAAAATTGAATGTGAAATGATAAATTATGTCTGTATGTGTGTGGTTCAGTAGCAAACATGAGGCAAAGCCTAGATATTGCTCCACCTTGTAAAGATTGTCAGAGAGGAGTATAACTGCCTATACAGATAGATATATTGGATTGCCATATGTAACATGACACCTATCCTATTGTATAGAAGGGATTAACGCTGGAATTGCAGAGGCGTTGTAACCATTAGGGAGAGGAATACTGGTGTATATTGTCACATGAAAAGCTAGCAGTTGGCCTACAGCTCTGAACTTTATGTTTGTACGGTCTTGTACGTCAGTGTGGACATATATTATATATTAGTTATGAAGAAGGAGGCACAACCTTCTTATTTCAGGGACCGTGGTACTGATGTTAATATAGCAGCACATGGTCTGAGCCTTGCTTGATCCAGAACTCTGGCAGCAGACTCCTTGCCCAAGATATCGGCCATTGTGGGTTTTTCTAGCAAACTGAGAAGCAAGCGAGCAGAGGATACAGTTTTCCTGCAGCCGCTATATGAGCTAAGAATGTGTCAGCCCGAGCAGATCACCCTTGTATAACCCACCTCAATTGACTTACATAAATAGTCCAAGAGGGACAAATCTTTAGAGTGTTAGTTGTTTGTGACTGTCATATTGTTGTCAATTTGTTGAGGATCTTAACTTAGGTGTTTATCTGTCTGTTGGTTGTTGTGAATTACACTACATCACTATCATAACCCTAGACATTAAACGTAGTCATCACTAAATTCAAGAATAAGTCTGATTGAGGTCTAAATGTGGTAGCAAGTAAGGTCATCTGTAACACACCAAACTTATTAGATACAGATACCTTCACAGCTGATCTCAGTCAGTACACTAAGTCCCCTATAACTATATTTACATAATCCCAACTTACCACATATATTGGGGGCTCGTCCGGGATTTTGAACCTTCTCCTAGCACATATATTGTGGGGAGTTCACTTCAGGGAATAATAAAAATTAAAAAGGTATTCTTGGGTGGAAAATAGATAAGGTTGAGCTCTCAGTGCTTGTGGTTGTCCTTAGTATAATTAGTCATAGATTGAATTGTTTAGTTAAACATTGTATAAATTTGCCTGTTAGAAAATGGCAGACCTGGCAAAGTTTCGATCTGCTGCTGTGCAGGCTGCTAAAGAATTGGGAATGGACGGGCAAATTATGATTGCTTATGTCACAACTGAATGTGACAAATTTATTGAGCGTGAAGAAAGAAAATTTGAGGCTGAAAGAAAGTTAGAGGCTGAAAAAGAACTTAAGAGGTTGCAGATTGAGGCTGACAAAGAGGCTAAGGCATTGGAGGCGGATCGGGAGGCAGAGATTAAAAGGCTCCAGTACGAAGAGAAGAAATTGGAGGTAGAAGAAAGAAGGCAAGCTGCTGAAAGGGAAGCAGCAAAGGAGGAGAAAAGATTACAGAGGGAGCACGAGTTACGACTAAGGGAGTTGGAATTTCAAGGCCATGCTCCTGAAAATGGTGCCAGTCCCTTTACCTCCGATGCTACTGCTAGTCAGGGAGCCTCAACCTCAGCTATGAGTTTTCATTTAGATCATTTTGTTGAGAAAGACGATGACATCGAGAGTTACCTGAATAGATATGAACTGTTAGCTACCACGTATGGTTTAGAGAGAGAAAGGTGGAGCTTAAAGTTATCACAAGGGCTTCGTGGTACAGCTTATGACGTTTTTGCCAAGATGAGCAGAGATGACCAAGACAATTATGACATGTTAAAGCAGGCTCTTTTGTTAAGATATGAAAAGAATGGAGAATTTTATAGAAAAAAAATTTAGGAATGCTAAACTACTGTCAGGTGAGACATATCACCAGTTCTCTGCACGGTTAGAGACATACTTGGAGAAATGGACTGCTTTGGGGAAAACCCAAGATCTTAAGGAAATGATCCTTATAGAGCAGCTAAGAGAGTCCATGGCTCCAGACCTGAGAAAGTTTCTCATGGAACAAGGTGCAGAGAGGCTGGGTGAGTTACAAAATGTTGCTGAAAGATATCAGGCAGCTCAAGCAGAGGTAACAGGTAATAAAAAGAAACAGGTAGACAATTTTCAGGCACCACAAAACTTTAATAAATTTGATCATAGAAATCAGAACAAAGGTAAGCACCAGTTTGATAGGCCACGGTATGAAAATAAAAATAAAAACCCACAATTCGATGAAAGGAAATATGATGAAAGAAAATCTTTCAACCAAGGAAAAAGGTGGTGTAAAAATTGTCAGATGGACAATCATGATACTGACCGTTGTAGAAGGAAACCTGTGCATATGGCCACCCTTCAGGTCAGGACGACCTCTAGAAAGGAGGAGGATATTATGATAAATACCACTCCAGATGAGATGAGGAAGGCGCAGGCTGGGGATAAGACCCTCAAGCCTTGTTTTAGGAAATTGTCCAATTGTCATACACCTCCAGGAAAAGGAGACTTCTATATGAAGAACAAACTGATATACCGGAAGACCGGAACTAGATCCAAAGGTCAGGGACAGCTGGTACTTCCTAAAAGGTATAGGGCAGACTTAATAAGGAGCTTACATGTGAGAAACGATGGGGACCATGAAAAAATAAGTACCATCATCCAAAAGGTAGCTCAAAATTATTATTGGCCCAAGGCAAGGTGGGACATTGAGAATTTGTAGAAAGGTGTAGCATAGCACATGAGGGAACCCCCACAAGTGGGAACATTGATCAGGACCTGGACACGCCACTGGGCAAACGTAGGCCTGACAATAGAAAGAACAATAAAGTGGACCAAGGGGAATGGGAAGCCCCTTTTCACGGACAATCTTCAATTGACTGTTTTACAATGGCCACTATGCAGAGAGTGCAAAAAGATGTCTTACCCCAGGATAAGCCGAAAATCCCTCAATCGGACTTATGTAAACTGGAGGAAGAAGATGTAGAGAGGAAATCTCTCATCAAGAATTCTAAGTGGGGAGAAAGCCCCAAGAAAAAAATTGGTAGCGGTCGTTTTGTGCATGATGGTTCTGGGAAGAAAAGTCATCACAACAGTGCTTCAAGTGCAAAGGACCTGACATGTGCCAGGAAAAATAAGTTTGTGAATTTAAAAGTCCATATGTAACTGTTAAGAACGTGGACTGATGAAAAGGCAGAGGAAAATATTACATCATCCTACCAATATGTGAATGAGCTGACCACTCGTTTAAAAACTGGCTGGAAACTTGCCAATGAAAATTTGAGACAAGCCAGGAAAAAACATGCTGCCTATTACAACAAGAAAGCTAAAGACAGAGATTTGGCTGTGGGAGAGAAGATACTGCTTCTTCTACCCGGTAGCCAGAATAAGTTGCAAATCGGATGGCAAGGTCCATATACAGTTCTAGAGAAGGTGTCTAGAACAAATTATAAGATAGATAAGAAGGGGAAAGAAAAAAATCTATCATGTGAATCTCCTGAAGAAATATTTGGAAAGAGAAAATCAGGAAGAGACACATTTGCTGACCTTGTCTATTGCAATGGAGATGAAAAAAAGAACCACTTTCATCATTTGAATATCCATTACACCCCTGTGAGACAGCTGCACAGGTGAAAATCAGTACACATTTAACTAAAAATCAGAAGGAGAGAGTGCAACAGGTTCTAGATGATCATACAGAGGTGTTAACGGACCGTCCGGGGCATACAAACTTATTGGAATATGATATGAAACTGATAGACCCAACACCTGTATGTATGAAAGCATATTCGATTCCTTTCGCTAAGGAGAAAGCTTTGAAGGAAGAGATAGACTATTTGTTAAAGGAAGGAATTATTTCACACAGTGAATCTTCGTATAGTTCCAGTGTGGTGCTCTTGAGAAAACCCTCTGGAGAATATAGACTCTGTATAGATTACAGGAGACTGAATGCTATCACAGAAGGTCAAGTGGATCCATTGCCGGATACAAATCAGCTGTTTGCCAGGCTGAATAAAGCTAAATATTTCTCAAAGGTGGATCTGAGCAAAGGCTACTATCAGATTCCAGTAAAGCCTGAGGTTAGACCTTATCTAGCTTTTAGTACCTCAGAGGGACACTGTGAATTTAACAGATTGCCATTTGGATTGAAAAATGCGCCCAGTGTCTTCTCTAGAATGATGAGAAAATTGTTGGACCCTCTGAATAATCCATGTATAAAAAACTTCATGGATGATATCCTTATAGCGACAGAAACATTTGAGGAACACATTGACTCTCTGAACATGTTGTTTGATCGACTTAAAGAAGCGAATTTGACAGCCCGACCAACCAAATTTTGCGTTGGATGTAAAGAATTAGAATTCTTGGGACACACAGTCCATCAGGGAAACATGACTCCTGACCCCAAGAACTTGGAGAAACTAAGAAAAGCCCCGAAACCACAAACAAAGAAGGACGTGAGATCTTTTGTCTCATTATGTGGTTTCTACCAAACGTATATCAAAAACTTTAATTCCATATGTGCACCGTTAACTGATTTGACACGCAAGGGAAATCCAGATCGAATTACCCTGGACAGCACAGTGTGAATTAGCATACCAAGAATTGAAGGAAAAGATCACCAGGCATAGATAGAAATTTATCTATGTGTATATTAAATTAGGGACTGACATATGATGTATGTTTTAAGTCGGGAGAATTTGTGGTGAAAAATTCATATACCCATATATAAATTAGAACATAAATGTAAAGCCGAACGAAATAATACAATAGAAAGAAGAAGAATGGTGAAAGACCAGTGCTTTCCCAATAGCGCTTCCGTTTTATAACGCCATAATGGCTGAACAAGAGACCCTCCTTTTTCTACTTCGTCTGCATAAACTCTACGTAAAGCCTACACACGAATCACAGTCGTTTCTAAAAATAAAACTGGTACTGTATTTCTTAGACGACCTTGATAGGCACACTGCATAATGACCTAGATACAAATACTACATTAATGAAATTATACATACAAAGTTGACCTAAAAAGACAGACGGGCTAAGCAGAGACGAGAAAGGATAGACGGAGCGAAGCAACAATACTACGTCGTCTCGCGATTAAAAAGTGAAAGCCAATCACACGCGAAACGCATGAAGGCCTGATTTTTTCAAATAAACAGTGATAAAAAACACTAACGATACGAGGTTATGTTTTGAAAACAGGTTTAAAGTCTTATTGGGAAACCTGACATTCTACTGTTTTATGTCTAAGCTCCTGACATTAGTCTGACAGTACAGAAGACATCCCATAGTATGGAAGTGAACAGGTGGTAACAGCAAATACACGACTATCATAGAAAAATACATATTTTGAACGAAGCCACTTAGCCCCATTAAACTTATATATTCTTGTACCTTAGGACTTGCTGACAAAGAATATGTTATGTGTTACGCAAATAGTATATGAATTAACAAATTATAGCCAAAATACTATAGTGGGGTTGACTGACAGCACAAGATCATATCTGCTTATTTTTTTTATGGCATGTTTGGAAAACACTGCTTTGGGGGAAATGAGGCCGACAAGTTAGATACGATTTGATTGGCTGTGGTAAAATGTAAGGCGAAACCTTATTGGTCTAACTGCAAATCCAAATATTGTTGTTAATGGCAACGTATAGGATGGATAGTTTTTTTTTTTAAAGGCTCATGTAAACATGGCCTGATTGGTTAGAACGTTAGATATGGTCAAATAGAAGCGTCAGTTCACTGCCATTTTTGAAAATAAATCCTGTGAAAATCAAGTGCGTTGAGAACAGGCTAAGAATTTTCTAATAAAGGAAAAGCCTGGAAAGCGGCAGATCAAAATTGTGCCAGAATTCATCGCCAGTCAACGTTACTTGTTTAATATTTCCTTGAATTGTGGTAAGATAGACATATTTAATATATATTTTATATGAAAATTGAATGTGAAATGATAAATTATGTCTGTATGTGTGTGGTTCAGTAGCAAACATGAGGCAAAGCCTAGATATTGCTCCACCTTGTAAAGATTGTCAGAGAGGAGTATAACTGCCTATACAGATAGATATATTGGATTGCCATATGTAACATGACACCTATCCTATTGTATAGAAGGGATTAACGCTGGAATTGCAGAGGCGTTGTAACCATTAGGGAGAGGAATACTGGTGTATATTGTCACATGAAAAGCTAGCAGTTGGCCTACAGCTCTGAACTTTATGTTTGTACGGTCTTGTACGTCAGTGTGGACATATATTATATATTAGTTATGAAGAAGGAGGCACAACCTTCTTATTTCAGGGACCGTGGTACTGATGTTAATATAGCAGCACATGGTCTGAGCCTTGCTTGATCCAGAACTCTGGCAGCAGACTCGTTGCCCAAGATATCGGCCATTGTGGGTTTTTCTAGCAAACTGAGAAGCAAGCGAGCAGAGGATACAGTTTTCCTGCAGCCGCTATATGAGCTAAGAATGTATCAGCACGAGCAGCTCACCCTTGTATAACCCACCTCAATTGAACTTACATAAATAGTCCAAGAGGGACAGTAATTGTTTTAAAAAGTAAAAGAATCTGTGAATCCTTTAATATTATTTCCACCAGTAACAAACACATGAAGTCGTGATGACAACCAACAACCTAGCTCAAACAGCCAGTATTGCCTCATAATACTACCTCACAACATTACACTCATATTATAATAATATTATATGTCGGGACAAAGATCCTTTGTATAAAATTTTGTACATAAACATTGTGTTTACATTTGATTATGATTCCTGATTCACTGTGTAGTAGGATCAGGATATCTATTTATTGAAAAAAGTTCAATACATTTGTTAAAATTTAACCCTTGACTTAATAAGATAATCTTTAGAGTGTTAGTTGTTTGTGACTGTCATATTGTTGTCAATTTGTTGAGGATCTTAACTTAGGTGTTTATCTGTCTGTTGGTTGTTGTGAATTACACTACATCACTATCATAACCCTAGACATTAAACGTAGTCATCACTAAATTCAAGAATAAGTCTGATTGAGGTCTAAATGTGGTAGCAAGTAAGGTCATCTGTAACACACCAAACTTATTAGATACAGATACCTTCACAGCTGATCTCAGTCAGTACACTAAGTCCCCTATAACTATATTTACATAATCCCAACTTACCACATATATTGGGGGCTCGTCCGGGATTTTGAACCTTCTCCTAGCACATATATTGTGGGGAGTTCACTTCAGGGAATAATAAAAATTAAAAAGGTATTCTTGGGTGGAAAATAGATAAGGTTGAGCTCTCAGTGCTTGTGGTTGTCCTTAGTATAATTAGTCATAGATTGAATTGTTTAGTTAAACATTGTATAAATTTGCCTGTTAGAAAATGGCAGACCTGGCAAAGTTTCGATCTGCTGCTGTGCAGGCTGCTAAAGAATTGGGAATGGACGGGCAAATTATGATTGCTTATGTCACAACTGAATGTGACAAATTTATTGAGCGTGAAGAAAGAAAATTTGAGGCTGAAAGAAAGTTAGAGGCTGAAAAAGAACTTAAGAGGTTGCAGATTGAGGCTGACAAAGAGGCTAAGGCATTGGAGGCGGATCGGGAGGCAGAGATTAAAAGGCTCCAGTATGAAGAGAAGAAATTGGAGGTAGAAGAAAGAAGGCAAGCTGCTGAAAGGGAAGCAGCAAAGGAGGAGAAAAGATTACAGAGGGAGCACGAGTTACGACTAAGGGAGTTGGAATTTCAAGGCCATGCTCCTGAAAATGGTGCCAGTCCCTTTACCTCCGATGCTACTGCTAGTCAGGGAGCCTCAACCTCAGCTATGAGTTTTCATTTAGATCATTTTGTTGAGAAAGACGATGACATCGAGAGTTACCTGAATAGATATGAACTGTTAGCTACCACGTATGGTTTAGAGAGAGAAAGGTGGAGCTTAAAGTTATCACAAGGGCTTCGTGGTACAGCTTATGACGTTTTTGCCAAGATGAGCAGAGATGACCAAGACAATTATGACATGTTAAAGCAGGCTCTTTTGTTAAGATATGAAAAGAATGGAGAATTTTATAGAAAAAAGTTCAGGAATGCTAAACTACTGTCAGGTGAGACATATCACCAGTTCTCTGCACGGTTAGAGACATACTTGGAGAAATGGACTGCTTTGGGGAAAACCCAAGATCTTAAGGAAATGATCCTTATAGAGCAGCTAAGAGAGTCCATGGCTCCAGACCTGAGAAAGTTTCTCATGGAACAAGGTGCAGAGAGGCTGGGTGAGTTACAAAATGTTGCTGAAAGATATCAGGCAGCTCAAGCAGAGGTAACAGGTAATAAAAAGAAACAGGTAGACAATTTTCAGGCACCACAAAACTTTAATAAATTTGATCATAGAAATCAGAACAAAGGTAAGCACCAGTTTGATAGGCCACGGTATGATAATAAAAATAAAACCCCACAATTCGATGAAAGGAAATTTGATGAAAGAAAATCTTTCAACCAAAAAAAGAGGTGGTGTAACAATTGTCGGATGGACAATCATGATACTGACCGTTGTAGAAGGAAACCTGTGCATATGGCCACCCTTCAGGTCAGGACGACCTCTAGAAAGGAGGAGGATATTATGATAAATACCACTCCAGATGAGATGAGGAAGGCGCAGGCTGGGGATAAGACCCTCAAGCCTTGTTTTAGGAAATTGTCCAATTGTCATACACCTCCAGGAAAAGGAGACTTCTATATGAAGAACAAACTGATATACCGGAAGACCGGAACTAGATCCAAAGGTCAGGGACAGCTGGTACTTCCTAAAAGGTATAGGGCAGACTTAATAAGGAGCTTACATGTGAGAAACGATGGGGACCATGAAAAAATAGGTACCATCATCCAAAAGGTAGCTCAAAATTATTATTGGCCCAAGGCAAGGTGGGACATTGAGAATTTGTAGAAAGGTGTAGCATAGCACATGAGGGAACACCCACAAGTGGGAACATTGATCAAGACCTGGACACGCCACTGGGCAAACGTAGGCCTGACAATAGAAAGGACAATAAAGTGGACCAAGGGGAATGGGAAGCCCCTTTTCACGGACAATCTTCAATTGACTGTTTTACAATGGCCACTATGCAGAGAGTGCAAAAAGATGTCTTACCCCAGGATAAGCCGAAAATCCCTCAATCGGACTTATGTAAACTGGAGGAAGAAGATGTAGAGAGGAAATCTCTCATCAAGAATTCTAAGTGGGGAGAAAGCCCCAAGAAAAAAATTGGTAGCGGTCGTTTTGTGCATGATGGTTCTGGGAAGAAAAGTCATCACAACAGTGCTTCAAGTGCAAAGGACCTGACATGTGCCAGGAAAAATAAGTTTGTGAATTTAAAAGTCCATATGTAACTGTTAAGAACGTGGACTGATGAAAAGGCAGAGGAAAATATTACATCATCCTACCAATATGTGAATGAGCTGACCACTCGTTTAAAAACTGGCTGGAAACTTGCCAATGAAAATTTGAGACAAGCCAGGAAAAAACATGCTGCCTATTACAACAAGAAAGCTAAAGACAGAGATTTGGCTGTGGGAGAGAAGATACTGCTTCTTCTACCCGGTAGCCAGAATAAGTTGCAAATCGGATGGCAAGGTCCATATACAGTTCTAGAGAAGGTGTCTAGAACAAATTATAAGATAGATAAGAAGGGGAAAGAAAAAAATCTATTATGTGAATCTCCTGAAGAAATATTTGGAAAGAGAAAATCAGGAAGAGACACATTTGCTGACCTTGTCTATTGCAATGGAGATGAAAAAAGAACCACTTTCATCATTTGAATATCCATTACACCCCTGTGAGACAGCTGCACAGGTGAAAATCAGTACACATTTAACTAAAAATCAGAAGGAGAGAGTGCAACAGGTTCTAGATGATCATACAGAGGTGTTAACGGACCGTCCGGCGCATACAGACTTATTGGAATATGATATGAAACTGATAGACCCAACACCTGTATGTATGAAAGCATATTCGATTCCTTTCGCTAAGGAGAAAGCTTTGAAGGAAGAGATAGACTATTTGTTAAAGGAAGGAATTATTTCACACAGTGAATCTTCGTATAGTTCCAGTGTGGTGCTCTTGAGAAAACCCTCTGGAGAATATAGACTCTGTATAGATTACAGGAGACTGAATGCTATCACAGAAGGTCAAGTGGATCCATTGCCGGATACAAATCAGCTGTTTGCCAGGCTGAATAAAGCTAAATATTTCTCAAAGGTGGATCTGAGCAAAGGCTACTATCAGATTCCAGTAAAGCCTGAGGTTAGACCTTATCTAGCTTTTAGTACCTCAGAGGGACACTGTGAATTTAACAGATTGCCATTTGGATTGAAAAATGCGCCCAGTGTCTTCTCTAGAATGATGAGAAAATTGTTGGACCCTCTGAATAATCCATGTATAAAAAACTTCATGGATGATATCCTTATAGCGACAGAAACATTTGAGGAACACATTGACTCTCTGAACATGTTGTTTGATCGACTTAAAGAAGCGAATTTGACAGCCCGACCAACCAAATTTTGCGTTGGATGTAAAGAATTAGAATTCTTGGGACACACAGTCCATCAGGGAAACATGACTCCTGACCCCAAGAACTTGGAGAAACTAAGAAAAGCCCCGAGGCCACAAACAAAGAAAGACGTGAGATCTTTTGTCTCATTATGTGGTTTCTACCAAAAGTATATCAAAAACTTTAATTCCATATGTGCACCGTTAACTGATTTGACACGCAAGGGAAATCCAGATCGAATTACCTGGACAGCACAGTGTGAATTAGCATACCAAGAATTGAAGGAAAAGATCACCAGGCATAGATAGAAATTTATCTATGTGTATATTAAATTAGGGACTGACATATGATGTCTGTTTTAAGTGGGGAGAATTTGTGGTGAAAAATTCTTATACCCATATATAAATTAGAACATAAATGTAAAGCCGAACGAAATAATACAATAGAAAGAAGAAGAATGGTGAAAGACCAGTGCTTTCCCAATAGCGCTTCCGTTTTATAACGCCATAATGGCTGAACAAGAGACCCTCCTTTTTCTACTTCGTCTGCATAAACTCTACGTAAAGCCTACACACGAATCACAGTCGTTTCTAAAAATAAAACTGGTACTGTATTTCTTAGACGACCTTGATAGGCACACTGCATAATGACCTAGATACAAATACTACATTAATGAAATTATACATACAAAGTTGACCTAAAAAGACAGACGGGCTAAGCAGAGACGAGAAAGGATAGACGGAGCGAAGCAATGATACTACGTCGTCTCGCGATTAAAAAGTGAATGCCAATCACACGCGAAACGCATGAAGGCCTGATTTTTTCAAATAAACAGTGATAAAAAACACTAACGATACGAGGTTATGTTTTGAAAACAGGTTTAAAGTCTTATTGGGAAACCTGACATTCTACTGTTTTATGTCTAAGCTCCTGACATTAGTCTGACAGTACAGAAGACATCCCATAGTATGGAAGTGAACAGGTGGTAACAGCAAATACACGACTATCATAGAAAAATACATATTTTGAACGAAGCCACTTAGCCCCATTAAACTTATATATTCTTGTACCTTAGGACTTGCTGACAAAGAATATGTTATGTGTTACGCAAATAGTATATGAATTAACAAATTATAGCCAAAATACTATAGTGGGGTTGACTGACAGCACAAGATCATATCTGCTTATTTTTTTTATGGCATGTTTGGAAAACACTGCTTTGGGGGAAATGAGGCCGACAAGTTAGATACGATTTGATGTCTTCTTGGTTTAAGGTCTTAGCTCCCGTTCAAAAGCAGTCAGATACGATTTGATTGGCTGTGGTAAAATGTAAGGCGAAACCTTATTGGTCTAACTGCAAATCCAAATATTGTTGTTAATGGCAACGTATAGGATGGATAGTTTTTTTCAAAGGCTCATGTAAACATGGCCTGATTGGTTAGAACGTTAGATATGGTCAAATAGAAGCGTCAGTTCACTGCCATTTTTGAAAATAAATCCTGTGAAAATCAAGTGCGTTGAGAACAGGCTAAGAATTTTCTAATAAAGGAAAAGCCTGGAAAGCGGCAGATCAAAATTGTGCCAGAATTCATCGCCAGTCAACGTTACTTGTTTAATATTTCCTTGAATTGTGGTAAGATAGACATATTTAATATATATTTTATATGAAAATTGAATGTGAAATGATAAATTATGTCTGTATGTGTGTGGTTCAGTAGCAAACATGAGGCAAAGCCTAGATATTGCTCCACCTTGTAAAGATTGTCAGAGAGGAGTATAACTGCCTATACAGATAGATATATTGGATTGCCATATGTAACATGACACCTATCCTATTGTATAGAAGGGATTAACGCTGGAATTGCAGAGGCGTTGTAACCATTAGGGAGATGAATACTGGTGTATATTGTCACATGAAAAGCTAGCAGTTGGCCTACAGCTCTGAACTTTATGTTTGTACGGTCTTGTACGTCAGTGTGGACATATATTATATATTAGTTATGAAGAAGGAGGCACAACCTTCTTATTTCAGGGACCGTGGTACTGATGTTAATATAGCAGCACATGGTCTGAGCCTTGCTTGATCCAGAACTCTGGCAGCAGACTCGTTGCCCAAGATATCGGCCATTGTGGGTTTTTCTAGCAAACTGAGAAGCAAGCGAGCAGAGGATACAGTTTTCCTGCAGCCGCTATATGAGCTAAGAATGTATCAGCACGAGCAGCTCACCCTTGTATAACCCACCTCAATTGAACTTACATAAATAGTCCAAGAGGGACAGTAATTGTTTTAAAAAAAAGAATCTGTGAATCCTTTAATATTATTTCCACCAGTAACAAACACATGATGTCGTGATGACAACCAACAACCTAGCTCAAACAGCCAGTATTGCCTCATAATACTACCTCACAACATTACACTCATATTATAATAATATTATATGTCGGGACAAAGATCCTTTGTATAAAATTTTGTACATAAACATTGTGTTTACATTTGATTATGATTCTTGATTCACTGTGTAGTAGGATCAGGATATCTATTTATTGAAAAAAGTTCAATACATTTGTTAAAATTTAACCCTTGACTTAATAAGATAATCTTTAGAGTGTTAGTTGTTTGTGACTGTCATATTGTTGTCAATTTGTTGAGGATCTTAACTTAGGTGTTTATCTGTCTGTTGGTTGTTGTGAATTACACTACATCACTATCATAACCCTAGACATTAAACGTAGTCATCACTAAATTCAAGAATAAGTCTGATTGAAGTCTAAATGTGGTAGCAAGTAAGGTCATCTGTAACACACCAAACTTATTAGATACAGATACCTTCACAGCTGATCTCAGTCAGTACACTAAGTCCCATATAACTATATTTACATAATCCCAACTTACCACAGTGCCCTGTGTTCTTTATATCTTGGCTTATTGTATGTTTGTCTTTCTCCTCCTTGCCTCCATGTTGTTATTTGCTGGCACTGCCCTTTCTCCATCGGTTCTTCTTCCCGCTCTTCCTGTGCCACTATCCTTCCTAACCTGAGATCCAATCTTCTTTTTATATTCTTCTCCGATAAGGCTAGGGAAATAGCCTCTCTTAGGTTTTGCGGATCTATCCGAAGTAAGTGCAACTTCATTGGAGTGCTGTTTAATCCATCGACAAGTATCCCTACAAGTTGTTTTTAAACTTCCTGCTGGGTAATGTCTTGTCCCAGGAAGACTTCCTCTGCCAGGTTCAATAACCTATCACTGTGTTGACTCCTGTGGTTGTTGTCTTATGCGACGAAGAAGCGTCCTAGCATAGGAGCTATCAGTAATTTCTGAATAACTCTTGATGAAGCGCATGGATCAGCAACTGGTACAGACAGATACCTTCACATACCTAGGAAGCATAGTAACACCAGACGGTGGGGCAGGCAAAGACATCAACATCAGAATGAATAAGGCAAGAACAGCCTTCTTTAGCCTAAATAACATCTGGAAGTCCTCCCAATACAGCACAAGCACAAAATTAAGATTATACCAGAGTTGCGTGCTTTCTGTGCTTCTCTATGGTGCGGAATGCTGGAGAGTCACAGAGAAGGAAATGTCAAAATTGTCCTCTTTTCACACAACATGCCTAAGAAAAATTCACCGAATCTTTTGGCCGAATACCATCACCAACCAAGATCTGCTTACTCGTAGCAAGCAAGAGGACATGCATACCATCATAGCTGGCAGACGCTGGAGCTGGGTTGGTCATGTCCTCAGAAGAGACCCCGATGCCATCACAAGAACAGCTATGCTTTGGACCCCTGAAGGAAAGCGAAAGAGAGGCCGACCAAAAACAACTTGGCGGAGGACTGTGGAGGCTGAGATGCAAAGAATGAACCAGAGTTGGGGCACTGTACGAAGGATGGCCACCGACCGTGCAAAGTGGAGTCAATTTGTTGTTGCCCTACAAGACGCCACTGGGCGTGATGGCCACTGACTGCTTTGACGGTCATTGGTTAAGGATCGAAGAAGAAGAAGAAGAAGAAGAAGCGCATGGTAAATTTCCGGTGTTATGTATTGCGGGTCGCACCAGAGACCCATCATCGAAGCATCATTTTTGGTGATGCCTAGATGGCAGGGAGAATAGTGTGATTCGCTTGCATAGCTAGGCGGGGTTGTCGCACGGAAGGTCCTGGGTTCGAGTCCCGGGTAAGCCACTCACGTCTGTAGTTTTTCTGTTGTTTAGTGTTGTACTTCTTTATTTCTTACGAGTGCCTGAAAACATACCTTTATGTTTGTCTAATATTTATTTACTGTTTACAGGCCTCGTGTTTTCATTCCTTATGTGTTATAAATGTTTATAACAACAGAAACCATTAGCAAGATAGAAGACAAGAAAACAAGAAAGCAGATTTAAACAGAAGCAAAACCAGAAGCTCCAAAGCCAAGGATCATGAAGTGTACATAGAAGCAAACAAAGAAGTAAGAAGAAACATCAAAAGAGACAAGAGGAAGTATATTGAAGAGTTTGCAAGGGAAGCAGAGGAAGCTACAGCCGAAAGAAAATATGAGCGACCTGTACAACAACACAAAGAAGCTGAAGATATAAGCAAGCAAATGGCCTCATAAAAGATAAGAATGGAAAATTGCTTAGTAATATACAAGAACAAATGAAGAGATTGACAGAACATTTTGAGGAACTTCTCAATAGACCAGCTCCAACTAATCCCACAGACATCCAGCCAGCAGAAGAGGAGCTACTAATCAGCTGTGAACGACCAAGTAGAGAAGAAATAAAGAAAGCCATAAAGCTTCTGAAAGATGCAAAAGCAACTGATCCAGATGGCATTCCAACAGAGGCCATTAAAACAGATATTGATACCTCTACAGAGATATTATACAAACTACTTGGCAAAGTCTGGGAGAGAGAGGAAATACCAGCAGAATGGAAGGAAGGTCAAGTTGCCTAAGACGGGAAATTTACAAGAGTGCACAAAATATAGAGGTTTCATGTTACTGTGTGCCAGGTAAAGTATTAAACAGAATCATCCTTGAGAGATTAAAAGAGTCCATAGACAAGCAACTGAGAGATAAACACGCAGGTTTTCGACAAAACAGATCCTGTACAAACCAGATGGCCACATTGAGAATAATAGTTGAACAAAGTCTGGAATGGAATTCACCGCTTTACATCGGATTCGTGGACTATGAAAATGCATTTGACAGTGTTGACAGAGAATCACTTTGGAAACAGATGAGGCATTATGGAGTTCCCATTAACATAATAAGGAAGACCTATGAAGACATGACATGCAGAGTTCTTCATGAAGGACAACTTACAGAACCGTTTAGGATTAGAACGGGAGTGAGACAGGGATGCCTCTTGTCTCCATTTCTTTTCTTACTAGCAATAGATTGGGTTATGAAAACATCCACAACACACAACAGAAATGGAATCCAGGGGAATCTGACTAAACAGCTTGATGATCTGGATTTTGCAGATGACTTGGCTCTTCTGTCCCTTAACCATAATTAGATGCGAGAGAAAATGAAAATTCTCGATGAGAGGTCACTACAAGTGGGCCTGAAAATACACAGGGAAAAAGACAAAGATTATGAGAATAAATGCAAGAAATGGTAACAAGATTGAACTTGAAGAAACACCACTACAGGATGTAGAATCGTACACATATCTTGGTAGTGATATAGACAAAGTTGGAGGGACAGACAATGATATCAAAATAAGAATACAAAAAGCAAGAGGCGCTTTCATTGCATTGGGAAACATATGGAGGTCAAGAGAAATCAAGTCCAACACGAAAATAAGAATCTTCAACTCAAATGTTAAGTCAGTCCTATTGTATGGCTCTGAGACATGGAGAGCAACAAAAACAACAACTAAAAAGCTACAGACTTTTATAAACGGGTGCTTGCGTAGAATAGAAGGACTGAAATGGTATGACAAAGTCACAAATGTGGAATTGATGACAAGAACAAGACAAATGCCAGTAGAACAAGAGCTGAGAAGAAGACGCTGGCAATGGATAGGACACACATTGAGGAAACCTGTTGATAGCATTACAAGGCAGCCCTCGTTCTGAAATCCACAGGGAAAGAGAGGCAGAGGTAGACCAAAAACACATGGAGAAGAGAGCTGGATACAGAAGTGAAAATGATGAGGAAAACATGGAAAGAACTTGAGCGGATGGCACGTGACAGGAAGACTTGGCAGGTGTTTGTTGAAGGTCTATGCTCCTCTGGGAGCTAAAGAGTATTGACTGATTGATTGATTGATTGAACTATAATTGTGGCATATAAGCGATTGAGTGTCTAGACAATAGTTCATTTTTTCTGTCACCATAGGAGCAACCAAATGTTTGGCATATTCTCTGATGACAACCCTCAATTTCACTTACCACTTTAACTTTAACACGCTCAAGCAAACTTGCTTCCTAACGCTAATCGCGTTTCAGATCTGACAGCCTATATTCTGTACAACAATTTTCAGCGATAACTATTCCCGAACTTTCTAGAACAAGTTTTTCTCAAAACAGCTCACCTAAACCCGTTAATTTACAGTCGCTTAGTCGAACTCACCCAAATCATGAGTCAGCACTTTTTCTCAAGGGGCGTAAAATACTACTGTTGATCCCTTCTTCAGTCTATCGCCCTTTGATTATAAATTTATAAGTCATGGATTTTCGCCCTTTGATTTAAATTTATACGTCAGTTAATTTCCCTCATGTAAATTTTTGAAACCGGATTTCTGACATTCGAACTCCCTGTTACACTTGTTCTGCCAGCTGGTGTTACTATGCTTCCTAAGTATGTAAATCTGTTTTTATTTTTTTATTTCTTGGTCCCTTATTTTTATGGGTGCAGGATTTCTTACATTTAGTGTCATGACTTCTGTCTTCTTGAGATTAATGTTTAGTTCCACCTGTTGGCTATGTTTATTCAGTCTGTCTGTTTTTTTTTCTTAGATGTACTGATGTCAGTGTGCGAACAGTGCAGTGTCATATGCATATTCTAGATCCTCCATTGTAGAGAGTGTAGTCTATCTTATTCCTGCTCTACGCCTAATTTTCTCTATCCAGGCATCACAGTATGTACTGTACTAGTTTACCATTTCTCTGTAATTCTCTCCTGGCGTATCCTACGTACCGTACCGTGCTAACTTTTCTTTCTTTATTTCTCCGGGCGTATCCTATGTACTACCTAATTCTTTTCTTTAGCGCGCCCTGTTATGTACTGTACTACTATGCCATTTTTCTATTTCTATCGCTAGACAGGCATATCTTTCGCACATAGTTTAGTCGTTGAGTCTCATGTCCATGTGGTATTTGGCTTCGCTCGACCACCCGTATCACTCACTACCAGACAAGTTACGACCAACATCTGATTCCTCAAAAGTGTTATGGTTTTATCAAAGTCTGAAATATCTATTGTAAATCTTTCTACGTAAACAGAATGATATCAACTGTTTTCACATATCATCATTTTCCATTTCGTTTCTTCATCGTCTTTTCCATCTATTATCGAACTTAATACTCTGTTCAACCTTTTGGTTATAATTGGGGTATATTGTGTGATATTAATACTGTGTTCAACCTTTTTGGTTATAATTAGGGTAAATTGTGTGATATCTTTTTCGCTTCTTACGGAGTTGCCTCACAATGTGAATGTATTATTTATGTAAATAACGCAAACAAAGAATTAAAATATAAAAGCTGAGAACCGATAGCTTCACATCACAAGTTCTGCATCGCCCTGTTCTCCCTTGATTGTTTAAAAGATACGATGTCTATCTCAATGGGTGGGGAGGCATTAAGTAAACAGTTGTCTAAACTGAACAGAATGTTTGTTTTGTCGGCACATTGCTGAAAATTCACACGTTTTAACTTAAAAAAAAAAGACGCACCAGTGTAGAAAATGTGCCAGTTTTTCCTTCATAAGAAAGAGATGAGACTTTTAAGGAAGTGAGTTACAATAAAATGCCGTTTTCATAAATAACTGAAAGATTTCAATACAAATAGACAGGGTTAATTTTCAAGAGTAAATATCTAAGCACATCAACGTTTTTAGTGGTTCAATGCTATTGGTTGCCATAAATGACGGCCATATTGGATTTGAGTCCTATAATTTCAATTCACCATTGTATTTATATTTGCTGAGTTATGATCACCAAAGTTGAAATTGAATTTCATCATTCTATTTTAGAACTTTTTTCAGACTAGATTTGTAATCCCTTTAGTAGATTTTGACGTACATAATTTTAAAGTTACTATCATAAAATTGTAGTAATTTTTCTAAATTTTACAACATTATTTGCAGTAAATCAGAATTTTGATTGAATTTATTTTTAAATCTGATCTGAAAAATGTTTCATGTTGATTACACTAAGGAAAAAGCAAGTTATAAAAATAATTAGTCAGATAAAACAAGGTTATGAGAAATTCAATGTTTTCTTTATAGGAAAAGTCAGTTTGCTAAATCAAAATACATTTACTTAGAAAATGTCCTAACAACACAATTTTGATATATTTAGATTCAGGAGAATATAAATTATGAGAACATAGACTAATCCCAGTTTTAATTTCGGCCTTTTTTTACATAAAATGCACTTCCGCTCCTTCCCTTAAAAGGTATTTTTACAGGCTTTTCTTTAACTTGCATCGTATGCCACCTTCAAATCTTGCAATCGATTTTTCCATCACTTCCAGATGAGCAATAGTTCTGAAACTTGGCATAGTTGTGTATTCCCGATGACAATACAATAATCAGTCGTAAAAATAATAAAATGAATAACATTACTCTGGACTCGTTTATCGCAAACTGATAGTGTCATTAACGGATCGATTACATTTGACTTAAATGTGCATATACAAAAAACAACACTAAAAAGAAGAAAATATAAAAATAAAAAAATATATATTTTTTAAACACAAGCTTTTAATGCACTAAAAAGCCACAAATAATTTTTCACGGCGTTTATAGCTTGCAGTCAAAAAATGTATCATCAAATTGACAAAAAGCCTGGGGCGCTGATTCTACATGAAATTAACTTCTGCTTTATACTTCATTAGACACTTATGGATAAAATATATGATAAGCGCTTAAGCGCCCCACGCTTTTTGTCAAATGCGCAGCCCGATGGTATTTTTGGGGGCGAAGCAGTATGAAATACACATCGTTTGCCGCAAATTGCCCACTAACGTCACTAACTATGGAATATTAACGGGCCAAGCTGTTCAGAAAATACATGGTCATTAACTTCTTGTCCTTTGTTAAGCATATGCCTAAGGCTTTGCTGATAGTCACCTAATTCTGACAACAACAGAGCTTGCACCGTACCAACAGCTAACACGTATTTAAAAAGCTCGCTGAGGAGACAAAGAATGAACAGGAGTATTGCTCCATCAAGCATGTCATACGAGGTTACTGATACGAGGTTGTGCACATGGAGCACAGCTATCTTACTACTGCTTTATCAAGCATGTCATAAGAGGTTACTGATATGAGGTTGTGCATATGGAGTGCAGCTTTCCCACTACTGCTTCATCAAGCATGTCATTCGAGGTTACTAATATGAGGTTGTGCACATGGAACGCAGCTATCTTACTACTGCCTCATCAAGCATGTCATACGAGGTTACTAATATGAGGTTGTGCACATGGAACGCAGCTATCTTACTACTGCCTCATCAAGCATGTCATACGATGTTACTAATATGTAATATGAGGTTGTACACACGGAGTACAGCTATCTTACTACTGCCTCATCAAGCATGTCATACGAGGTTACTAATATGAGGTTGTACACACGGAGTACAGCTATCTTATAAAACAAATTGTTACCAACACCACCGCTGCAAAAGCACGTGAGTGGTTTGATGGTAGCTTCCTGCAAGGAGACCTGCTGCACTTATGGCCCCATGTTCCTAAAAGAGAGAAAAGGGAAAAGAAGAACACGTGGTACATTCAATGGAGCCACGTGGTAAACGAGGAACGGATTGAGATCCGAGATCGCGGAAGGAAGCCACACAAGACTGTGACATTCTGGAGTCAACATAATGTATCCCTTTTACCTGTGTATTTCTCAGTCGTCCGATTCACAGAGTGGTTAGAGAGCTGCTGTCTCGCGGAAAAGCTGTGGGGTTCAATTCACAGTATAGTCGTGCTCAAGTCTACCTCAGATGTAAATTGGTACCTGACTTTGCTCTTGAGTTATGGAAGGAAAATACTGCGAGGAAGGCAACTGGTCACCCCTTTTCTCGCTGCTGGACCTAGTATAGTGAAGTCTCTAACACTTCGTTCCCCTACGACAGTATCTGCTTGCGGACTACCTTACTTTTCATGTCTGTGAGGATACCACAACGGTGCGTGATGAATTATGCAACAGATCATTGTCCTCTATTTAATGCATTGAAGATATGAAAGAAGCAGGTTCTCTTCTGTCTGTTTTGAGTGGCGCTGCGAAGTTTGTCATTCTTACGATGATTTAGCATGGGACGCAGCTTTTTACTGTGTTCAAACAATATTTATTATCAACCCGTTTTCACCTGAACGTTCTTACCTGTTGCTCCGTTAGTTTTCATTCAGGTGTCTTTCTCTTCATTTTTTTCTCCCTACAGAGTATGGAACCACCACGGCAGCTAGTTCTCTCACAGGAAGCCTTTCACAGAGCAGTCACGTGGTCTTTGTGATGAATTTACCGTGATACAACGTTAAAATATCTCCAATTATAAAGATAAAATGTAGGGATAAAAATAATGCGTACGATACTAGGAGACATGCTCGCCCATGCCCGCATTTCCCACCGCCATTCAAACTAACTAGTTAGACGTGCAGACGAAACGGTTTACCCTTTGTAGACGGGAGGGAAACGGAGATATAAAAAAGGAAAAATATGCTTTCACTAAAGTCTCAAACTTGCGTCCTTGAGACACGGAAATGCTAAAATCTAGCTGTCATGAACGAGAGGCGCAAGGTGGAGAATTGTGGCTAGAAATAACTTGGGAGGCAGGTTTGTGTAGGTTTTGTGTATAGTTGGTCCAAGAAACAAGTGTGTTTTTGTGAAAAACCAAGTAGAGACAGACGGACCAACAGACAATAATACATACTTGACTGAGATCTGACTGAAATTTGACTTTTGGTTGAAGATTTGAAAAAGTTAGGGGGGGAAGTCTGTGATTGGACAAATGTATTCATATTAGCGGGGTAGAGACGCGCAATTTTGCCATTTACTATAAGTCTGTCCAGTAGACACAGTAAATAATTACCAGTGGTGTTTTTCCCAGAAGATATTACATACATTTTAGTGGGACGCCATACTATAGCCAGCAGCTCAGCTGAGTTTTGCTAGTAATAACTGTGTTCTCAATTCTGAATTCTGGTAAGAATGAAAGCATTTATCTTGTATATTTTAATATTTCGAGTGATTGATACTGCCATATCATATAAAATGATTACGACAAGTAAGTGCTCGCTCTAGGTCCCCAGCCCAAGTTCAGGGTCTAGAGACAAACCAAAAAATATATGGACGCCTAACTAAGACTATGGAAGGCGGATCTATTATTGAGATCAGGGAGAACATATCACCTATCTTATTGAGGGAAAGAGGAAACTATTGAACATATCTCAGATGCAATGCAGTCTTGGGGAACTGATACTATATGAAAACAACTGGGTAAGATGTGCTACGTTGGTCAGAGAGATCTGACCCATTCTGTGTAATGTTGATGTGTTGTGCTGTGTGTAAGAGTGGTGCAGTGGATAGAGTACTGACACATAGCACAAATTTTGTTTCAGAATTGTGAGTTTCTGTTGTGGCACTAAGGTAGTGCCACATACTTAATCAAGAATACACAAGCAGATGTGTGTGCCGCCTAACATTGTGTCGGTGCAGCCTAGCATTGTATTCCAGCTACCGAGAGGAGTGGGCCACAGGAATCCAGTATCAGATCTTCACAGACAAGATGAGTGAATAAGTGGCCTGCTGAAGATTCACCAGAACTCTTAACTATTTATAAATATTTCCCCATCACAAATATACTGAATTCTTGGGAAATATAACATTTACTACAGTCGATAAGTCAATGGACAAAGCTTGTTGTAGTCACAGAGTGGGTGTGATGACACCACCCCAACAGCACATCCAGTAATAGTTCTCCCAGAGACATTATAAATATTATTAATATTAACCAGTCTTATAAAATACCTATGTACACAAATTCCATTTTCGTATGCCATATATTTATGCATTCCATTTATAACTCCATAACATTTCATATGTTCTGACCAAAATAAAACATTGGTTCAGAACAAATAAATTTAGAGAAAATTGTTAAAATCAAAACTAAAACAGTCTGAGTTAGTTCAGTGTGTTATAGATTTTATTAATATTATTAGACTTATTAAATACCTGTGTGTGTTTGTATATTATATTACAACACATTACATTTCAGTACCCTAGACTTTTTAACGTAGCTACATTCATAATAGTAAAAGAGATCTGTTTGAGGTCGTAGTGGTAGTAAGAAGGGCCTTCTGTAATTCACATAAACATTTATCTCAGGAGCCTTCACAGCTGACCTCATACATTACACTAGATAACATAACCACCATACAATACCATCAAAACCACTACAAATATTGGGGGCTCGTCCGGGATATTTAGTTTATTAAAGATAATTGGAATCTCCTGGTGGGAGAATTAAACCAGTGGGGACAGATTGTAAAAGTTTAAAAAATGTCCCTTAAAATAAAAAGGGGAAAATAAAAGTTGGTGAATCTTCACAGCCAGTGGTAATTAGTTGATTAATTAATTAGAATTACCTTGGCCATTTTATATAACGAGAATTACCTTAGTTAGTATATAATTAGATTTACCTTGGTCATTGTTATTTTGTATGATGGCTGACCTAGCAAAATTTAGATCGGCTGCTGTGCTAACGGCGAAGGAGATGAATATGGAGGGTCGGGTTTTAATTCAGTATGTAACTTCTGAATGTGACAAGTATATTGAAAGGGAAGATAGGAGGTTAGCTGAAGAGAAGAGGTTACAAATTGAGGCTGATAAAGAACTTAAGAGGTTGCAGATTGAGGCTGACAAAGAGGCAAAAGCATTGGAGGCAGAATAAAAAAGATTGACTGTCGAAAGGGAGGAAGCAGAAAAAAGATTGACTGCCGAAAGGGAGGCAGCAGAAAAAAGATTGACTGCCGAAAGGGAGGCAGCAGAAAAAAGGTTGACTGCCGAAAGGGAGGCAGAAGATAGAATGTTGCAAAGGGAGCACGATTTACGACTAAGCGAGCTGGAATTACAAGGCCATGCTCCTGAAAATGGTGCCAGCCCTTTTGCCTCAGATGCTACGCCTAGTCAGGGAGCCTCAACCTCAGCTATGGGGTTTCATTTAGACCATTTTGTTGAGAAAGACGATGACATCGAGGGGTAACTCAGTAGATTTGAATTATTAGCTACTACATATGGGTTAGAGAGAGAGAGGTGGAGTCTAAAGTTATCACAGGGACTGAGAGGTACTTCTTATGAAGTCTTTGCTAAAATGAATAGAGAAGACCAAGACAATTATGACATGCTAAAGCAGGCTTTGTTATTAATATATGAAAAACATGGTGAATTTTACCGTAAGAAATTTAGAAATGCCAAGCTGTTGTCTGGGGAGACATACCACCAATTCTCTGCCAGACAGGAAACCTATTTGGAGAAATGGACTGCTCTGGGGAAGACCCAAGATCTTAAAGAGATGATCATGATAGAGCAATTAAGAGAGTCCATGGCTCCAGACTTAAGAAAATTTCTCATGGAACAAGGTGCAGAGAGGTTGGGGAGGTTTTAAATGTCGCTGAGAGGTATCAGGCAGCCCAGGCAGAGGTAAGTGGCACTAAAATGAAGCACATAGAAAATTTTAAAGCTCCACAGCAATTTAGTAGATTTGATAACAGAGAACAAGGTAATAAAGGCAGGACAAACTTTGATAGGCCAAGAAATGACTACCGTGACAGAAACTCACAGTTCAATGACCAAAAATATAATGAAAGAAAACCGTTTAACCAAGGAAAAAGATGGTGCAAATGGTGTAAGAAAGACAACCATAACACCGAATTTTGTAAAAGGAAACCTTCAAACATTGCTGCAATGAAGTCGGGGACTCAAAGATTAAAGGTTAATCCTAATGGACAGCAGGAACCTTATCACCCCCCAGTTTGTGAGGATGTTATTTGTAATGGGGTCACCACAAAGTGCCTATATGATACAGGTTTGGATTATGATTCAGTTGTGAAGTCTAGCCTAGTGGACCCAAGTCAGTATACCACAGAAACAGTGGAAATACAAGGGGCGACTAAGGACATACCACTCATGACACTTCCCATCGCAAGGATAACGGTGAAAACTCGCTATGTGGAAGGAGAAATCAGAGCAGCAGTGATAGATGAACCAATCTACCCTCTGATATTGGGGTGTAGATACGTCTTCTTGGGGAATCCCGAGAGACCTGTGATCATGGCGACAGTGCAGACCAGGTCACAGAAAAAGGAGGAAGAAGGTGAACCTATAAATGCTCATCCAGAGGAGATGAGGAAGGCGCAGGCTGAGGATAGGACACTCAAGCCATGTTTTAAAAAATTGCCCAAATGCCACACACCTCCAAGCAAGGGAGAGTACTTTATGAAGAACAAATTATTATACAGGAAGGCCGGAACTGGAACAAATGGTCACAACCAGCTGGTTCTTCCCACTTCATATAGGGATAAAGTGATGGAACTCGGGCATGCGATTCCCTTCAGTGGTCACATGGGGATTAGCGCCACAGGACAGCGTATAGCTTGTCATTACTTCTGGCCAGGGATAACGGAGGATATAAAAAGATATGTCAAATCCTGTCCAGAATGTCAAAGGGTAGCTCCAAAGCATTGGACTGCTCCTGCAACTCTAGGGGAAATGCCCATAGTGGGAACACCTTTTGAGAGGGTTGCAGTGGATATTGTGGGACCTCTCACTCGGACCAAGAGGAGGAACAGTTACATCCTTACTCTGGTGGACACTTGTTCTATGTGGGGAGTGGCGGTAGCCCTGCCATCAATTGATTCAAAACATGTAGCAGAGGCACTACTTACAATATTCACAAGATTAGGATTCCCGCATCAAATCTTGACTGATAATGGCTCACAGTTCAAGGGGAAACTAACGGAAGAAGTTTTTAAGCTATTTCAAGCCAGACACTTTCATTGTAGTCCGTACCATCCACAAGGGAACGGCCAGGTAGAGAGGTTCAATGGGACTCTCATTTCTATCCTGAGGAAGCTAACACACGAAAAACCGGATATGTGGGATCAATTCCTGCCCGCCGCGTTGTTTGCGTATCGGGAGGTACCACATAGTTTAACCGGGATGGCTCCCGCAACTCTGCTATTTGGGAGGCCAATAAAAGGTCCATTGGAAGCATTATTAAGGACCTGGACAGATGAGAAGGCAGAAGAGTCTGTTACCTCATCGTATCAATATGTGAATGAACTGACCACTCGTCTGAAAGCTGGATGGAAACTGGCAAATGATAATTTGAGACAAGCCAGGAAGAAACATGCAGCGTATTTTAATAGGAAGGCAAAGGACAGAGAACTAGCTGTGGGAGAGAAGGTGCTTCTTCTACTACCCGGCAGACATAATAAATTACAAATTGGATGGCAAGGTCCATATACGGTTCTAGAGAAGGTGTCTAGAACAAATTATAAAATTGACAAAAAGGGGAAGGAGAAAGTTTATCATGTAAACCTTTTAAAGAAGTATCTGGACAGACCACTCCAGGAAAGCACCCCCTTACTGACCTTGGCTATCGCAACTCAAATGCAAAAGGAACCACTCACCTCACATGAATACCCATTACATCCTTGTGAAACAGCTGCACAGGTAAAAGTCAGTAAGCACCTGACTAAAAATCAGAGGGAGAGAGTTCAACAGGTTCTGGAGGAACATACAGATGTATTAACAGATAAACCAGGACATACAAATTTGCTACAGTATGACATGAAACTGGTAGACTCAAACCCAATCTGTATGAGAGCCTATTCTATTCCGTTCGCGAAGGAGAAGGCATTGAAAGAAGAAATAGATTATTTGTTGAAGGAGGGGATTATTTCACACAGTGAATCTTCTTTTAGCTCCAGTGTAGTTTTTTTGAGGAAACCGTCTGGGGAACATAGACTGTGCATAGATTACAGGAAACTGAATGCTGTCACAGAAGGACAAGTGGATCCATTACCAGACACAAAACAGTTATTTGCCAGATTAAACAAGGCAAAATACTTTTCAAAGGTGGATCTTAGTAAAGGCTATTACCAGATTCCAGTGAAGCCTGAAGTTAGACCTTATTTAGCTTTCAGCACCTCGGAAGGACATTATGAATTCAACATGCTACCATTCGGATTGAAAAATGCTCCGAGTGTATTTTCAAGGATGATGCGCAAATTGTTGGATCCCCTGAATAACCCATGTATCACGAATTTCATGGATGATATTCTCGTCGCCACAGAGACATTTGAAGAACACATTAACTCTCTGAAAATGTTATTTGATAGGCTTAGGGAAGCGAACTTAACTGCTAACCAACAAAATGTTGTATTGGATGCAAAGAGTTGGAATTCTTGGGACACACTGTATATCAGGGTAACATGACCCCTGACCCCAAGAACTTGGAAAAACTGCAGAGAGCACCTAGACCACAAACAAAAAAGGACGTGCGATCATTCGTGTCGTTATGTGGATTTTACCAAAAATATATCAAAAATTTTAACTCTATATGTGCTCCTCTGACTGATCTGACTCGCAAGGGACATCCAGATAGAATTGTTTGGACTGTGCAATGTGAATTGGCTTTCCAAGAGTTAAAGGATAAACTCACTAGCAAGCCTATTCTCAAATTGCCTGATTTGACACAGGACTTTGTGGTGAGAACAGATGCAAGTAATGTAGGCCTGGGGGCGGCTCTGTTGCAAAGGTCATCTTCACCCGATGGGGAACTGAACCCAGTCGCTTATGCAAGCCGCAAATTGAATAAAGCGGAGCAAGGATATTCCACAAGCGAAAAAGAATGTTTAGCGTTAATCTGGGCAATAAAAAAGTTTCAAATCTATCTGTATGGTAGGACTTTTGTGGTCCAGACGGATCATCAGCCCCTAGTGTTCTTATCTCAGGCTAAGCATGAAAATGCAAGATTGTTGAGATGGTCTTTATTGTAGCAACCTTATCAGTTTAGTATTGAGTATATCCCGGGGTCATTGAATGTCGGTGCAGATTTCCTCAGTCGGCACCCCTGTGATCAAAATTAGAGTAGTTGGTAGGCGTGAGGAGTAATTTTATCTATGTGTATCACTGGTTTTGGAACTTGCCGTAGTGCATGTTCTCAAGTGGGGAGATGTGTGATGAATTTACCGTAATACAACGTTAAAATATCTCCAATTATAAAGATAAAATGTAGGGATAAAAATAATGCGTACGATACTAGGAGACATGCTCGCCCATGCCCGCATTTCCCACCGCCATTCAAACTAACTAGTTAGACGTGCAGACGAAACGGTTTACCCTTTGTAGACGGGAGGGAAACGGAGATATAAAAAAGGAAAAATATGACTGAACACGTGTTTGAATATAGAAAGGCTAAAAGACGCAATTGGTAGTAAAAGGAAAAAAATTCATGCCACTAGTTAACACAATGTAAGGAAATGGACAGAAAAGACCTTGGCTCGTATTCGAAACAGTCATTTCTTTGACGTTTTACGATACTTGGTTGTTTTATTTGAATTCAGCGGCAAACGCCGTGGAGAAGGTTCGGAAGACAAATTTCAAAAAACTAAACTTGAGAAAAAATATGTTTTTTCTTAATAATAAAGTTATGAATATAAAACCTAGCTAGTTTGATAGCCCATCTTAAGCAGAGAAATAATATACTTTCATTTATACAGACGGACAGATAACAAGGAAGATATTGACAAAAGACTGTATTGTTCACATCAGACTAGCGACAGTATTGTTGTGCACACTTTCACTAAAGCCTCAAAATTGCGTCCTTGAGACACGGAAATGCTAAAATCTAGCTGTAATGAACGAGAGGGGGAAGGTGGAGAATTGTGGCTAAAAATAACTTAGGAGGCAGATTTGTGTAGGTTTTGTGTATAGTTGGTCCAAGAAACAAGTGTGTTTTTGTGAAAAACCAAGTAGAGACAGACGGACCAACAGACAATAATACATACTTGACTGAGATCTGACTGAAATTTGACTTTTGGTTGAAGATTTGAAAAAGTTAGGGGGGAAGTCTGTGATTGGACAAATGTATTCATATTAGCGGGGTAGAGACGCGCAATTTTGCCATTTGCTATAAGTCTGTCCAGTAGACACAGTAAATAATTACCAGTGGTGTTTTTCCCAGAAGATATTACATACATTTTAGTGGGACGCCATACTATAGCCAGCAGCTCAGCTGAGTTTTGCTAGTAATAACTGTGTTCTCAATTCTGAATTCTGGTAAGAATGAAAGCATTTATCTTGTATATTTTAATATTTCGAGTGATTGATACTGCCATATCATATAAAATGATTACGACAAGTAAGTGCTCGCTCTAGGTCCCCAGCCCAAGTTCAGGGTCTAGAGACAAACCAAAAAATATATGGACGCCTAACTAAGACTATGAAAGGCGGATCTATTATTGAGATCAGGGGGAACATATCACCTATCTTATTGAGGGAAAGAGGAAACTATTGAACATATCTCAGATGCAATGCAGTCTTGGGGAACTGATACTATATGAAAACAACTGGGTAAGATGTGCTACGTTGGTCAGAGAGATCTGACCCATTCTGTGTAATGTTGATGTGTTGTGCTGTGTGTAAGAGTGGTGCAGTGGATAGAGTACTGACACATAGCACAAATTTTGTTTCAGAATTGTGAGTTTCTGTTGTGGCACTAAGGTAGTGCCACATACTTAATCAAGAATACACAAGCAGATGTGTGTGCCGCCTAACATTGTGTCGGTGCAGCCTAGCATTGTATTCCAGCTACCGAGAGGAGTGGGCCACAGGAATCCAGTATCAGATCTTCACAGACAAGATGAGTGAATAAGTGGCCTGCTGAAGATTCACCAGAACTCTTAACTATTTATAAATATTTCCCCATCACAAATATATTGAATTCTTGGGAAATATAACATTTACTACAGTCGATAAGTCAATGGACAAAGCTTGTTGTAGTCACAGAGTGGGTGTGATGACACCACCCCAACAGCACATCCAGTAATAGTTCTCCCAGAGACATTATAAATATTATTAATATTAACCAGTCTTATAAAATACCTACGTACACAAATTCCATTTTTCGTATGCCATATATTTATGCATTCCATTTATAACTCCATAACATTTCATATGTTCTGACCAAAATAAAACATTGGTTCAGAACAAATAAATTTAGAGAAAATTGTTAAAATCAAAACTAAAACAGTCTGAGTTAGTTCAGTGTGTTATAGATTTTATTAATATTATTAGACTTATTAAATACCTGTGTGTGTTTGTATATTATATTACAACACATTACATTTCAGTACCCTAGACTTTTTAACGTAGCTACATTCATAATAGTAAAAGAGATCTGTTTGAGGTCGTAGTGGTAGTAAGAAGGGCCTTCTGTAATTCACATAAACATTTATCTCAGGAGCCTTCACAGCTGACCTCATACATTACACTAGATAACATAACCACCATACAATACCATCAAAACCACTACAGTCTTGCAGGAGTGGGTTCTGTCGCAGTTTGTTTTAAAGGATCAGGCTGCCAGCCCTTCCCATAAACTCATATTAGTCGCATTTTACGACATGCCTGAGAGTACAGGAGTCCTTTTCTTTCTTTGTCTCTTCAGAGACCTCCCGGGAAGGGAACTACAGAGGGCTGAGGGTGTAGTAGATAGACCTGTTCCTTCTTTCTGTTTTGAGAGATCTAGGTGGTGACTGTAGAAGAGAGCTGTGAAGTAAGTCATTTTCTCGCTAGATATGTCCCATGATTCAATGGTGTCTATTCATAAGTCAAACGAACGAACGAACTTTATTTTCAAAGGGTTGAGAATTGGGCACGCAGGCCCGTCTGACATTCTGCCCTTCCTTTCTCTCGTCTTTTATACTGATTTCATTTATTCTCACGTGCATTTTACCCATCAATGTAAAGTAATTCAACGTTGTAAAGGTAAAATAATAGCATACTCACATCCACAGTATCTAATCATAAACATGAAATAAAATATGTTGAAAGTACAAACATCATCATTAAAACTACATTCGATATTATACCATTTGTTCGGAAAAATAATCACATTAGAAGGGCGCATAATCAGAACTCATAAAATATTCGAAAAGTCTACGATTGTATTAAAAGGGACTGAGGTTGTTATGTTTTAGATAATGTGGAAGATAGTTCCAAAGATGAGCAGCAGAGTAAGCTAAGCTTTTCTTGAATAAGTCAAGCCTAGGCTTGGGCACTTGTATTTTGTTAAGGTGTTGATTGCGTCTTTCATTGTATTTGAACATTGGCCACAGATATGCTGGAGCATTCTGTGACAGGATTTTATGAACAAATTTAGCTTTGTTGAACAGAAAGCGCTTTCTTAGAGGCAGTATTTTGAGATCTTTATATAGATCTACACACTGTGTTTGGCAGTTGTCAGAAACTAGACGCACTGCACGCTTTTGTAGTGAATGGAGTCTTTTTGTATTGGACATAGAACTACCATCCCAGATTGTGGAGCAATAGTCAAGGTTTGTTTGTATGTGAGATATATAGAACAATTTTTGTGCATCTTCATCTAGGAAATATTTGATTTTAGCTAACTGGTAAACTTTTTGTGCCGTTTGCTTGGTCAGTGCATGTACATGTGAGTTCCAATGTAGATGCTGGTCAACGAGTATTACTAGAGTTTTATGTTCATTAACGTTTTCAATTGGTGAGGTACCAATATAGATCTGAAGTGTTGTTTTCTCTGAATTTTGTAATTTTTGTCTAGTTGATATTAACATGCACTTTGTTTTAATTATATTTATTAGCATGCGATTACCGATGCTCCACTTAATCAGATTGTCTGTATCTTTTTGTAACGATAGTTCGAGTCTGTTGGAACTTGTATCACTCGTGTAGACAGTACAGTCATCAGCAAATAAGTCACAGGATGCGTGCTCGACGTGTAGTGGAAGGTCATTAATGTATATGGCAAAAAGTAGAGGCCCAAGAATAGAGCCCTGAGGAACGCCGGTATTTATTACGGTTGGGTTCGAGCAAGAGTTATTGTAAGAAACTACATGTTTTCTGTCTGACAGGAATGATTTAATTATTGTCACTAGTTGAAGGTTTATTTTTGATGTTTCTAGTTTTCTAATTAAAATAGCGTGATCTATCACATCAAATGCTTTTTTAAAGTCTACAAAAACTGCCCCACATATGTTATCGTTATTAATATTTAAGTGCCAGTTTTCAATCATCTTAGATAGAGCTGTGTGACATGAATGTTTAGGTCTAAACCCCGACTGACTATCAATTAGCAAGCCGTTGTTAACTAGGTGTTGTAGTGTTATTTTATGTATGTGTTTTTCTAGTGGTTTGGACAGCCATGATATTAAGGAGATTGGCCTATAGTTACCAAGGTTATTATTTTCGGAAGAGCCAGGTTTTAAGAGAGGATATACCTTAGCGACTTTAAAGTGCCACGGAAAGTAACTCAGTGCGATACATTGATTGAATATGTATGTAAGCGAATCACTAATAGCTGGAGCCGCATAACGCAGTATTCGATTACTGACTACGTCAAGTCCTGATGAGTCATTATCTTTAAGGCCTAGAATATAGTTATAAACGTCAATAACTGTCATAAACTGAATGTTGGATGGGATTGTGTTGGTACATTTGTTCTCACAAAATACTGACAGCCTACCTAAGTCACAAGGTGAATTTGGTATTGTAGATTTAAGACTGTTTATTTCTGCCTGAAGGTAATTGCTGAAGTATGTGCAAGTAAATGAAGTATTAGGGGTTGACGAGACTGACAGATTTCGCTTGTTCGCTAAAGTGTTGATTGCTTTCCATATATCTTTACTGTTTGTTTTGTTCTGAACAAAATTTTTAAAGTAATTTTTTTCTCTTTACGAATTAAATATTGCAGGTTGTTCCTCTGTGCTCTGTATATCTTAAAGTCCTTTGTTACAGTTGTGTATTACTGTAACACCTTCTGCAGACGGAATGGCTGGACTAAGTTATTATATAGTTTCGCTGATGAATGGCGATCAGCATAGGTCGGGCTTACGGATGGCCGACAGGTGTGTGACTATGTAAATTATAACATACGCGAATGTTAAAGGGTTCTGGCATACCTGAACAGACTGGAGCCACACACTACAACAAACAAAGGAGTCAGGAACGTTAAAACTCCTGATAACGTTATACACTGTTTATTCACTACACAGTCACGTAGACATCACAGTAATACAGTTCACATCAAGTCATGGAGCATCGACTGTTCATAATATACGCATACGGAATAAACAGTACATTACCAAGCCATAATATCCAAGGCTTTGAATCAATATGAATATAATCTCTCCCAATCTTCACTTGAATACACAGTACATTGGTAAGCCATAATATCCAAGGCTTTGAATCAATATGAATATAATATCTCTCAATCTTCAATAACGTACATTCTGGAATTATCAAATATTCCTTTTTTCACAAAAATATATTCTGGAACACACTAGCGAAATGGATAACGTCCATTCCCAAGCTCTGCCAGAAAACGTACTGTCACGAAATATCAGCTGCTCAAAACAGCTCAGTAAAAATTCATTCAAGCGCGAACTCGCAGCTTGAGATGTTAGCTGAATTCATCCGCCCTCCCCCCCCCCCCCCCCCCCCCCCCCCCCCCAACTATTTCATAGAACATTCGACCAGTTTCTCTATCCCATCTTTAAACAAAATAACAACTAGTCAGGTAACAGTTTAAACATTACTGAGCATACAACCCCCCGACTAAAAATTCTCTTATCACGCAGAGCGTGTTTACTAGCGTGTACAAAAATTCGACCCGTACATTCTGTTACATGGTGGTGGTTTGCTCTGAACAATGTTCCATGTGATATGAATAAAACAATTATAAATTTCTGGCCATTGTTTTTTTCATTGATATGTTAGTTTTTTCATTCAGAGATAGTGCATCGTGCCTTCGATGGAAGATTAAGCGAATGCGGGGGTGGAAGATTCCGAACAATAATTGAACCTTGGAATACGATTGATTTGATAAGTCATTTCATTGAGTCCGTACATTTAATTCACAGTTGTACACACAGGATGATCATTTCAATAGGAGTAGAGCATAAGTCCATATAAGTCATGCATAAATTAATCAATAACGTAGACTGCTGGTTATGTGTCAATGTCCGTTTAAGGATACAATGCAGTATTGTCGTCAGAACATCACAGCTATATGCACGCGCAGCTAGACATGGCTACCTGCCGACAGTGAGACTGCGAGTCTGAATATATTCATACGAATTTGACGATTATTCTTCTCCTTCTGAGAATTCTAGTTAAATACTAACCTCCATAAATTTCCCTCTCATATAGAGTTCTAGGACTGACCCTGGTCCATCAAAAAATGCATATATAAATGGCTATATCATGCCATTGAATTGGAAGGTTAGAAAAACGCAGCTATTCAGCTTGGCGGTCAAGTAACAAAGGGTAGCGTTTCTTAGTTACCGACTGTGTCCTAAACAACGCTATACACGTCATAATCGATCGTGTATGGAGCGTACAATAATTGAAACATCTATCGCAATATATTAAATGCCTTAACCTTTACAATTGCACGTCCGCTAACCTTTAGCAGACGGCGTTAATATCATATACCGTAACAATTCCCTGTACACCCGGGAAAAAAAAATCGATAGATTTTTTTTTTTTCCAAGATCTATCCGACTTAACAATTTTTTCAAAAAAAAATTTAACACAATTGTGACATATGGCCGACGATGTTCTGAGTAGAACCGTGTTGCGGTCATGTCAACTAACTATTTGTCATAGTCATCTAACATTAATCACATGAAATATCAATTATACATATTATTATATCAACTAAATAAAATGTCCAATGTTAATAGTGAATGATAGAATTAAATTAAAGTAAGGTCTGTCGTATTAGTATGTCATATAGAAATTAATTTGACTAATTAAAATTAAATTAATGAATTAAACTAAGAGATAAATTATTAAGATTCTAATGTAACGCGATGTTATGAGAGAAAAAAAAAAAATAAGTGAGAAGAAATAGAAAGAAATTCGAATATAAGTTTAACTTAATTGTGTGTGTTAAGTGTTAGTGAATAATAACTATCTAATTTAACTAACTAAATAATGTATAGGTACATTAAAAAAAATATTAATCTAATACTTGTGTGAGATTTATTTGCTCTTTTCATAATTTCTTCTTTTTATATTTCGTTCTCTTTTTTTTTTGTTCTTTCATTTCATTTTTTTCTCACATTTCATTTTATTGATAATAATTGAATTAAGAAGTTAGTTAACTAATTAATTAGTATAGGATATGATGATCCATCCATAGTCTTGATCCTGATGAATTCTTTTAGGCAAAAATGTTCAAACGTTTACGTTGGAAAGAAATGTCATTTATCCCAGCATCCAAGAATTAAGTGCACATAGGATAATAAGTTCGACTTGTCGTCAGATATTGTTCCATGATTGTTCAACGAATATTCATATATCGTGTATGGACGTTAGACGAAGTTCCAATGTCAAATTGTATACCCCGATTGTCTTTTAGTTCAATTCTGTGATGCATACAGTGTTTATAAAGTTTAAATTGAAGGCAAGGTTAGTTCCTTTATAGTTGATATGTTTTAGGAATGTTAATGTTGATTATTCGTCGTCAATAGGATTACGTGACAACGCATCAGCCACAATGTTTTCAGTGCCAGGAATATGTTCAATGGAGAATTCAAATGGCTGTAGGATGATTGAATATCTGGCGAGTTTCTGGCTTTTATGATTCGATCGACGCAAGGATGCTACAGCACGTTGGTCCGTCTGTATGGTGAAGGGAGCACCAAGCAGGAATTTTTCGAGTTTAGTTATTGCCCATATCACAGATAAAAGTTCCTTGTCGACTGTTGAATACTTTGTTTCTGCAGGCTTTAGCTTTCTTGAAATGTATAAGGTAGGATGTAGAATGCCATCATGGTTCTGGAGCAGGCATGCACCAATGCCGTAGTTACTAGCATCTGTTCGTAAGAAAAATCTTTTGGAAGCATCGGGAAGTCTTAAAATTGGTTCATGCGAGAACAAATTTATAATTTTGTTGAAAGTTTCATTGCATGTACCAGTCCATGTCACCTTCACCGGCATGTCTTTTTTTAACAATGAAGACAATACAGCCGTGATGGATGACAAGTTTGGTATGAATCTACTGTAATATTGAACAAGTCCTAACAAACTCCTGACCTGTTTCTTCGTCTGAGGAACTGCTA
Organism: Oreohelix idahoensis; assembly: GCA_024509875.1. Classification (NCBI taxonomy): domain Eukaryota; kingdom Metazoa; phylum Mollusca; class Gastropoda; order Stylommatophora; family Oreohelicidae; genus Oreohelix; species Oreohelix idahoensis. Next base: position 94,847 of record JAMPIV010018776.1, on the reverse strand, counting down.
TGTTTAGAATTTTGGAGACTGTACTAGGTAACGTTCGGATATATCCCGATCCAATGATATGTCCCAAAAAGGTTATCTCATTACACGCGATTTGCACCTTTGTAGGTTTAGCAGTTAGATGATAATTCCTTAGAGTGTCGAAAACATATCTAAGTCCCGAAACATGTTCCTCAAACGACGAACTAAACAAGCATATGTCGTCAATATATGTAATAACGTCTGGTCTACCTGATAAAATTTGTCGCATCAGGCGAATGAAGGTAGCTGGCGCATTAACAAGCCCAAAAGGCATCACATTCCACTGGTATAGACCTTGTGGAGTGGAAAATGCGGTGTAGTACTTAGCCTTTTCGGTCAGTGGTATCTGCCAATAACCTTTAGTTAAGTCTATCTTACTAAATATAGTTGCGTTGGATAGACGTGGCAGTAAGTCGTCGATAAGTGGATGTGGTTCGCTGTCAACTATAGTCTTAGCATTTAATTTTCTATAATCAACACATAGTCTGATGTTATTGTCCTTCTTCCGGACAATCACTAATGGAGAAGAGAATGGCGAGTTACTAGTCTCAATGATTCCCAGAGACAACATCTGTTCAAGTTCCTTAGTAGTTTTAGCAAGGAAATGTAAAGGAACAGAATAGGGATGTACACGAATAGGTGTATCATCATTGAGAGTAATGTCATGACTGATAGCCGATGTGCGACCCGGGACGTCGGTCAATACATCTGGGTAAGATTGTAATAGATTAGCAATCTGTAGACGCTGTTGCGGTGTAACCGTTGAAGAGATGGTTACATCCCGCCAAGATTCAGTAGGTTGAACTACTGGTACCGGTAACGGTAACTGTACCTCAGGAAAAGAAGATTCTTCTTCCTGGATGACAGATAAGTTAGAATAATAACAAGTAGATACCGTGTTGTCATCTAGTTCATGAAAAATTGACTGTAAGTGTTCAGGACGTGTATGAAATTGCTTGAGCATGTTAATATGAAATATCTTTTTGTGTCCCTTGATATCTAAGACGTAATCAACGTCGGAAATTTTATCAATGACTTTGTAAGGACCATTCCAAGATATCAATAATTTATTGTTATTGTGAGGAAGTAACACATAAGCCTCGTCGCCTGGGAATAATTGGCGTAATCGTCGAGACCTATTTTGTAGAGATCGAGCCTTAGCTTTTGCAGCCTCATAAGAAGCTGTTGCCAACTGGCAAGACTCAATAATGTTCTTCCGAAGATTAATCACGTACTCGTAAGATGACTGAGTGTCCTGAGTCATCTCCGCGTCAATTAATAAGTCTTTTATTAGTCCCATAGGACCTCTTGGGGGAGCACCAAAAACTAATTCAAAGGGAGAGAAGCCAGTTTGTTCATGCGGTACCTCCCGATAAGCAAATAGAACAGCTGGGAGTGCTCTGTCCCAGTCATGAGGGTGCTTAGCAGTAACCTTATGTAGTAGTTGTTTAAGTGTACGGTTAAGTCTTTCAACCGCACCATTACTCATCGGATGATAAATACTACTTAAATTCCTATCAATGTTCCAAGTTTTCATGACTTCCTTCATGGTGTCAGATATAAACTGTGACCCACGGTCTGATAAAAGTTTTCTAGGAAACCCTATTCTAGAAAAGATGAGATGTAGTGCATCAGCTACATCTGTGGTAGTGGTGGTCTTTAATGGGATAGCTTCTGGCCATCGTGTGCACAAATCAATGCACGTAAGGACGAATCTATGTCCTCTGGCCGATGGTAGCAATGGACCAATAATATCTATGGCCATCTTGTCAAACGGTCTTACTGAGATATCGCAAGCCTGAATAGGCGCCGTGTGAAAAGCTCCACGTGCTTTCACTTCTTGGCATGTAGTACAGGAACGTACATACTGCGAAATATCTCTTGACGCTCCTGGCCAAAAGAATGAAGACAGTACTCGAGATCGTGTTCGAGTATATCCCATATGTCCAGCACAATGTGAGTCATGTGCATGTTGAAGAATGTACCGTCTAAAAGTATACGGGACCATAACTTGTTGTTTCATTTGTGATTTGTCATTAAAACATCTAATCAATATGTCATTTTTAATAACAAAACAATGTTTGTTATTATTACCTGAGGATAGATTGTCAACTTTATCAACCAACTTAAAAATTTTTTTTAAAGATTTATCCTCTTTTTGTTTGGTTGCAAATGTTTCCCTGTCAATAGGTGAATTGACTACAAATTCCTCTTGGTTGTCTGCATCCATTTTATTATCATCAACTTTCTCCATGAGTTGAGTCTGCGCTCTAGTCGTCACGGCGTTTCCAGTGCATAGGTTATGTTTCTCCCATTCTATAATCTCATCTGGAGTACAATCTTTACTGCCGTGTATACGACCAACCATCAGATCAGCTATAGGCTTTTTTAGCATACATACTTTTACGTTCCCTGTGAAAAAAGGTGTGTTAACATGAATAATAGCTGTGGGGTAAAACTCAATAGTTCCCCCAAAAGTCATGCAACGGACATATTCCCCCGTTGCACAGCTAGGATGTACCAGCGACTGTCGTACACCAATCGTTGTGGATCCTGAATCCCTCAGCACTGAGACGACGGATCCATTAACTAATCCCCTGTTAAAAATTAGTAGGCCTGTTCCATCGTTGACTGCAAGACCTACCTCTGGTGTAATATGTCCGCAGTTAAGCACTGTTTCTTTCGCCTTCTGAAAAATAAGATTGCATTGTTGGCAACTATTTGCCACATTATAATTAATAGCAAAACATGCAGCAGAAGACTGTGTTGTATTATTGTCAAGTGGGACCTGAGCTATAGGGGTAGTATTATTTGTAACTGCTGCCCCTGTATTATGGTTGTAATGAGATGATCCCCGAGAATGAGATCGATTCCGAGTATAATTGTTAGAATTATCTCGTCGTCCTCTATAGTAACTATTATCTCGATGTCTCGAGCCATGATTATTACCATTCCAGTTACTATTATTATTGGGAGTATGTGATCGATTATAATTAGTGTTATGTAGACCATTGTGGTAGTTTGTTTGAGGTGAATAATTTCTATCTCGTGATCTACCTCTGTTGAACTCATTTTTATTGTTGAAATTATTATTATGTCCCTTCTGAAAGTTAACATTGTGATTTCTTTGGAACCTGCTTCTGTCTACACTGTGATGTCTTTGTTTGTTATTATGATTGTAGGCCATATTAGACGCCACAGGTAGAGGTTCTCTTAATGAGGAGTTAGAAATGGTTGCATTCGGATGTGCCGAACAGTAGTTTAAAGAAATTTTTTCTAACTCGTCCATAGTACCTGGTTTACGCTCCTGCAAATATGCAAAAAATGGCTGGCTAACCGAAGATAATACCTTATCCCGCAGTAGTAAATCAACTAATTTGTCGTATGATTTGTTGACTTCTGCTAGTTCAACCCATCTATTAAATATATTGCGTATGTTCGCAATGAATCCTGCAAAATCTTTTGGAGATTCAGGTAAAATTCCCTTAAATTTCAACCTACAGTGTTCCTCGTCCAGGTGAAACCTTCGTAAAAGCAAGGACTTAATAGCACCGTAGTTATTTGCTATTGATGGGTCAGCATTTTGAGAAGCCGTCAATGGTTCTCCAACCAAGAATTCATTTAACTTGAGTACCCATGACTCTTCAGGCAAATGGTTTGTTTTGCAAGTCTGTTCAAAACGTGACAGGAACGATGAAAGGTCGTCCACGTTCAAGTTGAGAGTGGGTAATTTAAAGTTGTAGAAATGTTTAGTTTGGCTGGATGATGATCCATTTTGTGCGTTATTATTCTGGTTTGCATCAGCACTTTGTGCTTGTAATACTGCTGTCTCCAATTTAATACGCGCCAATTCCATTTCTTGTTGTAAAATAATTTCCTCTCGTTTCAATTTATTCTCTTCTTCCTGTCTGGCGATTGCTCTTTGCTCTTTTCTTTCACGTTGAGCAATCTCTCTCAATCTATTTTCCTTGTCAATTTGCTTCATCTCACGTTCTGCTTCCTCTTTCTTTAATGCAGCCTTTTGTTCCTCTTCCTCTTTCTTTAATGCAGCTTTTTTCTCTGCTTCTTTTCTTTCATGTTTTTCCAGTTCTGCCTCAGCAAACTGACGAAGTTCTTGAGATTTATAACCATATTCCCGACCAATTTTAACGAAATGGTCTATAGTAAGCATTTTGACTTTTATCTGTAAGTAATTATTGATAATTACTGATTAAAATAGTCAATAGTAGCTTCAGAGTAATTATTATACTTACTCAACTTAGAAATATTCAATATAAATAATCACAATAGTACGGAACTCTAATGTCTAAGTTCAACTAATAGACAATATTTTGTAACAATATTGTATCTAAATAATACTATATCATAAATAGTTATGATATCTGTTAACTATTATGTAATTACTTCACACAATTAATCTTAATATCCAATAATGTTGGGTATGATTCCTAGTAATTATATTGTTCAATGTACTAAGTCACTCTCTTAGTACCAGAAAAGTATATTAAATAATATACAATGGGTCTATTACCTCAAAGGTAGCTATAAGATTATTTTATTTTGGTCAATATATATATTATATTATTATGCCCTAGGCATCTCTTATAAATTGTAGTGCTACTTTCTTGGACTATCACTGCATAATTATGCAATGTCCCATATTAACCTTAAATATCAGAAAAAATTAATTAAATTAAATTACAAGTATATTATTGCATATAATATCATATTATTAATGTAGTATTAATATATATTATGAGGACAAACAAAACAATGATGCAACTAAAGGGTACAAACAATGTTAAGACGCAAACAAGACATTTTCACAATTAAAAATGAATTTATGAACTAAATAAAATAAGCGGAAATGTCACAAGCCAAATGAAGGGTCAAGGTCTGACCCGAGGTCAACTTAATATTCAAAGTACAGAAAAAAATGACTGCAAAAAATGATGACATCACAGGACTCATAACGGACGAACATTTAACAATCATAAAATAAATTATAGTGAGAGTAGACTGGACGAAATAGTTAACGAACATGGTACAGAACTGAATAAAATTGTTAACTGAGTACGAATAAAATACGCCAGTTATCTACGGAACGGTACAGCTAACACAAATCGTCAAACGACAGCAGATTTGGACAGACAGTCCAATGGCAAACCTCAATGGGGCTTCCAAAGGTGCAATCGTTTAACTGCCTTAAGAAACGACCGAAATCAATTCAGGCATCGTGAGAGCCACAGAATCTAATTTCGGTTCATCCTCCCTACCTCCCACGAATTAACAACACATTAAGACAACAAAAAGTACATTAAACATAGGTAAAAACATGCCGATGTAGGCAGAGGGCATGGACTTAGTAGCACTGTTTGCAATAACAACAGTTAAACACCTAGACTTATCTTTTCCGTTGCTTAGATCAGTGCTAGAAGTCGTCAACAGCTAGGCCTGTGCCTTTGACTGTCTGCTCCTGATGGGCAGGCAACGGTAGTCCATCTTATGCATCTTGATCAATTTGAAACGAACTAGAGAGGCGTTGAAAAGATGTCTTCTTCACTGCGACAATGCAACAGTGACGTCATGTTGCTATTCATGATCACGTGCGTCACGTCAGCTTCGTAATGGTCATGTGATCGAAACTTGATCGTAAATATTTCATTCGAAAGTCATGAAAAAATTTTTTGGTTTTTGGTTGTTTTTCGTCCCCATACACCGGGCACCACTGTTACATGGTGGTGGTTTGCTCTGAACAATGTTCCATGTGATATGAATAAAACAATTATAAATTTCTGGCCATTGTTTTTTCATTGATATGTTAGTTTTTTTCATTCAGAGATAGTGCATCGTGCCTTCGATGGAAGATTAAGCGAATGCGGGGGTGGAAGATTCCGAACAATAATTGAACCTTGGAATACGATTGATTTGATAAGTCATTTCATTGAGTCCGTACATTTAATTCACAGTTGTACACACAGGATGATCATTTCAATAGGAGTAGAGCATAAGTCCATATAAGTCATGCATAAATTAATCAATAACGTAGACTGCTGGTTATGTGTCAATGTCCGTTTAAGGATACAATGCAGTATTGTCGTCAGAACATCACAGCTATATGCACGCGCAGCTAGACATGGCTACCTGCCGACAGTGAGACTGCGAGTCTGAATATATTCATACGAATTTGACGATTATTCTTCTCCTTCTGAGAATTCTAGTTAAATACTAACCTCCATAAATTTCCCTCTCATATAGAGTTCTAGGACTGACCCTGGTCCATCAAAAAATGCATATATAAATGGCTATATCATGCCATTGAATTGGAAGGTTAGAAAAACGCAGCTATTCAGCTTGGCGGTCAAGTAACAAAGGGTAGCGTTTCTTAGTTACCGACTGTGTCCTAAACAACGCTATACACGTCATAATCGATCGTGTATGCAGCGTACAATAATTGAAACATCTATCGCAATATATTAAATGCCTTAACCTTTACAATTGCACGTCCGCTAACCTTTAGCAGACGGCGTTAATATCATATACCGTAACACATTCCAATCTTTAACCCTTAACTCCCCTTAATTAAAATATGACTTAACATCCTTGTTTTTGTGATCTTGATCTCTCTGCCGCATGGCGTCTAGCACTGATTGTGTGATCCAAGGAGATTTGATCTGTCGTTTCACACGAACTTCTTTAGTTCGTGCATGGTTATCAAACACACAAAGAAAGATACGTGTCCAATGGGCAATGGCGTCATCGGGATCAGAAAGCTGGTAAACACTGGCAAGAGGTGCAGTTCGCAAATCATGTAAAAATAGTTCACTGTTGAAATTTTTAAAACTTCTAAATTTAATACTGATATGTTTATGTCTTGGAGCTTTATATTTATTCTTTGACCATGTGCAACATATAGGATAGTGGTCACTCATCGCGCCAATAGGAACAGAGCATTCTATAATGTTTTCTGCACAGGTGACGTAGATGTGGTCAATTGTTGTGGATGATGATTTTGTTACCCTGGTAGGCTGGTTGACTATTTGTTTTAGGTTGTAAGATAGTATGATGTTTTCCCACGTTTGGTTTGTGTTGTGCATGTCGATGTTGAAATCGCCTAGAAGAATAATTTCTTTGGCAGTGGTAAATACTGTATCCATCATAGTGGTGAAATCGTCATACCAGATGGCTCCTGCACTGGGATTTCTATAAAGATACCCGACTAGAAATTGTCCCTGAGTCGGTAGTTTTATTTCTAGCCATATGCACTCGGTCTCTGCTGTCTCTAAATCGCTTCTGCGGCGATAACTAATAGAAGTGGAAATATAAACTACTATTCCTGTTTCTAGCTTTCTACTTGAGTCTCGCCGAACTGTTTTAAAGCCATTTAGGGCAATTTCATCATCTGATATTTTGTCGTTTAAACGACTTTCCGAAAGTCCAAAAACATGAAAATTTTTATTCAGAATTTGTGTAAGCTCAGGAAGTTTGCCTAATAAATGGTAAATGTTCAGGTGGCCCAGCCGTATACCATCCTTAATTAGCCATTGTGTCTGATAGGTCACGGCTGTTTGCGAGCGATCTTTTAGTTATTTCCCCTTTTTCCCCGACCGCGCTATTTATAGCCCACTTGACAGAGGTCACGTGGTCAGCTTCCTAATGGGAAAAAACATGTGGCGATGTTTACTTTTGATAGGGCTTAATTAATGCTTTTAGGCTACTTTTTTATTATAAATACCGGCTTTAATTTTGCGTAAAGCTAGACTAGAAATGTTAGAGTAAATTTTAGAACAAGAACAAACATTTTATCACAATTAGAACAGAAGATATAATAGTCTGAAATAGTGTAAAATTTACGTTTTTTTTATATTTTGTTATGGTTTGTTTATAATGCAATTTTCACTAAATCGGTCACAATCAACATGCATAACAAATTACAGAAATCAAAAGTAGAAAACCTGCAGAAAATGGATATCAAAGATTTGTTTTGGTTTCATGCGTCAAACATTAATTATTGAAAGTTTAAATTGCAAGTCCACATTTAATACCTTAAAATAACACACCCAATTGTCCCCAAAACATGTTTGAATTGCTTTTATGCTACTTTATTATTATAAATACCGGCTTTAATTTTGCGTAAAGCTAGACTAGAAATGTTAGAGTAAATTTTAGAACAAGAACAAACATTTTATCACAATTAGAACAGAAGATATAATAGTCTGAAATAGTGTAAAATTTACGTGTTTTTTTTTTTTACATTTTGTTATAGTTTGTTTCTAATTCAATTTACACTAAAACGGTCACAATCAACATGCATAACAAATTACAGAAATCAAAAGTTGAAAACCTGCAGAAAATGGATATCAAAGTTTTGTTTTGGTTTCATGCGTCAAACATTAATTATTGAAAGTTTAAATTCAAGTCCACATTTATTACCTTAAAATAACACACCCAATTGTCCCCAAAACATGTTTGAATTGCTTTTATGCTACTTTATTATTATAAATACCGGCTTTAATTTTTCGTAAAGCTAGACTAGAAATGTTAGAGTAAATTTTAGAACAAGAACAAACATTTTATCACAATTAGAACGGGAGCCGCGCTGGTGTAATGGCTTCGGCGTTGTACTGGCGACCAGGTGTTCATGGTTCAAACCCGGGCGTCGGCGTTTGAAGAAATGTTTACGGCCGGAAATTTGACTGAATAGCCTGAACGGCTCCTGTGATAAACCCTCTGTGGATGGGAAGGAGCGAAGCTCCTGACCGGATTGGAAGGAAAGTCCTCAGGTTCCCCAGCCTCGCAATGACATGTCATTGGGCCGAAGGGTTGAAAGCCCAAGTGCCGCTGGTTAAGAAAAAAAAAAAAAAAAAAAAAAAATCACAATTAGAACAGAAGATATAATAGTCTGAAATAGTGTAAAATTTACGGGTTTTTTTTACATTTTGTTATGGTTTGTTTCTAATTCAATTTACACTAAAACGGTCACAATCAACATGCATAACAAATTACAGAAATCAAAAGTAGAAAACCTGCAGAAAATGGATATCAAAGTTTTGTTTTGGTTTCATGCGTCAAACATTAATTATTGAAAGTTTAAATTGCATGTCCACATTTATAACCTTAAAATAACACACCCAATTGTCCCCAGAACATGAGAGCTAACAATTATCTCAATCATACATCATGAGTTCTGATCCAGTCTGCGCAATGTTTTTCTAATATGTGCTGTTTATGAATTGTCTTACTAGGGAATAGCTTTCTGAACAAAGACATATAAGTCTCTATCGATGCTGTTATTGATTCTTTACTAATTGGTTTACTGTGTGATATTTTGTTGTGTACTTTCTCAAATGCTTCTTTCAGTGAGTTGAATTGTTCTTGGGCAATAAAAGCTATGTTAGTTATATCTTGTTTGTCTGTAATTTTCAGTGTTTGTGTAATGATTGCTCTTGTAAGATCTTTATAAACTTTTTGTGTGAGATATCTGTGGCAGTGATTCCCTATAAATGCTCTGCTATTATAAGCCTGTTGTATGATTTTGTGTTTGGCTAGTACCTTGTCCATGTGTGAGCAAACTGGACCAGACCTAGTACACAGATCTTGAAACTGAAGTTTGGCCAGCACATCTTGTGCATTTTCAAGTCTAACTTTAAAATTATCTGTCTCCTCCTTATCCTCACAAAGTTCAATACCTACCTGAAAAATTCAATTTTAGCTCCTATTCTTCTGCCTATTTCCAGTTCCTACTAAATCTCTTCAAGTTCTTAAAAGTACTAATGTTTGCATGTATCTCTTGCGAATTCTCAAATATCTTTGCGTCTATTGTATCAGCTACCTGTTCTAGAAGTCTGTGGTGTTTCAAAACAATGCCTAATAAAATATGAAGGTAAGGAGGAGCTACATTTTCAATTTCAATCTCTAACATTGGTTTGTGTAAACAATTATGGTAATGTGCCACTTGCCTTTTATTCCCTTTCCCATATTTCATATATCTATTGTAATCTCTTATCAACATGGCCAAACTTCTTGGTTTGCAAGTTGTATGCTCTCTGGATGTCTTTGATGAAAATGTTTGGTTTGTCTGGAGCTCAAGGAATATACCCATGTCTGTGGTGTCTCCAGCAAAACAAGGAAATAATCCCCGAATAAGAAAACAACAACTTGTTTACCATCCCACTCTAAATATTTTAGTGACTCTATCTGAGCTTTCATGCCATTCATAAATATTTCTAAATTATCATATGTATCTCTGACTCTAGCCATTGATAAAAGGATGGTATTAGATTTAGAATTTGGTTTCTCTAAATTTACTACCTGCATTGTAACTTTGAATGAAAGAAGATATACAAAGTTACTTAGAATTCTTTGGCAGCCGTCGTGTGCACAGGATTGTCTACCAAAGAACACCAATGGAACAGTCCTTATCTCACACACAATTTAAAAAAAAATTCATATTATAAATAGAAGATTAACAAGACTTGAAAGATAGATCAAATTATGTGGAAGTAATCTATCTATAGCTTTACATGTTTTCTGACGCTTATATACGTAGCTAAATATCATTATAAATGAATGAAAATGCAAAAACAGATGGTGCTTTACAAAGAATTATTTTTTTACAACCTTATTTAAGATTTGCGAGTATCAGGAATGCGTTTAAAGGGATTTAAATGCTATAAAATCTGGTGACAATATGCTTGTTCTTGTAATGCCACACTCACAAAACTGACTACCACACATTCTCAAGATATGAAACCAAAAAAAAAAAGTATGTGGAAATAATCTTTAGCTTCCCTTCGAGAAGTCTTTATAATTATAAACTCAAACGAATGGGCCGATTTTTAGATATTAAATTAATAAAAAGATTACTTATTTTATGAATTTCCTTAAATGATGACGCTGTTTTCAAAAGTCTGTAACTCCGTCAAAACTAATTTCAAACAAATAAAAATGCAATCAAAAATAGAACACAGAACAAAGTTATAGTACACAAAAGAATTTTAGCGCTGTGTTTATCCAGAACGAGTGTGTAATGATTTATATTTTACTGATTTTACTCACACATCAGCTGATTTTCCCCGCCAAAAACTTAAATAGTCTTTTACGGTGCACACAAAATTTTATACCCGGTGTCAGAATTCCGGTCACCGAAACTAAAAGAGCGCTCTGGTATAGGGCACAAACAGCCGTGAGGTATGCATTTTACTTTGGCGAGTGGTTTAAAAATGAAGATAACAAAAGCAGTTTTAAATACGAAACCCACGAAAATTTAAACTGATTAACGTCACCATGTCAATGCAGCTCGCTAATTATTCTCTACCTATTTAAATATTAAATATTCTTTGAAGTCCACATAATAAAAAAAAAAAACTGGAATTATTAACTGGAATTAAATTAACAACTGCAATTTGAAAAGCAATCAAAACACTTAAATAATTATAAATATATTGATAATGTATATAATATCTATATCTATATAGATAGATAGATAGATAGATAGATAGATAGATAGATAGATAGATAGATAGATAGATAGATAGATAGATAGATAGATAGATAGATAGATAGATAGATAGATAGATAGATAGATAGATAGATAGATAGATAGATAGATAGATAGATAGATAGATAGATAGATAGATAGATAGATAGATAGATAGATAGATAGATAGATAGATAAATAGATAGATAGATAGATAGATAGTATTACGGAGCTACGTGGAGATATTATCTCCTGGACCTTGAACCCCTGTCCATGAAGCAATACTTTTGTGGCGCCTAGTTGGCAGCGCAGATAGGAACGATTCACTCCCGTAGTGAGGCGGTGTTGTCGTTCAAATGGTCCTGGGTTCGAATCTCTGGTAAGCCTATCACTTCTGTGGTTTTTCTGTTGTCTAGGTTTATACTTCTTTATTTCTCACGAGTAACATACATTTATGTGTTGAATTATTTATTTATAGAATTAACGCGCCGCTACATGAATAGTTGCTAAAGCAATGTGTTTCACATAATGAAGTAGACATCCCTAGGTACACCACCTCATATACGTCGTCTGTTACAACATATCGCTATTCTTTCTTCAGAGACCCTCGGGAACAATACGGAAATGAAAATACAAATTTAAGTAAATATCATGTGGTGCAATCTCCACATTAAAGGTTTGCTGCAATGGATCTCCGACGTCTTCTGTCTCTTGTCTTGATGGTGCAGTCTGATATACTTTGTCCTGATGTTATCTTCCCACTTACAGCGCTGTCTTCATCTTGCAGGTTTGTCTTCAAGTCTTCCTTCTATTATGGTTTTCAGAAAAGTGTTACGTCTTTTTACATGGCCAAAATACTTTAGCTTTAGAAATATTCGTAGAGGATAGCAAATACGGGAGTAACCTGAATAAATATTTGAGCAGATGAAGCTGGAAAAATTTTAAAAAAAAAGAAGAAACACGCAAGTATTTAAAAAACTTTTCAAAGTGAGTTAAAATTGTTGTCGTTATCATATCGCCTCCCAGTGACAGATAATTGTAAATACGACAGTGATACGGTGGTGGCACCACGTCAAGAATGAATGCGTGGGTTTACATGTTATTTAGGCATGCTTTCCACCTTCGTTCTCAGATGTGCTGGAATTCAAGGACATTTTCTTTCTTTCTTTCTTTCTTTTATTATTTTTATTTTTTTATTTTTTTTGTTGCTATGTCACTGTTATAGTTAAGAGAAATAGAGGGGGAACAAAACACACAGAGAGGACAACTGAAGACAAGACATGAAAGGGATATGGAAAGATCTTGAATGGATGGCACAGACAGGAGGGTTTGAAAGGTGTTTATTTATGACCTATGCTCTACGGGGAGCTGAACGGTAATAATGATGATGATGATGATGACGACGATGATGACGACGATGATGATGATAATGATGTTGATGGTGATGTTGATGATTAGCAGCACAGTAGTATATGTATAAAAGCAACTAAAATGAGGAAGTAGAGGTCGAGACATTGGAGTAAAAGGTAGAACTGAATAACAGTAAAAATAGAAGAGGCATGGCTGACTGAGAAAGATGACAGTAATACAATGACACAAAAAGACAAAAGCAATCAGTGGCCATCACGCCTTGTAGAGTCTTGTAGGGCAGCAATAAGATGTCTCCACGTTTCTCGGTCGACAGTCATCCTTCGTGTGGTGCATCAGCTATGGTTCAAGCTTAGCATCTCTGCCTCCACAGTTCTCCGCCAGGTGGCTTTTGGTCTTTCTTGCTGTCGCTTTCCTTCTGGAGTCCATGACATGGCAGTTCTGGGGATGGTGTCAGGGTCTCTTCCGAGGACGTGGTCAATCCAATTCCAGCGTCTACCCGTTATGATGGTGTGCATGTCTTCTTGGAGGCTTCGAGTTGGCAGTTCTTGGTTGGGGATGGAGTTCGGCCTGAAAATTCGAAGAATTTTCCTTAGTGTGGAAAGAGGACAATTTGGAAATTTCCTTTTCTATTACTTTCCGGTATTGTGCACCGTACAGAAGTACAGAAATTACGCAGCTCTCATATATTTTTAATTCAGTGTTTGTACTGGACTGGGAGGATTTCCAGATGTTGTTTAGGTTGGCGAAGGCAATTATGGCTTTATTCATTCCGCTACTGATGGTGTTCTTAAGTTATTCCCATATTACTACTTTTTTTTTTTTTTGGGTTGTATTAAATAAAAAAATTTAATTAAAAAAAATAATTATTCAATCCTCTGTCTTTTGTTTTAAAGTTAAAAAAAAACAAGAAAAGATATGGGGTTGCTCTTTTATTTCCAAACTAAATTATTAATCTTCTCCGCCATTTCTTGGTGGGTTACTTGCGATGTTAGAACTCGCTTTCGGCATTTTTCAGTCTATGCCCATCTTCGGAGAGAATTCAAATTATTAGTCTATTCATTAATTTCTCCAAATTCGCTACTCGATCCTCAATCTTCCAGAGAGGCTTGAGTATTTATTCTACATCTATCCTTCTGAAATCTGGATTCACGAGCACCAGTAATGATGATGATGAGAGTGTGGACGTGATTATGGTGATGGTAATTGGATAAAATTCCTGGGTGGTAGACAATAATCGTCGTCTGCGCAACTTTCTCTCGTTGTTATTTGGCATCTAGTTAGAAGACATAAGTCATAACGTCTCATTCGTGTATTCATTCCATGCTGAATTCACTAGAACAAGGTCAAGGTAGTCCCATAGCAGATATTGTCGCAGGGAAGTGAAGTGTTAGAGACTTCATTATAATAGGTACAGCTTCGAAGTTTGGGTCCCCTGTTCCCTTCCTCGCTGCCTTTGCTTTCCCTACTAAAGTACCCATTTACAGCTGAGTAGACCGGAGCGTGACACCACTGTGTTTCGAAACCCATACCTTTGTTGCGAGAGGCCAGCGCTCTAAACAATTTACCAAGCGGACGTATTATTATAACCTATTATAAAAATATACCAAACGACAAACAATGTTCCATTTAATGTCACTGCAACCATGTCCATTGCTTCAAGGTCAGAAAAACCACCCTGCTTCCTCCATGCCCATCTTTGTCCTAGCCATTCCGGTTTTGATTGAGTCCACGGATTCTCCCACCCGTCACCAAAAGGTCAATAAAAGTGGCAAGAATACGGTCAGTCAGAATCGAGCGCTGTTGACAAAGGCATACAGGTGTTGAGTGTGGCTGCATGAAATTGTAAAAGCTTTATGTGAGATTCCTGGGCAGGTGGGTTATTTTTGTTTATTTATTTTTTTTTTTTTGGAACGTTAATCCTTTTGTTGTTATTTGAGTGCATATTTCTTTCCTTGCATTATTGCCTCACTATGATTATTTTTTTGTCACCTTTAAGTAATACTGTCTTTTTTCGTGCCCGACTTTGATGTTTTTTTAGTCATGTTGTGCTCACATCTATGCAATTGCTTGCATGAGACCAACTCTAACTTGTTTTTTCATCAGATAAGGGCCCCACCGCACGTGTAGAAGAGAATGTGAGGCAGTCATCAGGACAACGTGATAAGAAAGGAATGATAGCTAACTGTTCAGGACAAAGAAGGAATGAGATTTAACTGTCCAGGACAAGACAGAAATAGGTGCTAACTATCCAGGCCAAGAAAGAAATGAGAGCTAACTGTCCAGGTCAAGAAAGGAATGAGAGCTAACTGTCCAGGTCAAGAAAGGAATGAGAGCTAACTGTCCAGGTCAAGAAAGGAATGAGAGCTAACTGTCCAGGTCAAGAAAGGAATGAGAGCTAACTGTCCAGGTCAAGAAAGCAATGAGAGCTAACTGTCCAGGTCAAGAAAAAAATGAGAGCTAACTGTCCAGGACAAGAAAGAAATGAGAGCTAACTGTCCAGGTCAAGAAAGGAATGAGAGCTAACTGTCCAGGTCAAGAAAGCAATGAGAGCTAACTGTCCAGGTCAAGAAAGGAATGAGAGCTAACTGTCCAGAAAAAGAAAGCAATGAGAGCTAACTGTCCAGGTCAAGAAAGGAATGAGAGCTAACTGTCCAGGTCAAGAAAGCAATGAGAGCTAACTGTCCAGGACAAGAAAGGAATGAGAGCTAACTGTCCAGGTCAAGATAGAAATAGGTGCTAACTTTCCGGGTCAAGAAAGGAATGAGAGCTAACTGTCCAGGTCAAGAAAGGAATGAGAGCTAACTGTCCAGGTCAAGACAGAAATAGGTGCTAACTTTCCGGGTCAAGAAAGAAATGAGAGCTAACTGTCCAGGTCAAGAAAGGAATGAGAGCTAACTGTCCAGGTCAAGAAAGGAATGAGAGCTAACTGTCCAGGTCAAGAAAGGAATGAAAGATAAGTGTCCATGTCAAGAAAGGAATGAGAGCTAACTGTCCAGGTCAAGAAAGGAATGAGAGCTAACTGTCCAGGTCAAGAAAGCAATGAGAGCTAACTGTCCAGGTCAAGAAAGGAATGAGAGCTAACTGTCCAGAAAAAGAAAGCAATGAGAGCTAACTGTCCAGGTCAAGAAAGGAATGAGAGCTAACTGTCCAGGTCAAGAAAGCAATGAGAGCTAACTGTCCGGAACAAGAAAGGAATGAGAGCTAATTGTCCAGGACAAAAAAAGAATGAGAGCTAATTCTCCAGGACATGAAAGCTTAGAGAAATGAGTTGAACACCTACACTTAAGAGGCACTGACGAAAAGACAAAGCGAGGAGTGAGACATACAGAGAAAGATAGAGAGGCAGAGAGAGAGAGAGAGAGAGAGAGAGAGAGAGAGAATGTTACTTGGTATACTATATGTGCTTCTTTCAGGAGCGTTGTCAAGGTCAGGCTGAACGTCGTGACATCATTGTGGTCAGCTGCGGTCCAAAGGGAAACTTTCTATCTGTTCGGTGCTTCTAAACTTGTGACGTTTGCACCCCCTGGGAGTGGACGACCCGACTTCTCGGAGGAAACGAGACATTCCAGAGATTTCAGAAGGCGAATCATTTTAAACATTGTATAATACACAGAACTTATTTGTATTCGTGGATAAACCAGAACGTTGGCAACATGAAATGAACACCGAACCTACGTCACATTTTATTAAGTAACATTTCCTGAAGTATAATTGAAAAGAAGCCCGCAGCAAAGGGCACATTAATGTTGTTGTTGTTGTTGTTGTTGTTGTTGTTGTTGTTGTTGTTGTTGTTGTTGTTGTTGTTGTTGTTGTTGTTGTTGTTGTTGTTGATGATGATGATTAACTAGGGCTGCTGAGCTCGTTGCTCTTTAGCAGTCAATGCCAAGCTGAAGAACCTGCATGTGTTCTGCAGCTGTTGAGTGGTGCTGTATAGAGTGTTTGTGATTATTGGGGAGCCCGGCAATAGCTGTCGTCTTTCTGTGGAGAGTCCTGGGCAAGTGAGTAGCACATGCTGAACTGTCTCATACGGATGGGTACAGTTGTGGCAATTAGGATCATGTAAACTAGTGATTACTTTCACGTGTAAAATGCTCAATTTTCAAACCTTATAACATTCTTTATAACATTTAAAGCATATTTAAAATTTTGTCTCTATCATCCTTTAGTTATGAATACTTCTTGTCTGGTGGTTGGTCGCTGACTGACAAAGCAATCAGTGGCCATCACGCCTAGTGGCGTCTTATAGGCCAGCAATAAGATGTCTCCACTTTGCTCGGTCGACAGCTATCCTTCTTGTGGTGCCCCGGTTACGGTTCATGCTTACCATCTCTGCCTCCACAGTTCTCCGCCAGGTGGCTTTATACCCGTCCTTGCTTTCGCTTTCCATCTGGAGTCCATAGCATGGCAGTTCTGGTGATCGTGTCAGGGTCTCTTCTGGGTTATGAATTCAGTGTAGTTCAAATCTCTACATTCTTCAAAAATTCTCGAACACTCAACATCACCTTTTTCCTTCTGCGTTCCTTGCGGAGCATTGAGCACCACTGTTGCTGGTCCCCTTGCAAGAAGTCTGCACTAAGCATTCACATTCTCCTGCAGTGGTGGCTTACGTGGCAATTTGTTTTACTTGATGAGTTAACCAGCCCCTATCCTAAACCTTATATTACTCGCCTTGTAAGACAAACTTGAGCGTGCAGTATTCCTGTTCTTTCTTTGTCTCTTCAGAGAACCACAGGGAACTAACACGTGACCATGTGTAGCGAGATTTGGTACCACTTGCTTTGTTTGTGAAAAAATGTGTAACGTGATACACACACACCCACATAGCGCAGGGACTACGCGGCGGGTCTTGCTTTGAAGTTTGAAAGTGGCTGAAAAATTTGCACTTTGTCTAGCCGACCAACATTGAAGAAGGTAGGAAATAGCGAATATATGAAACATATCGACCTTAAAAGTTTGCATTAGCTGGAAAGAGAATCTTAATCTACAAGAGCAAGCCTGGTTGTAAGACATTTAAATAATAATAATTCACCAAAGGAGATAGAATATAAATGATATCCAAAAGGATATTATTCAAATATAAATAGTTTTAAAAATAATTAACAATTTTCATCGTCATCACGGTCGTGAGAAATTCTAATCCACATATATAAATTAAAAAGTAAATGTAAAGCCTAACAAATAAATTTAATAAAAGGAAAGAAGAATGGTAAAGAACAGTGCTGTCACAATGACTGTACTCGAAATCCCCCTTGTTTTCTCCTTCGTCTGCAAATTGTAACGTTTCCCGTTGATAGTAAAAGCCTACTGCTTCAATACCCGCTTTCTACGATAAAACGTGTACTGCCTTTCTAAGAAAAACCTTGAGATACGCAAGCTGACCTATATTTAATATTCCATTCATGTCATTTTATACACTAAGTTACCATAAACGAAAGACAGATGGACTAAGGATAGAAAGAAAGGGAGGGGCTGAAAGCCGGAACGCAGGCAATACTACCACAGTCTCGCGATACACAATTACTACCATCACGCGTGTAAGGCCACAAGCACTAGCTTTTTTTCAAATCGACAGTGATAAAAAACACTACCCATACGAGTTAGGTTTTAAAAAACCTGAAAAACGCTTATTAGGAAACATGACATTATACTGGTTTACGTTTGAAAACATTACAGTACCCAGACACCACATCGTATTCGAAGTGAACAGGAGGTAGAAGAAAATGCATATTTTGAACGCAGCCCCTTAGCCCCATTAAATTTATATATTTGGGTTCCTTAGGACTTGCTGACAAAGAATATGTTAAACGTTACGCAAATAGTCTAGGAATTAACAAATTATAGCCAAAAGAAATAGTGAGGGATGTCAGACAACACCAAAAATCAGAATCGCTCAGTGGCAGATTTTCACACCACCATTGTACGGGAAATAGGCTGACATGTTACCTCCTATTTGATTGGCGGAAAGTAAATGTAAGGCTAAACACGATTAGTCGGACTATAAATATTGATTCTTTGTTGTTAGGGAAACGTGAATAGGAGTACTTTTTTTTCAAACGCTTGTGTAAACATGGCACGATTGGTTAGACCCGCCAATATAGTCAATCAGAGGCGTCAGGTCAGCACCACATTTTCAAATAAACTTACTAAAGAACCAGTGCGTTGAGCGCCAGTGCATATTTTTCTAAATAAAAGCCTGGGACATCGGCAGATCGAAATTGTGCTATATTCATTGCCAGTCAACGTAACTGTGTATTATTCCATGAATTGTGGGACCGTGGTCCTAAAGTTATTGAGCAGCACCTGGACTGAGCTTTGCTGAACCTAGAGGCTGACAGCATACTCCTGGGTCCAGATAGTGACCAGTGAGGTGTCTCCAGAACACAGGGAGGCTATCG
Source organism: Oreohelix idahoensis (assembly GCA_024509875.1). Classification (NCBI taxonomy): domain Eukaryota; kingdom Metazoa; phylum Mollusca; class Gastropoda; order Stylommatophora; family Oreohelicidae; genus Oreohelix; species Oreohelix idahoensis. The sequence continues at coordinate 75,584 of JAMPIV010018776.1, read as the reverse complement.
AGCAGAGGAGTCCTTCCTGCCGCCATCACGAAAGATAAGCGTCTGTGGCCAGAGGAGCTCAACATTATCCCCCCCCCCCCCCCTCAAAATCTGACTTTATAATAAAAAAGAGGGAAAATACAGTGTTTAAATTGATAGGATCTGTGAACTTTTCCCCATATTATTTCCAAGATAAACAAACACTTGAAGTCATGATGACAAATAACAACATAGCTTGAGAAAACAAAACCAGTATTACCTCATATTACTACTACACAACTGACACACATAGGATAATATTAATAAAATATGTCATTACAAGGTTCATATTGATAAATTCTGTACATATAAATTGTAATTACAATTGATTGTGATTCCTGGTTCACTTTGTATTTGAATCAGGACACATATATTAGTGAAAGTAAGTAATACATATTTATATTTGAAACTTTACCAGTGCCTCATTTAAGATAGTCTTATAGAGTGTTAAATGTGTGTGAGTGTCACAGTGTTGTCAAGTGTGGTGGAATAAATTAAATTGTTTATCTGTCTGTTGTTGTTGTGACTTACACTTCATCATATACATACCCTAGACATTTAACGTAGTCATCACAATATTCCAGAATAATTCTGACTGAGTTATAATGTGGTAGCAAGTAAGGTTATCTGTAGAACACTACACCTATTAGATACAGATACCTTCACAGCTGATCTCAGTCAGTACACTAAGTCCCCTATAAATATTTATAACATCCCACTTTACCACATATATTGGGGTCTCGCTCCAGGGATATTGAACTTTCTCCTGTTATAGATATTGGGAATAATAAGAATTAAAAGGTATCCTTGGGTGGAAATAAATAAGGTTGAGCTCTCAGTGCCTGTAGTGTCCTTAGATAATTATTGAAAGATTGAATTGTTTACAATTGCATGTTAGACAATGGCCGACCTGGCAAAATTTCGATCTGCTGCTGTACAGACTGCGAAAGAGTTAGGAATGGACGGGCAAATTATGATTGCTTATGTCACTGCTGAATGTGACAAATATATTGAACGGGAAGAAAGAAGATTAGAAAAAGAGGCCGAAAGAAAGTTAGAGGCTGAAAAAAGAAATTAAGAGGTTGCAGATTGAGGCTGAGGCTAAGAGGTTGCAGATTGAGGCTGAGGCTAAGAAATTGGAAGCCGAGGAAAGAAGACAGGCTGCAGAAAGGGAAGCAGAAGAAAGAAGATTGACTGCAGAGAGGGAAGCAGAAAAGGAGGAGAAGAGATTACAAAGGGAACATGAGTTACGACTAAGGGAGTTTGAGTTTCAAGGCCATGCTCCTGAAAATGGTGCCAGTCCCTTTACCTCTGATGCCACTGCTAGCCAGGGAGCCTCAACCTCAGCTATGAATTTTCATTTAGATCATTTTGTTGAGAAAGACGATGATATTGAGAGCTATCTAAATAGATATGAACTATTAGCTACCACATATGGGTTAGAGAGAGAAAGGTGGAGCTTAAAGTTATCTCAAGGTCTTCGTGGGGCAGCTTATGAAGTTTTTGCCAAAATGAGCAGAGGTGATCAGGAAAATTATGACATGCTAAAGCAGGCTCTTTTGTTAAGATATGAAAAGAACGCAGAATTTTATAGGAAAAAATTTAGGAATGCTAAACTACTGTCAGGTGAAACCTATCACCAGTTCTCTGCACGGTTAGAGACATACTTGGAGAAATGGACTTCTCTGGGGAAAACCCAAGATCTTAAGGAAATGGTCCTTATAGAACAATTAAGAGAGTCCATGGCTCCAGACCTGAGAAAGTTTCTCATGGAACAAGGTGCAGAGAGGCTGGGTGAGTTGCTAAATGTTGCAGAAAGGTATCAAGCGGCTCAGGCAGAGGTATCAGGTAATAAAAAGAAACAGGTAGAAAATTTTAGGGCACCACAGAACTTTAATAAATTTGATCCTAGAGATCAAAACAAAGGTAAGCACCAATTTGATAGGCCACGGTATGACAATAAAAATAAAACCCCACAATTCGATGAAAGGAAATATGATGAAAGAAAATCTTTCAACCAAGGGAAAAGGTGGTGTAAAAATTGTAAGATGAACAATCATGACACTGACCGTTGCAGAAGGAACCCTATAGTTATGGCCACCCTTCAGGTCAGGTCGACCTCAAGACAGGAGGAGGATATTATGTTAGATACCACTCCAGAAGAGATGAGGAAGGCACAGGCTGGGGATAAGACCCTCAAGCCTTGTTTCAGGAAATTGTCAACTTGTCATACAACTCCAGGCAAGGGAGATTTTTACATGAAAAACAAGTTGATGTATAGGAAGACTGGAGCTAGATCCAAAGGTCAGGGACAGCTGGTACTTCCTAAAAGATATAGGGCAGAATTAATAAGGAGCCTACATGTGAAACCAGATGGGGACCATGAGAAAATAGGTACCATCATCCAAAAGGTGGCTCACAATTATTATTGGCCCAAGGCAAGATGGGACATTGAGAATTTTGTAGAAAGGTGTAGCATAGCACATGAGGGAACACCCACAAGTGGGAACATTGATCAGGACCTGGACACGCCAAGGGGCAAAATTAGGCCTGATAATAAAAAAGAAATATAAATTTGATAAAGTGGACCAAATGGAATGGGAAGCCCCTTTTCACGGACAAGCTTCAATTAACTGTTTTACAATGGCCACTATGCGGAGAGTGCAAAAAGATGTCTTACCCCAGGATAAGCCGAAAATCCCTCAATCGGACTTAAACAAACTGGAGGAAGAGGATGTAGAGAGGAAATCTCTCATCAAGAATTTTAAGTGGGGAGACAGCCCCAAGAGAAAAAAATTGGTAGCGGTCGTTTTGTGCATGAAAATTCTGGGAAGAAAAATCATCACTATAGCGCTTCTAGTGGAAGAGACCATACCGGTGCATGGACAAATAGGTCCACAAAATTAAAGGTCCATATGTAACGCTGTTAAGAACGTGGACTGATGAAAAGGCAGAGGAAAATATTACATCCTCATACCAATATGTGAATGAGCTGACCACTCGTTTAAAAACTGGCTGGAAACTTGCCAATGAAAATTTGAAACAAGCCAGGAAGAAACATGCTGCCTATTATAACAGGAAAGCTAAAGACAGAGATTTGGCTGTGGGAGAGAGGTACTGCTTCTTCTACCCGGTAGTCAGAATAAGTTACAAATTGGATGGCAAGGTCCATATACAGTTCTAGAGAAGGTGTCTAGAACCAATTATAAGATAGATAAGAAGGGGAAAGAAAAAATCTATCATGTGAATCTCCTGAAGAAATATTTGGAAAGAGAAAATCAGGAAGAGACACACTTGTTGACCTTGTCCATCGCCATGGAGATGAAAAAGGAACCACTTTCATCATTTGAATATCCATTACACCCCTGTGAGACAGCGGCACAGGTGAAAATCAGTACACATTTAACGAAAACTCAGAAAGAGAGAGTGCAACAGGTTCTAGATACTCATACAGAGGTGTTAACAGACCGACCAGGGCATACAAACTTATTGGAATATGATATGAAGCTGATAGACCCCACACCTGTATGTATGAAACCCTATTCGATTCCTTTTGCTAAGGAGAAAGCTTTGAAGGAAGAGATAGACTATTTGTTGAAGGAAGGAATTATTTCACACAGTGAATCTTCGTATAGTTCCGGTGTTGTACTCTAAGGAAGCCCTCTGGAGAACATAGACTCTGTATAGATTACAGGAGACTGAATGCTATTACAGAAGGACAGGTGGATCCATTGCCGGATACAAATCAGTTGTTTGCCAGACTAAATAAAGCTAAATATTTCTCAAAAGTGGATCTGAGTAAAGGATACTATCAGATTCCAGTAAAGCCTGAGGTTAGACCATACCTAGCTTTTAGTACCTCAGAAGGACACTATGAGTTTAATAGATTGCCATTTGGATTGAAGAATGCGCCTAGTGTCTTCTCTAGAATGATGAGAAAATTATTGGACCCTCTGAATAATCCATGTATCACAAATTTCATGGATGATATCCTTATAGCAACAGAAACATTTGAGGAACACATTGACTCTCTGAACATGCTGTTTAATCGACTTAGGGAAGCGAATTTAACAGCCCGACCAACCAAATGTTGCGTTGGATGTAAAGAATTGGAATTCTTGGGACACACAGTTTATCAGGGAAACATGACCCCTGACCCAAAGAATTTAGAGAAACTAAAGAAAGCCCCGAGACCACAAACCAAGAAAGACGTGAGATCCTTTGTCTCATTATGTGGTTTCTACCAAAAGTATATCAAAAAAACTTTAATTCCATATGTGCACCGTTAACTGATTTGACACGTAAGGGAAATCCAGATCGAATTACATGGACACCACAATGTGAAATGGCTTACCAAGAATTGAAGGAAAAGCTCACAAGTAAACCTATTTTGAAATTACCTGACTTAAGTCAAGAATTCATTGTAAGGACTGATGCCAGTAATATTGGGTTAGGTGCAACTTTGCTACAGAAATCAGATGCATTGGATGGGGAATTAAGCCCAGTGGCATATGCTAGCAGAAAGTTGAATAAAGCTGAAACCAATTACTCAACTAGCGAAAAGGAATGTCTTGCAGTAATATGGGCGATAAAGAAATTCAATATTTATCTGTATGGGAAGGCATTTAAGTTGCAAACGGATCACAAACCTTTGTCGTTTCTAGCACAGGCTAGACATGAGAATTCTAGATTACTCCGTTGGTCATTATTGATGCAGCCATTTGAGTTTAGCATAGAGTATATAAGTGGAAAAACAAATCTGGGAGCGGATTTTTTAAGCCGCCATCCGTGTGATGAGAATCACCCTAAACCCCAGGAAAAATAAGAAATTTCTCTATGTGTATATAGAATTATAGACTGACATATAACGTCTGTTTTAAGTGGGGAGAATTTGTCGTGTGAAATTCTAATCCACATATATAAATTAAAACGTAAATGTAAAGCCTAACAAATAAATTTAATAAAAGGAAAGAAGAATGGTAAAGAACAGTGCTGTCACAATGACTGTACTCGAAATCCCCCTTGTTTTCTCCTTCGTCTGCAAATTGTAACGTTTCACGTTGATAGTAAAAGCCTACTGCTTCAATACCCGCTTTCTACGATAAAACGTGTACTGCCTTTCTAAGAAAAACCTTGAGATACGCAAGCTGACCTATATTTAATATTCCATTCATGTCATTTTATACACTAAGTTACCATAAACGAAAGACAGATGGACTAAGGATAGAAAGAAAGGGAGGGGCTGAAAGCCGGAACGCAGGCAATACTACCACAGTCTCGCGATACACAATTACTACCATCACGCGTGTAAGGCCACAAGCACTAGCTTTTTTTCAAATCGACAGTGATAAAAAAACACTACCCATACGAGTTAGGTTTTAAAAACCTGAAAAACGCTTATTAGGAAACATGACATTATACTGGTTTACGTTTGAAAACATTACAGTACCCAGACACCACATCGTATTCGAAGTGAACAGGAGGTAGAAGAAAATGCATATTTTGAACGCAGCCCCTTAGCCCCATTAAATTTATATATTTGGGTTCCTTAGGACTTGCTGACAAAGAATATGTTAAACGTTACGCAAATAGTCTAGGAATTAACAAATTATAGCCCAAAAGAAATAGTGAGGGATGTCAGACAACACCAAAATCAGAATCGCTCAGTGGCAGATTTTCACACCACCATTGTACGGGAAATAGGCTGACATGTTACCTCCTATTTGATTGGCGGAAAGTAAATGTAAGGCTAAACACGATTAGTCGGACTATAAATATTGATTCTTTGTTGTTAGGGAAACGTGAGTAGGAGTACTTTTTTTTCAAACGCTTGTGTAAACATGGCACGATTGGTTAGACCCGCCAATATAGTCAATCAGAGGCGTCAGGTCAGCACCACATTTTCAAATAAACTTACTAAAGAACCAGTGCGTTGAGCGCCAGTGCATATTTTTCTAAATAAAAGCCTGGGACATCGGCAGATCGAAATTGTGCTATATTCATTGCCAGTCAACGTAACTGTGTATTATTCCATGAATTGTGGGACCGTGGTCCTAAAGTTATTGAGCAGCACCTGGTCTGAGCTTTGCTGAACCTAGAGGCTGACAGCATACTCCTGGGTCCAGATAGTGACCAGTGAGGTGTCTCCAGAACACAGGGAGGCTATCGAGCAGAGGAGTCTTTTCCTGCCGCCATCACGAAAGATAAGCGTCTGTGGCCAGAGGAGCTCAACATTATGCCCCCCCCCCCCCCCCTCAAAATCTGACTTTATAATAAAACAGAGGGAAAATACAGTGTTTAAATTGATAGGAACTGTGAACTTTTCCCCATATTATTTCCAAGATAAACAAACACTTGAAGTCATGATGACAAATAACAACATAGCTTGAAAAAACAAAACCAGTATTACCTCATATTACTACTACACAACTGACACACATAGGATAATATTAATAAAATATGTCATTACAAGGTTCATATTGATAAATTCTGTACATATAAATTGTAATTACAATTGATTGTGATTCCTGGTTCACTTTGTATTTGAATCAGGACACATATATTAGTGAAAGTAAGTAATACATATTTATATTTGAAACTTTACCAGTGCCTCATTTAAGATAGTCTTATAGAGTGTTAAATGTGTGTGAGTGTCACAGTGTTGTCAAGTGTGGTGGAGTAAATTAAATTGTTTATCTGTCTGTTGTTTTTATGACTTACACTTCATCATATACATACCCTAGACATTTAACGTAGTCATCACAATATTCCAGAATAATTCTGACTGAGTTATAATGTGGTAGCAAGTAAGGTTATCTGTAGAACACTACACCTATTAGATACAGATACCTTCACAGCTGATCTCAGTCAGTACACTAAGTCCCCTATAAATATTTGTAACATCCCACTTTACCACAATCACATCTGCTAAAAGTTAGCTAATAATCTTTAAAAAATTTATTATAACTACATACCTCAACGGATTTCGATAAAACTTGAATAGAATGAAAGCTTCATATGGGGAAAATGAAAGGATACCTAGGAAGGAAGGAAAGATATAATTGTGTAGTGTCAAGAAGAGAAAACAAGTACAGAAAAAACACAGATCGCTTAAAACCAAGAGATTAAACGAAAACTTAGCGGACTTCACACGGTGCTTTCTCGTATGGGAGAGTCGTCCAAATATAAGGACACAGCGGCGCGTTTAAAATCCACACACACCAAATCCAGAAGCTAGAGTGAGAACCTGGAAGACAGTATCTGCAAGAAAAGTTCTTTTTTCACGCTGCATGCAGGGCAGATAGACTTCAACCAATACAGCCTCACCGTGCGCTTATTAATCCTAAGAGGGTATGTAAGTTTATTAAAGATGTGTGTGACTAATATCAATTTATTTCAGATTTTGTTTACGATTTGATTGTATCAGACATAATAAAAAGGGAACGACGCTAACCCAGAGACAACCTCCACCGGCATTGTCAGGAAGCATAACCATTAATTGATTAGCCGAATATATCATGGCTAGTTCTTGCCTGGAAGCTTACGGCATACCAGCAAGTACATAAGTGACCTGGCATCCATAAATGGAAGGCAAAGGTTATATCTTACCCATGTAACATAACATATGATTTATTCATGTATTTTGTTATTTTATGCACAGTGGACATTACCTTATCATGCTATCTCTGTAACATACTACCATGATTCATTCATTTATATACAAACACTGAAGACATGGTCGTCTCATGAACAGCAGTAGTTAGTAATATTGTTGGAACACCATGGCCACCTATTACCTTTTGTTCCAGGTTTTATGATCGTTCCTGATCAAGTTTATGATCGCTCCGGATCGAGCTCATGTTCGAGTTCGTGATCGAGTTTAAACTAAAGACTTGAGGACCTTTGATCCTGCTAACTGAAGCCCAGGTCAAACAATCTTCAACACCTTAGTCCCCCGTTGTTATAGGGCGGGCTGAAGGAAAGTCTTCCTGATCATCAGTGTGTCTCAGGAACCTCGACAAACACAAGATGAGTTTTTCTGTATTCAGTCCAACAAACATTGTGAGCAGTTTCTAAAGCGATGTTCGATGATGGTAACAGCTAGAAACTAGATAGCAAGATATACAAAATATATTGCGACAGACTGTATAATTTCATTGGAAGATTCATCCAAGATTTTTTTCTATTATTTATTTTAATTTATAAATATAAATAATCATACATTTTACCATCTTCCAACACCCATTTCTCATTACAAGGAAATACAAGTATAGATGTACATAATAAATTATGAAATTGTACTCATTTTACTTGGTAAATTTTTAACTGTTAAATTTTGAGTTACTTTTTTCTAATTTAATTATATTATCACATAGGGTTACTATAGCGAAAGTGGCACAGTATACTTCTGAAGTCTAAATCTATTGTCCAGCTCAGAGTATTCACAGCCGTAACTCAATTGTGATACCAGTACACTTCTCTGGCACTGGGACTTCATACTTTCTGGAGAGAGATTCTACTTCTTCTCTACCACTATCATCACACCAGAAAAACCTTTCGCTACACCATGTATTCAAAAGAATGATTTTCGCTATGTCTACAGCTACATGAGCGCCCGAATTGCAGAGTGGTTGGAGCGCTTGCCTCTCGCGGCAAAGGTACGGGGTTCGAAACACGGTGGCGTTACGCTCCAGTCTACCCAGCTGGTAAATGGGTACATGACTCTGGTCTTGAAAAATACACAGGAAATCACTCATAAAAGCACTCCTAATTCTCTACCACTTTCCCTTTTCTTTCACGGGCTGACTATGTGCACTAAACTTACTTACTTACTTAGTCGTTCCTTTTCTACCGTGAGGTGTTGAGGTTTGGAAGAGAGAGCGCCAGACTATCCTATCGGCTGTCTTCCTCCATCTTTGTTTCATGTGCACTAAAATATATAAATAAAATTATATTTTCCTTTTCATTTCATGTAAAAAGGTATACTTGGATCTCTGCTTTGCGCTGCTGGCGTATTTTGCGAGCTATAAGATAACGGGCTTCGAGGCTTCTTAAGATGCTGTAAAGGACTTCTGAAGGGTTAAGAAAACTGTCCTAGAGCATGCGGACCTAAATAAGGTGTTCTGACAGGTCAATTGTTTCATTTTTACGAAATCACCATCATCATTGCCTTTGAACTTTCCAAGGAGCATAGGCACTAAACAAACTTATGCCAAGTCTTCCTGTCCGGTGCCACCAGCTCAAGGTCTTTCCGTGTCTTCTTCACCCCTTCGTGTTTGTCTCTAGTCCTCTTCTCCGTGTGTTCTTTGATCTTCTTCTACCTCTCTAACCCTGGGGATTCAAGAACAAGGACTGCCTAGTAAGGCTATGGATAGATTTCTCACTGTGTGTCCTATCCATCTCCAGTGTATTCTTCTCATCTCTAGTTCCACTGGCGCTTGTCTGGTTCTTGTCGTCAGTTCCATGTTAGTGGTTCTTTTTTTATGAAATACATTTACCAGTAATGTAAGTCTAAGTGGCGTGCTGGGAGAAGAAGCATAGATAAGGAAAGGACAGAAGAGATAAAGACCTGTAATTATCTGTCATAGATAAGTACTTGCGCCGTCAACATCATAGAAAGACAGAAAAAAATGTTGTATATATTTAAATAATCGCCTTAATATGAACGATACGCCCTATGTTTGGTTTGAACTAGTTAACTCTCACATTGGGGAGGTATAACTCGTATAACGATCGTGTGCTTTTTTTGTATGTTTTATCTTCATTGTTGAGAAACGTCATCTTTCATTTCTCTCAGTCGTCTACATTTTCTTCATTTGGATTATCGTCTTCACCTTTAAATCTGTGTTTCTTTATCTCTCATCTTTTTCTTTTAAATTCTTAATTTTAAAAGTCCTGACCTGTATTTTAATTCAGGTAACGAATGTCACCGTGGTGCAGTGCGGTGAACTGGGTAAGGCACCAATTAATCTTTTATGTGGCCGTGGGGTTATTGTATTTCTTCTATTTGATTATTTTCTCATTCCAAGTTAGATATTTGACTGGCTTGAAGTCCGCCAGAGATGAAAGTTTCTTGGTTCATGTTGTGGGGTGCCAGTCCGTTCGTTCCTCTATCGTTGATAAGTTTTGGAGAGAGCGATAGTGGTGTACCTTTTGCAAATACTAAGTTCCTACATTATTCAACATGTAAGGAATTATTCAACAGCCGGATCAGGTCAACTTGCATTTTATTAGAACAGAAAATTGCATGTAATGTATCAACAGAAATGGTTACAAAATCTGATCAGTCATTTGATTCAAGCTATCCCACAATGTTCATTGTGGCCTTTATATTTTCCAGCACCTTTTAAATCCATAGAGGCGATTAATATTCCATCTTATCGTCAATATCCTTGGTTTAATCATTTATAATTTTGCCAGGGTTGCATATCTCTTTTGTGTAGGTTACCACCTGTAGTTTTCCTTTTAATATCTTTGCAGTTTTGGATTTCGTTCATGAAATCCTTTAATTCTTCGTTAATTGCATCATTGCGACCTTTTATAAAAAATATCAGACGAGCTGGGCTGAAAATTAAAAAGGCGATACAAGACTTTGGTCTACTTACATGAAGAAAACCAGCAAGATAACATTTGCTTGTACCAATGTTCAAGACTCACTCACAAAACACGTCTGTATGCCATGCCTGACTTTGCCAACACTGCCGCTCGAATCTTGCCGGCAGCTGACCTCTGCAGTGCGTGCTTAGCTAGCTACTTCTATTGGTTGGCGATTATTCTATTCAATTTATTATTAGTTATTCCTTCACGTGGTCTTACTAAGTTTAGGGCTGTTCCTGTTTACGTCATACTCTCCATGACGACTGCCGCCTAAATTAGCGTGCATTGTCAAAAAACTGACCTAGCCGATTTACTACCACTCTCTACCCTGCCCTTAGTGTCTCGTGTTATTTTTATATTAGTTAAGAATCTTGCTTGTTTATTATAGCGAATGATAGTTTTATATTTTATTATTATGACTAGACTCTAGCACGAATAAATGCTCAGGTGGTCTGTCATACGGCCACACGAAGTTGGACAAACAAAACTGAATTAAAAGTAGTGGGCAATCCTGACGTGTAGAAAAACAAGTCCATAAGTAATTTGTGACTTAAGAACCTGACGTATAGAAAACATGGCTAAAACGAATGTATGAGTTTAGGAACCTAACCTGCAGAGAAACGTGTTTAAAATGAATGTATGACTTTAGGAACCTAATATGTACGGAAACATGCCTAAAGTTAATTTATGAATTTATAACCTTATGTGTAGAAAACAATGTCTAAAATTAATTTATGACTTTAATTATATGCCTGATTCCAGATACGAGATCAGCACACCTCATTACAACAATTCGCCTTAATGATCTTCATCGTGCAGATTAGCACTTTGTTTATTTGGCGCCGAAAATAACTGATTAAAATTATGACGGGATTGAAACTGGGTTGTTACAGAGAAGTGAGAGATTCCATCGATGGGTGATAAATTAATTTTTGGGAAACAGGTAAGATGGGGTAAAAGCAGGGTTTCTAAACTTGTGGTCCACGGACCTCTTAGCGGTCCATAAATGGATTCTGGGAAGTCCGTGTACATAACCAAACAATGCCATGTAACGTGCCAAAAAAAAATGGGGGTCGGAATGGCTAAGAGGTATGGCGTCCGCCTCGAATTCTAAAGGTACAGGGTTCGATTCCCAATAGAGGGAATAATAATTTATGTAAAATTTTTTCAGGATCTTTGATCCTTATGATGTTATACTCCCTCTTGGTCTCCTGGGTAGTGAGATCGGATGCCTAGCCTTCTCGGATAAGGGCGAAAAAAATAGGAGGTCCCGTGTGTATGTTGCACACGTTAAAAATCCCACGTCCGTTGGATATCGTAAAGAGTAGGCCATAAGGCCGCTGCCCTGGCAAAATTTAAATATTAGAAACCTACCCACCACAAAAATATTTATAGACTGTGTGATTCCTATATACACACAGTGGGATTCTCGCTGGTACTACGGAGTTCGTGCACTGTGCTGAGATCATCCTTGTGTGATCTAAGAGAGGAGATCGGAGCACTGATGGAGTTGTCCGTGTGCAATAAAGATTGTCCTTAAAACCAAGCCAAACCAACTGTATTTTATCTTCACCAACATTTTTTCTTTTCAGAAAAATATACTAGATTTTTGCATTTAAAGAAAAATATTCTTTTTGCACATTATTTTTGTATTTAAGTATGACTATATGGAAGCGTACCTATTTTTCTTTGTAATAAAATGTATTATTTGTATGCAAACATTTTAATTGTGTGTCTACGTAAAAAAAAAAAAAGTTTTCTAAGAAGGGGTCCCGTAGCCTCCACGGGACAATCAGTGGAGTCCATGGCACAAGAAATGTTGAGAACCCCATGATTTAAAGAATTGTGAAGGATGAAATATTTAAGAGGTGGTTAACGTTGATAGTTTTTCTGATATGCTGCTGTCTTTTCTGTTGCTTACGTTTCTTTTAACCATCATCTTCATCTTCTTTTCTTCCGCTCCAAATGGAACATGGAGCCATCGCTGTATAAGCCCTATTTCGGAAGCCTAAACCAAAGCACAAACTCCTGCAGCGGGGGTTCATGTACCAATTCGTTTTACACGATGAGGTTGCCACCCCCACGTACAACCTCATATCAGTCGCCATTTACTTCATACCTATGCTGTCTTTGTCTCTCCTCCCCCCGATAGAACTACACAGTACGTTTCTGGGTTATCATGATCATTATTTTTCTGTTCACTCCAAATGGAGCATATCGCCATCACTGCAGCTGGTTGCCTTGCAGGAAACCTGCACCACGTTATCACAAGCTCTTGTTGTGGTGGTTTCTCCAGAAATGTATCATACATGATGAGGTTGCCTGCCTCATGCACAAGCTTAATATTACTCTCCTTTTACGACGTGGCGAGAGGGAGCAGTTCTTCTATTTTGTTCTTTGCCTTATGAGAGACAGTCGGGAACTACACAGGACGTTTCTGGGTTATGCTGGCCATTCATTCATTCATTAACTTCTGGTGCCCGTGAAGCAAAGACCTTCATCAAATACTTTCCGTACCTCCTGAACCCTTGCCATCCACTCAATGTCGTTTCGTATATTATTTATCCTTTTAATTGTTTTTCCACAGTTCTCTTCTCAGTTTTTTTTACCCTTCTATCTCTATTATCCAGGGAATTCCAGAAGAAGTAGTATCTTCTAATTCTATCAACAGGTTTCCTGAAAGTATGTCCCATTCATCAAGCTGTCCACGGACAAAGAAAAAAAAATGAGCACCCAATGGCATATGCAGATAAATGTTTACGACAGATGTTAACGGCAAAGAGAAGACACATTAGCCAGTTGATAAAGAGAAGACACATTAGCCAGTTGATAAAGAGAAAACACATTAGCCAGTTGATAAAGAGAGAAAAACTGCAGCTGTTCCCCTTGTAGGAAATCTGCACCAAAGTATGTATGTACTCTCGCAGCGGTTCTTTCTGTGCCAATTTGTTTTACGTGATGAGATTGCCAGCCCTGTTCACATCCTCGTTTTAGTCGCCTCTATGCGACTTGTTTGAGGAGGCAGGCAGTTCTTTTCTTTCTTTGTGTCCTCAGAAACCGCTTGGGCACGACACCGAATTAATAGCCGAATTTTTTATACCTAATGTGCAGGCACCTAAGCTGTATGTACTATCCGAATAAGTTACAGCTGACAGCAGTACAGCTAGTAAGCCATCAGTTAATCAGCGTAAACATTATTATTCTCTTGTTGTACATCTTACCATTGTGTGTTTCATTTATGAGAGCAGTATTTAATCAACATGATTGCCATCTTGCGTTGTTTTCGCTGTACTATCATACATGTACGGATTTAATCTTGAACTCCATTACTCAGTATTACAACCATCTGTTTTTAATTAGTGAAGGGGCAACAACCTGTAATATTATTTCTCTCCACTTGATTGCACATGGATTGATCTTATTTTGATTAAAGAATATTACCTGAGGGAGTTAAACAAATATTGATAATATTTTACACAATATTGCTATAGCCACTGTCTCACTCGTGTTTTTGCAGCTAAAGCATTATTATTATTATTATATTAATCAATTTACCATCGTCATTAAAGCAACTGGCAATAAATATTTTTTATGGTCTGTTTCGTAAATCAATAATTAAATAACGCAAACGGGTGTTTTCAGCTGAATTGATGCAAACAGTTAACTTTTATAAATGTCAAGTTCTTGCACAAATCCATGCTGACTGTACAACTGACTTCAGTACGTGGGATTGAAGACGGGACTAGAGGGGTATCTTTTATCTCTTTCTTACTTCATCCTTCACTGTGTATACCTGTTCAAGTGATTGAACGCATCTTCCTTCTTTCCATCTGTCTGTTTTCTTTCATAGTTTTTGTTCCCTTATTATGGTTTGTTTATTTTTGTTGTTGTTGTTTTGGCTTTGGTATCATGGACATGATAAAATATTCATGACCACAACATGTATAACTGATGAAAAGAACCAGACAATCACCAGGGAAAAGGGAAGTGAGAAAAACGTCTCGGAAAACACACCCAGGAAACCAGCAAACGGATTTCAAAGGCAGCGATTGCTCTGCAGTCTCTATGACAAAAGAAATAAAGAGGACCCTTCCCGAACACACACAACAACAACAAAAAACACATGCATGGAGAAGAGGATTTGAAACAGACATAGAAAGAATAAAAAAGACATGGGAAAAACAACTTAAACAAATGAAGAAAGATAGACAGTGGTATCAGCTACCTAAATGCTAATGCCCCACTGGGAGCTAAGTGATAAATATGGAGATAGTGGTTGTTTATACATACACATACACTCATATCATTATTATCATCGTTTTCCTTTTCACGTTTTACAGAGAATGAAACCACCTCTGCAAATGTGCCCCCGTGTCGTACGGTAGGTTAATTGGTTTATTGGGGCCAGTCTAGGTAAAGAGTAAAGGTTCACTGATACACGAGAATGTATAGAAATAGATTTCACAGGTGGTAGGTTGAGGGAAAGATATGTCTCTGGAGTGAGAAGGTTTCTCTAATCCAGCCTATCCGTACAAGTTTACTTTGTTATAAGACAGTCTTTGCCTCCCTTATCTAAAATAAGAACAGATTAATCTACACACACACACAACAATATGTAACAACAATGACACACAAGCGTGAAAAACTAAGGATAAATGGGTATGGGTCTGACCAACACACAAAGTTAAGTTTTCTTGTTGTTTATTATCACTAAAACTGTTTTTACAACATCAAGTTACCAAGATATTAAGAAAAGCATTTAGATATAGAGGAAGTAAAGAAGAATGGTGCGTCTTCATCGTATAAAGAAAATATTTACCCAAAGGTTGAAGGTTAGCACAGGTGTACAGAATAACAATATTAGTACAATAAAAGACCAAGTAAAGTAAACAAAATCAAATCAAACCACCAAAGATTAATAGATAATTTCCAGCAACAATAAATCAACACACGCTCTCTCATTCATGTGGCCACCTCTCACACTCTTACCTATTTTGTATTTCCTTCCCTTGGGTCTGTGGTATCCCTTGGTAAATTTATTCCATGAACATAATCCCTATTTTACTGTTGATTAGAGTATCACCCCTAGCTGTCGAGGACAAAAATTGGCAGCAGATCATCCAAAAGAAAAACTAATGAGGTGAACGCCGAATAAGTTTACTTCCACGATAAATCCTGGTGACGATATGAGTCATAAAGGGGTATCTTCACTGTTCTAAAAAAACTAGCACCGTTCCTCCGATGGGTGCACAGGGGAATGTGATTCTAGATACAGGAACTACAACTGAATAATTTCGTTGCGACAACTATTGCAGTGTTGAGGGCGGGCGGGGAAAACAGTCTTGTTTCCCACTCGGCTGAAAATTATATCTGGTTATAGGGTTACTACAAATATTGAATATGTGAGGGTCCTTGGTGGTTTACCATTTAAGAGAGGGGAACACTTCTAGAGTTCAGGAATAATCCGGTGCTACAAATGTTACAAATGATGATGGTGGATTTTTTATCGGCTGACTCTTTGCCAGAGGGCCACTCCTGCACAGTGTAAAGATTGGTACTCCACTGGGATTACAACTGTCAGGTGTTGGGGAAAATAATAATAATGTTTCAGGTATACGCCACTGTTGGCTGATAAAATAGTTTCCTGGATTTTGTAAGTCCAGTAGGATAATTTATAGTCATACAGTGTCTTCGACTTGTACACGATTAACCATGGAAATAGAAAAGGAAAAGAAAAGACCGCTGGTTCGTCCACTTGGGATAAGGTCTGCTAAAAATACAAGAATCATTTTATTGGAAAATGCTACCACTCTATGTAAATATAAATATATATAGACTGTGACACGATAGTCTCTCCTCCACTGTGTCAAATTCGGACGAATTTAAAAGACACACGGTGTTCTTCCGTACGCCTTACACTCAGACACCGCTGGCCGCGGTGGTGAGTCAGACTGAGTCAATGAAGACTCTCCAGCGCCTTCTCGCGGCTGGCAGTCACACGCACAGTGTGTTATTTATTATTTTCTTCTCACAATGCGCCACATACAAATTATCACCTATCATTTAGTATCTAGTAAATTGTCGGTGTCTGTTAATTTGTCGTATGGCTTTTAAAAATTAATAGACGCTATAATAACAAAAATTATAATATTAAATATAACCCGTATTCTGTCCTCCCACTGTCAGTCGTTCTAACACCTCTAAGTTCGGTCTGGTTAACCGTCTACACTGTAAACACAAATTACCGCCTCGTCTCAGCTATGTAGCGTCGGTGGTGGGTTTTTTTTTTCTTCGTAGGCCCGCTATTACTCGAGGCGAAATCTCAGGCTATTATGTCTAACCTCAGAATGGTGTTTACGTGAGTATCCCTTTTTTTTCTTGTACAGAGACAGGTGTTCCTCGCCATTCAGGCAAATACTCGCCGATTTCGGAGGTACCCATTAGAGCTGGGTCGGCTCAGGAGCCGCCAGTCCCTTGTCGACGACACTCCTTCAAATGTCCTCGTCAGGGCACGAGTTAATCCAGTCCAAATCCCGGTCGACGAAAATCTTCAAATGTGCTCGCCCGGGTTTGATCCTAGGTCACCCGGTCGCCAGCGCAGTTTGATAACCACTACACCAGCGCGGTGGTGGGGTTTAACATTTTAATTGAATATCTGGTAATGAAAATCGCTACGCGTTATTTTATTTAATACGCCTTACTAGCAAGAAAAAATCTAAGTGAAGTATAAGTGTTTAACTTTAAAGCTATGATCGTGAAATACTTCTAACGCTTAGAACTATTTTCCTCTTACCAGAAATACAGAATTAAATCTCCACGAATCACTTATAACAATCCAAAAGAAATGGTTAAAGGCTGCGCGCTAGATTCTTCTCAAATTCTGAGTGACGACTGATGGTTGGGTTAAAGAAAACAGCAATATATATCATTGGATTTCTTTCATCTCTAATGCGTTATTTCGCACTCCTGTGTGAGAACAAAAATTCAGAAGCTAGAGGTATCAAGATGGAAGGCTTACGGTTCGGTCTTCCAGAGGTTTTCGTCTGGAGCTTTGACCGACATCAAAGACTTTCTGTTCTACTAGCGGTTTTACCTGTAGAATGCTCGTGTTTCGAGATCAAAGGATATTTGGGATTTTTTTATTTCACCTGAGCAACTTCAGAGAAGTCTGTTATCTCTCTCTCTCTCTCTCTCTCTCTCTCTCTCACACGTGCTGTCTGTCAAGTATTATGTGATTGACAGATAAGCTCGCGTGAGTGGAACGCGGTAAAACAAGCGTAATTTGTTTCCTGTTATGACTGACAGGTCAACGAAGATGGTAAACACTGCGTTAGCCCGTGTTTACAGAAAAGAAGGCGGGGACAAAATGGTACGTTGCAGAAATAGACAGTTGGTATGATGCATGTTTAGCTAGTAAATCAGAGAGCAGCTATAAAGTTACAATAAGCTGTCAGATTACTGTAGGCTCTTTTCCAGTACACGTCACACACACCCACCTCTTTTGCAGGAAGCATGCACAAAACGTTGATATGCTCCTACAGTTGTGGTTTATGTAGCAGCTCTTTTTGTACATAATCAGGTTGCTAGCCCCATGCTCAATCTCATAATCACCTTGTACGACATGTGGGGGGCGTAGCAGTAGTCATGTTCTTTATTTTTCACCTACGAGACCCCCCAGGGAAGATATATATATGTAATAAAAGCCCCTTCAGTCATAACTGACTATAGGAGTGCACCCCGAGGTTACAGCCCTCAGCTGCTTATTTTCCTAGTGTTCTTTTAGATGTTGTCTCCTCTCTTCTGCTTGCAGTGAGAGCTTCTTTTCGTCCAATCTGAGGTGGCGCCGTAGAGAGCATCGTCACTTGGTGCGATCGGCAGCTTCGTCCTCCCAGGTTGCTGGATTTATGTCCAGTGCCCTCATGTCTCTCTTGCACACATCTTTGAACCTCAACTGTGGTTGCCTAATTGTTATTTTGCCACATTACCAATAATTTATAATGGAAAAATTTTTCAGCGTTCCCAGACCCAAAAAATAACCTAGCAAATCGTACCTCGCCTCATAAACCGATCAAACCACCCATGACTACCTTTAAATTACACTTTCGCAACACTTTCATCACCATCGTCTAGTGCCTTCTGTTTCAGCTTATTAAAAAGACTGACTGATTTCTCCGTAAGTATAAGATAACTTAACGGAACACCACGCTTTGTACACCCATCAATCCACTCAAGCAATAGACTTTCCATTTTATCCCTTCCTGGATGCCGACTAAACGAGACCACTTTGCTATTAAGCCTAAAACTGGACATAATTAAGCGTTTAGGTCGTGGTGAACGAAATAAAGACATTGTGTGTGCGTTTTTCTTGCCTTCGTCCACCATTCGTACTATTTGCACGCAGAGAGAAAGAATCTTGATAGCTAAGCGTAACACCCTTACGAGCTCTCTTAGGTTTTTCTGATACCTTAGGACACATCTTGCTAGCGGATGCACAAAATAAATCGAGATAAAGCACAGATGCTCATAGTCCAAAGCTATGGCGGCTTGATGCTGAGTGTAGATAACGCTCGCTGCAAAACAAACGCTGCACGCTATTTCTGCTTTTCTCCTGTTTTCGTAAAAGCGAAAATCCTCCTCGGATTTCTTTGGTAAGCGAAAACAGGTACTAATGTAGGTCTTTCGTAAAAGAGAAGTGGCGTAAAGCGAACTTTCGAAAAGCGGGGGATATCTGTATATATGACCATATTCAATTACGTATGAAACACATTCATATACTCCAAAGGAAGATATAACAAACAAGCAGTGGCGGTTCCAGGGGGTTGTCATTGGGGGTGCTGCACTGTTCATTCATTTAAAATACTATACATAACACTCACAAATTGTGACCACCACGTGACATATCAACCCAGACACAAATGATTAGTGTCTTATCTCATCTAAAATCTTTCAAGAAGTTCTGAAAAGTTATTTTAAAAGTTTACTGCAACTAAGAGTAATCATTGTCAGTCATAGCAGCTTCCCGAGTCTCAAACCGGTTACACGAACATGTATGCTGCTATTTCTCGTGTTTAAAATTGTCATTGTAACTTCCCTTTAATGTGCTCATTGCACTTGAGCTGTGTTTGGCTGCAGCTCTGGTTAAAAAATTCAAACCAATCGTAGTTCGCCTCTAGCTGTGTGTATGACAAGCATTCGCTTATAAGAGGTCAAGGTTACTTGAGCTGTAATCGTTTGCAGCACTTTCCCCAATACGGTGTTAGATAAATTTTTTTTTTTTACCCTTCCGGTGTAACCTCAATTTTTTGGTCTGTCCGTATTATGTATTATAATGCAGTAGAGACAGTATTCAGTCTTTTTCTTTACAGGGAGTGCTGCAGCTCAACAGCTCATTAAAGAAAGCCACCACTGCAAGCAAGCATATTATTCTTGTCCAAGATGAGATCGAGTAATAAAATTTAGACTGAGAACTGCCGGCTCATAAAACATCTCTTCAACAAATTAGATGTCTGGATGTCGTTTATGTGGAAGGCATTTTGATCAGGAAATTAGCGTCATGTTATTGAGAAAGTCGTCCTCTCAGAGTTCTAAACTGAACATGCTGTACAATTTATGCTTTTTGTAAAATAATACTTTCAACTAAGGAATTTATCATATTCATACTTGAATAGTTTATTGTGGGTTAAAGAAAAAAGAAAAAAAATATATATATATATATATATATATATATATATATATATACTGAAGCACATTAAAAACGCACCACTATTATATATACTGATGCCGAGAAGCTGAAAAAAAAAGTGTGGGAATGGATTTTCCCCGTGTTTGTCATGAGGTAGAGAGCGAATGGCTGCTGGAATGGAAAGTGCATGATTCAACCCACGGGTTTGTGTACAGACTACATGAAAACAATGAAAGTTACACGTGCAACACGATTCCCAACAGCTATGACCCTGAAAATGTGTACGCTTTGTGGCAGTATACTCGGTATAAAAAGGCCGTTGAGACAAAACACCCAGTACATGTGCTTGAAATGCCACGACTATCTGAAAACGACCGCCAACGAGCCATTGGTATGTTGGAGACCGGAATGAGCTCGCGGGCATTGCCAGAAGGATGAATTGCCACCACAGCACTATTGTACGTCTCATTGAACGTTATGGAACCACTGGCAGTGCCCGGGATAGACTTCGGAGTGGCCAACCACGAGATACTACCCCTGCGCAAGATCGTCATATTGTGCTGTCACCTAAGGAATCGTTCTCTCTCGGCAAGTCAAACAGCAAAAGCAATAGTGGGTAGACGTGGGCAAGTCTCTCGAATGACAGTCATACGAAGACTCAGAGGTACAGGCCTTACTGCAAGACGACCTTATGTCCGGCCAAACTTGACTCACAGACATCGTCAGCAGCGCCTGCAATGGGCAGAGCAACATGTCAGATGGACTAGACTGCAGTGGAATGCTGTCCTATTCACAGACGAGAGCAGATTCAACATATCCTTTGCTGATGGACGTATGCGGATTTGGCGACGGTGTAGAGAGCGCTTTGCAGATTGCTGTGTTCATCAGCACAACCGATTTGGAGGTGGCAGTATTCACATTTGGGGAGGATTCAGTTTTCACCATCGCTTGCCTCTTCACGTCTTCCGTGGAAATGTTAATGCTGTGACATATCGAGATGAGGTTCTGGATGCATTGGTTGCTCCTGCGTTCACAAATTATTCAGACTTGCAGCTTCTCCAGCAGGATAACGCACGTGCGCACACCGCATGCATTACGCAGCAATATCTACAGCAGCAGAACATTGTGACGATTGATTGGCTTGCCCTATCACCAGACATGTCCCCTATAGAACATCTGTGGGACGAGCTTGGACGCAGAGTCTACAGGCAAGGTTCTCCAGCTAATCTGCAACAGCTCGAAGCTGCTCTTACACGTGAATGGGACTTGATTCCCAGGAATTTCCTTCAGAGACTTGTGCGTTCCATGCGGAGCCGCTGCCAAGCTTGTTTGCAAGCACACGGTGGACATACCAGATACTGAGGACAGTGTGAATGAATTTTTTTTATTGGTTGCATTTTTGGTTTTCTCCCTTGCCTGCACAGAATGCAATGAATTTCATAACAATCAAATGTACAAATTAATGACCAGCATGGATTCATAGGAAAATGAATAAGGATTCCAAATATGTAAACTTGTAAACACTTAGTTACATTTCACACTCTGTTCCTGGATTATACAGGTAGTGCGTTTTTAATGTGCTTCAGTATATATATATATATATATATATATATACATATATATATATATATATATATATATATATATATATATATATATATATATATATATATATATATATATATATATATATATATATATATAATGTATATATATTATAGCGGTCAGAATGAATGTACTATTTCATCTGTCGCCTTAATGCTTAATTTTTTTTTCTTACTGTGGATATCTCGTGTTTCTCAGAGAAAATGAGTGTGTATGGCATGTAAAAAGTGAGTGTGACAGGACATGTGATTTTATATATATATATATATTTTTTGTTTCTCCTTCTGTCAAACAATACTCTACATTCTTCGAGCTGCTTCAAAGGACAGTGGATGACTGCCTAGATGAAATTATCATCCTCGGAGATTTCAATGCCAAAGTTAGAAATGACCATGCTAGATGGGGTGGAGTTATCGGAAGATATGGAGACGATACTCTTAATGACAATGGAAAGCAACTCTTTAGATTCTGCAGTGAACAGAATCTGATCATTACAAACACAAAGTTCCCCCATAAGCGCATACATGGTTACACTAGATGTGAACCAACAAAGAATGAGAAGTCAGTGATCGACTATGCAATAGTTAGGAGGAGCTCATTTAAGTATGTCCGGGATGCTAGAGTCTAGAGGGGGCCAGAGATTGGAAGTGATCACTACCTGCTGACCATCAAAAGAACAACTGACAGAGTTGCTCAGCCTAGGAACTGCCTAACATCACGCAAGAAACTAAGTGAAGGAACAGGAGAAATGAGCATTAAAACCTACAAGCTGAGAGAGCCAGAAATTAAGACCAGATATCAGGGGCTTATTGCTGCAGCGGTGACCAACAAAGAAGATCAGCCTCATGACTTGGAAACCCTCTGGCTTAAATTCAAGGACACCATACAGACAGCTGCTGCAGAAGCATGTGGTGAAGTCCGACTTGGGAACAAGAGACAGAGGACACCTTGGTGGACAGAGGAAATTAAAGAGAAAATAAGAGAGAAGAAAATGGCATGGAAACAATACTTAGGAGCTAAAAACACAACAGGACAAATGAAGAAATGTACATAATATGTGACACTCAGAACAGAAGCAAATAACAAGATGCTAGCAGCAAAACAGAAGTCCTGGTAAGAATTTGGAGAAAAGCTAGAAAAAGATGCGCAAGAAAACCAGAAATTGTTCTATATGACCCTAAAGAACATGAGAAAGGAATATCAGTGCCTTCTTAAATTTATAAAGGACAAGCAAGGCAAATTGCTTACTGCCCCGAAGGAAGTAATTGAAAGATGGAAAGAATATTTCTCAGAACTCCTTGATGGTGAGCATGGTCAAGCATCAGAAATGATAACCACTAGCACAGAAGAGAACACCAATGGTGGTGAAGATGACATAAAGATGGAAAAACTGAAGGCAGCGCTGGAGAAAATCAAGATGGGCAAAGCAGCAGGGCATGATGGTGTAGCGAAAGGTTTTATATAGCTGAGATGATAGTGCTAGAGTAGAAATAGTATTCTCTCCAGAATGTGTGAGGTCCCAGTGAGAGAGAAGTACACTGGTATCACTCGATAGCCACGGCTGTGAAAGTATCTGCACTGAAAATATTCAAAGAACAGTCAGACCTTACTGCGCCACCTGCGCTATCTGACCACCTGTGATATTAATAAAAATTCAACCAAACTCAATATCAACTATATTGAATGAATAAAGCTGGTGAATACAATTTATATCCTCTTTATTTACATCTATCTAATTGTGGTGATTGTGTGTGACTGTTGATAAAGAATTTCTATTTACACAAAACCAAATTGGTGAAATCAATTACAGTTTTTACGTGTTAAACTAAATGTCATTTCTTTAGACTCTACCAATTGGTTGGATAATAGACTTCTTCACTGTCTTATTCACTTTATAACTTTCACTAGTTTATCACGCAAATTGTCATCATAAAACTCTGCTTGACAATTATCACTTCTTGGGTGCACGATTGTCACAAATACAACTCATCTTCTATGATAATCAGTGTTCATTTGAGTTGTACAGCTTCAGTAGGTCGTGCTTCTACCAATCCAGGCACTGCTGGGGCGATTAACATTGATCATCGAGCAATTCTTGATCATTGACCTCTGACTTTTGGTTGACAAGTATGAACCTGCAGATAATTGTAGGATATGTGGCTATTTGTGGATAATAATTACCACATTCCTATTGTAGGTGAGATGAATTTGTTTTCAGATGTATGCGTGAAAATGCATGATTATGGATCAGTGACAAGACAGGTATCTACTGTGGAACATTTTATAAATCAAATAATACAAAATAATATGTATACACATATATGGTATGAGGTTATAGTATCCCCCTGCCTGACACGTTAGCTCTGTAAAGTGCAGTATCTTGAAGACAGATTGAATAAGCCCCAATAATGATTGTTGGTAGTTGTAGTGGGTTTGATGGTATTGTATGATGGTGATATTACTAAGTGTGATGCATGAGGTCAGCTGTGAAGGCTCCTGAGATAAAATGTAGCTGTGAATTGTCAGAAGGCCCTTCTTGCTACCACTACGACCTCACACTTATCTTTTTTGTACTAATGAATGTGGCTACGTTAAATGTCTAGGGTAATGATATGTAATGTGTTGTGGTAGTTTACATACACACACACCGATATTTACTAAGTCTAATAATATTAATAAATGTTATAATACACTGAACTAACTCAAGTGTGTAAAAATTGGATAGTAATTTTCTTACATTTATTTGTTCTGAACCAAGGTTTTATTTTGGCCAGAACATATGAAAGGTTTAGCAATTATGAAAGAAATGCATGAATATTACATAATAAATGCAAGGTGGGTACATATATATGTTACTAGACCAGTTAATATTATTACTGTTTATAGTTTTAATCTATTTGGGAGAACATTTAATGGATGTGTTGTTGGGGTGGCCTCATCACTCCCTGTCTATGGTGACTACACATTGTCCAGTTATATGATGGAAATTTTATGGGTGTGTTAACAAATAAGTTGAGTTGGTGAATTCTCAGCAGACCAGACGCTCACGTAGCTTGAAGGTGTAGCTCTGGTGCTGAGATCTGGTGGCCCCACCTCTCCGTGCTTGGGGGCAATATCAGAAGTCTGGTGGCCCCACCTCTCCGTGCTTGGGGGCAATATCAGAAGTCTGGTGGCCCCACCTCTCCGTGCTTGGGGGCTATAATAGGCTGCTCTGACAAAATGTTACTGCACGGGTCCACTCTGGTAATATTCAACAACTCATTTGACACCGCATTGGTGCCAACTGAAACTCACAGCTCTGCAATCAAAGTATTAGTCATGTGTCAGAATTCCATCCTCTAACCATTTCTGGACACAACACTACACAACAACAACACCACATAGACGGGTCAGATCTTTCTGACCAAACAACACATCTTACCAAGTTGGTTTCACATAGGATAAGTTCTCCCAGACTACGTATTCTGAAATATGTTCATTAGTTTCCTGCCATAGAATAGGATAGGTGATATGTTCCACTGATCTCAACACTTGATCTGTCCTTCATAATCCTTGCTGGAGTTTATGTATTTTATTTGTCTCTAGACCCTGAACTGGGGCGGGGGGTCTAGAGCGAATCCTTACTTGTTGTAAGGGACAGATTATGCTATTGCAGTACCAAATCACTCGAAACCTTAAACAAATAGTAAAATGCACAAAGAAATAATTTCAGTCTTACCAGAATTATGAATATAGAACACAGTTAAATGCTAGCAAAACTCAGCTGAGCTGCTGGCCTTATGATGGCGTCCCTCTAAATATTTCAATAGCTTCTGGGAATTACACCACTTAATAATTCACTGTGTCTACTAGGACAACTTATAATGAATGGCACAAAATGCGCGTCTGAGCGCCGATAATATCTTCATCTATGGCCAATCACTGCCTTTTCTTTTTCAAATTCAAATATCCTACCAATAAGTCATTTCAGTCATACCTCAGTCAAGTATGCCTTATTGTCTGTTGGTCCGTCCGTCTCTACTTGCGTTTCACACAAAAAAAAACACTTGTTTTTTGAACCAACTCTGCCTTCCCCTACACAATTTTGCCTTTAAAGTTATTTTTAGCCACAATTCACCATCCCACCCCGTCTCTTCATTCCAACTAGATTTTAGCACTTGCGTCTTCAAGGCCACAATTTTTGAAAATTAGTGACATGTTTTATTTCAATGCAGACGTTCGCTGATATGAACAACACAGTCTTTTGTCAATATCTTTCTTATCATCTGTCCGTCTGTATAAATGAAAGCATATTATTTCACTGCTCAAGATGGGCCATCCGGCCAGCTAGGTTTTATATTCCTAACATTATTATTAAGAAAAGTTACTTTTCAAATATTTTCTAGAATCTTCTCATCACTGCATTCAAATAAACGGGCTAAGTTATCGCAAAAGCGTTTAAGAAATGACTGTGGCGTATAATATCCAAGGTCCCTTTTGTCGATTTCTTTACTTTATGTCAACTTGGGGAACGTGACTTATTCCTCCTTGCCCCACCAATTTGCGTCCTTTTAGCCTCGCTAGTTTCAAGCACGCGTTCAGTCAGACTTTTCCTTTTGATCTCCGTTCTCATCCCGTTCCGTTTTGCCTTCAAGTCTAACAATTTAATTTCCATGGCGGGTGATGTCCCGCGGCGTGGGCGATCATGTATTCTAGCAGCTTACGCATTAGTTTTTATCCCTACGCTGTATCATTGGAGATATTTTAACGTTGTATCACGGTTAATTTTGTGACAGTAGTCCTGAAAATAATTGTTATTAGTCGTGAAAAGGACTGTGCTAGCCCTGATATGGACTCAGTCACGGTGGTTATATTTCGGGTTCCAATCTTCAACAATGATACCAAGTAATCAATTAATATGCATGATACTTTCATAACATAGTTGTTGTTTTGATGAGTTGGTGGGTTGAGATCTGGCATTCAACATCTGATTATTGTTGCCTCTTCTCTTTCCATCTTGGTCTACCCTGTTCAACCTGAAAGTTGGTTATAATTGGGGTATTTAGTGTCATTTTATTTATTAATTTTGTTTTCAATTTAAATAACTGTTGTCTTTTGCAGTTGCTGATTTTTATTTATATTAGTATTTGTCAATTTTATTTTCTCTTTTGTATTGTTTCTAGATAACTATTGTCCTTTACACTTGGTTTTAATTTGTATTAGTATTTGTTCTTTTTGAGTTGTTGTCCCTTTTTTTTAATACCTTGTCTTTCCTTGTCCTATGAGTAGTTATTTTTTTTTGTTAATGCTTTGTTAGTTCTTGCTGCTTAATTTCTATTTAGTTGGATGGTTTTCCTGAAGTTCTAACCTTATATTTTTTTCCTTTGTTTTATGTATATATCTTTTAAGTATTGATTGGGCATCTCTTGGGGCATCTATACTTAAAACCTTATCACTTGTTAAGTCTATATTGTGATTTCTATAGTAAGTTTTTAATTCAAGCCTTTGTTGTTCATACTTTTTACAGTGGATCAGGTAGTGGTCTATGTCATTCTCTTCCTGACACTCTTGGCAGTGTGGTTCTTCTACCATGAAGTATGCTGCACCGAGTCGGAGACGCCACAGTTTTTTGTTCGATGGTATCTTTAATTCGTCTCTGACCTGGCATGTCCTCGTTGGTTCTTTCAGCAGTTTGAACGCGTGTCTGCCTTTTCTACTTTTCTTCCATGTTGTCTTCCATTCCTCGTTTATAGTTTCCTTCACTTGGCTCTTGATCTCTGACCTTCCCAGTCCTGCTTTTATATTGTTTTTACTTGTTCTTCCCTTCTTGGCGTTCTGGTCCGCCAACTCGTTGCCAGCTATACCTATGTGTGCTGGAACCCACACTAGCCTCACACTACATCCTCTGTTCTCTAGTGATGTATTAATTGCTAGAATTTCTTCCTTTATGTCTGGCCGGCTACATTTACCTGGGTGTTCTAGTGCTTGTAGTGATGATAGTGAGTCTGTAAATATCGTAACAGCTTCTGGTGGGTTATCTTCGATTATTTCTAGACTTTTAAGAATTGCTATCATCTCTGCAGTAAAAATCGATGCCCCTTCCGTTACACTGTAGTTCTTTTTTATTCCCCATTGTGGTATTACAACTCCGGCACCTAGTTGCCCACTATCACCCTTGGATCCATCAGTGTAGACGGCCAGACTTTGTTTAGTTAGTTGCCCTATGAACTTTCTACTTATCATTTTGGCTTCCTTATCTTCTATGTTTTGTTTGATCTTTTCAGTAAGTGAGTAGTCTATGATTGGTGTTTTTAGTTCCCATGGTGGTATTTTGCTTCTGTATTTATTACTATTTTCAATTGTGTTTGATAGTTCTTTGAACTGTATTAGGTCTTCTATAGTTCTCCACCCTGTTGGATATCTATCTTTATCTAAGGGGACGTCCCATACACTTGGTTGGTTTTTGACAAATGCTTTATGTGCTGGGTGGGTCACTTCTTGTGCTACTTTACTCCAATAATTTAATCTCAGTTCTTTCCGTCTTAGACCAAGGGGAGGTATGCCGAGAGCTACTTCTAGAGCTTCTACTGGTGTCGATATAAATGCACCTGTAATGGTTCTCATGGCTGCATTTTGAATCCTGTCCAGTTTTGCTTTGTTAGAAGCTGCAGCTGAGTCATAGACTATGCTGGCATAATCCAGTTTCCCTCTGATGAAAGACTTGTAGAACATAAGCATTATTTTATTGCTGGCCCCCCATCCATTACCTTTTACAATCCTTAGTATATTTAGGGGTCCCCTACAGCTTTCTACCAAATTGTCTATATGTTTATTATAGTTTAGTTGTTTATCTAAAGTTATGCCCAGAAATCTTGTTGTTGAGGAGGTACATATTTTCTGTCCTTTAATGGTTATATTGATTTTGTTATTTTTTTTTTAAATTTCCTTTGCTGAAAATCATACCTACTGTTTTGTTTACATTAATTTGGAAGCCCCAACTTTTCATCCACTCTGAAACTTTGTCTATTTGATTTTGAAGTTTTTTGTAAACATGGTCCAAGTTTTTTCCAGATCGCCAAATGGCACAGTCATCTGCAAATTGTGATACTGCATTCTTTATGTCATTAAATTCATCTGCTAAATCATTTACAGCTATAGTGAAAATTGAAGGAGAGATCACTGATCCTTGAGGAATCCCATTCTGTTGTTCATATATTTCTGACCTATCATTATTCACCTGTACAGCAAAATACCTGTCCTGTAAAAAGTTTTCTAGGTACCTATAGGTTTTACCATTAATGCCAATCTTTTTCATTTTGTAAAGAGCTCCATCTCGCCAGCATTCATCATATGCTCTAGCTACATCTAGAAAGACTGCCACTGTTTTCTCTTTCCTCTTGAACCCTAGCTTTACATCGTGTTCTAATCTTACAAGCTGGTCTACTGTACTCCTGTCTGCTCTAAACCCTGACTGGTTTGGGCTATATAACTGGTTTTTTTTCTAGGTAGAATTTAACTCTTTTATTCACAACAGTTTCCAGTATTTTACCTAGTTGTGATGTTAAGGAGATAGGCCTATATGAACTTACATCATGGGCTTCCTTATTGGGTTTTAGAATGGGTACTATCATAGCTACTTTCCATGCTTTTGGTATCTTTCCTAAGCTCCAGATTTTGTTATAAAGTGAAGTTATTATGTTTATAGTTCTTTTGGGTACTTTCTTAAGGATTTCATAACTAAGTATATCTTGCCCTGAGGCAGTATTAGATTTATCTTTTATTGCATTAGTTACTTCTTCCTCCGTTATATCAGCATCTAAATAGTTTGTTTCATCTATCTGGTCTGGTAGTTCTTTTAAAAACTGTATCCTAAGTCTTTCTCTTCTCTCATTTTTTCTTCTGTCCAAGGCTACTTTTTGCACTGACTTTATAGAAATACTCGGCAAGGGCATTAGCTTTTTCTTTATCTGTTTCTGCTCTCTTTGGTAGTTTGATTGTTGGCATTATTGTTTTCTTATTGTTCCCTTTGATTGCCTTAAGCTTTCTCCATACTTCTCTAATTTGAGTGCTAGGTTTAAGTGACTGACAAAACTCCTTCCAGTTAGTTTCTTTGGCTTTGAATATTATTCTGTTAGATTCATTCCTAATAAGTTTATACTTATCATAGTTTTCTTCTGTTCTGTTATTTCTATATTTTTGTAAGGCCCTTTTTCTTCTCTCATGAATTTCTGCACAGCTTTTATTCCACCAGGCAACTGGTTCTTTATTCCATTGAGTTTCTCTTTTCTTATTAATGTTATTTTTTTGTTTAAGGTGTTGTGGCATATTTTTATTTGGTATATACTTTATTGCTATTTTCAGAATTTCATTGGTCAGTGTTTCTGCCCACAAGTCAGTATCATCTGATTCCATGTCTTTATATTCCATCACCTCCAGCTCTGATTGGAAAGCTTCCCAGTTTGCTTTTTTATAGTTGAAGGTAGGTTTCTCTGGTTCTGGGTTTGGAATGACATTTTCATGCATGGTTATTACAATGGGCAGATGATCTGAGTTTGTGTCTTGTAACACTTCCCAATTTACATTCGCTAGGTTGTTAGTTGCTATACTTATGTCTATTGCTGAGTCTGCCCTATTAGCTTGTGGATTAATTCTTGTTGCAGATCCATCATTTAGTATTAGTAGTTCATTGTTTTCTATGAAGTCAAGTAGGCATTTTCCTGCATTATCTGTATGTTGTCCACCCCAAGCACAATGATGGGAATTAAAATCGCCTACTATGATTGTTTTGGGGCCTAGTCTGGTGCTTATGGCTAGTATTTCTTCATCTTTAATTATGCCATCTTTAGCATATACATTTAGAATTGTTAGATTGTTTGGTTCAGCTGCTATAGTAACCTGGATACCTTCTATATTGGTTGTATTAAAAACTTCCCAGTCTATGATTTTAAATTTTTCGCTAACTAAGACTGCGACACCACCTCCTCTACCTTCTTTCCTATCGTGTCTAAGTATCTTAAAGCCCTTACAACTATATCTACTATTTGGGTTTAAATGGGTCTCTTGAAGAGCATATATATCAGTAGTTAATCCTGTCTCTGATAGTAGGGGTGCAAAATTCTTTTTGATACCCCTACAATTCCACTGTATAATTTTAAATCTTTCTAAATTGAATTTTAACATCATCTATTATCCCTTTTATTTTGGTTAACTATCAATTTGCTCTTAATCTGTATTCCCTGCACTCGTGGACCCATCATCAATCAAGTTCTCTAGAAAAGCCTTATTAAAACTTATCATTGTATCCGTAACTTTTTCTGTTATGTATGGTAAAAGTGCATCAACGTGTTCTTTGATAGAGCTAGTTTCTTCTAGGTTGACCACTTTCCTATTTTCATCTAATGCTACATTCCCTTCTCTCCCCTTGTTGATCTCCTGCCTTTCACTTTCCATTCTTTTTAGTATTATTTCACTTTCTTCTTTTTAGTTCGGAAAGTTTGACTAGCATTATTTCATTTTCTTCTTTCAGTGCAGTCAGTTTAGCCACATCCTGGGTAATTTGGAACTGTATGGCTTTCACTTCTTGTAGCAATGCCTCTGCACTTTTCAGTGAATTCACATTTTCCAGAGTTGTAGCTGACCTGTCTGGCTTGCTGCTTTCTTTTGTTTTGTTAGTTATTTTCTGTTCTTTTGACTGCTGCGTTTTAATAGTTTTAATTTCTTCTTTAAGAGATTTTATTTCTTCTACAACTTTACTGTTTGTGTTTTTTGTGCTTTCTTTTATTTCTTTAATTACTGTTTTAAATGGTGTTCTTGTTATGATGGATTCTTTTAGTGCTTGTTTGGTTTGCTGGTACACTGGACAGCCCTGATACCTGGCACTGTGGTTCCCTTTGCAATTGGAACACTTTCTGTTCCCATTCGCCTTTTTGTAGTCGGTATCTGCCTTTGCCTTTTCACACTGTGTAGAGGGGTGGTTACTGGAGCAGTACCGACAAACTGTTCTCCCCTTACAATTGTTCCTTCCATGGCCGAATTTCAGACAGTTGGAGCACTGTAGCACAGGGGGAATGTAAGCTTCGGTGTGCTTCTTGGTTTTCCCAAATAGTAGTGTTTTAGGGGTTTCCCTCCCTTCTGCCGTTATTATAACCACTGGGGTTACAATGCTCCCTTTCACCATTATTCTGTCCACATGTACCAACTTTATGTCTGGGTTCTGTTTTGCGATGCTGTTCATAACTTCCTCGCTTGAAAGGTTAATGTTTATCCCTTTTAACACACACCTATTGGTCTCTTTTGCCAGCTCTATCTTTACTTTTATGTCGTGTGCCAGAGTCACTGTTTTTGCTTCTACTTTGAGTTCCTCTAACATCTCTTTTATTCTGTCGCTCTGATTTGGGGTAATTATTATGCCAAAATGGGTTTTTGAAATTTTGGCTATCGCCTTTTTGCCTAACACAGGATCAAGGATTTTTATAATTTTGTCTTCATCTAGTGCCTTGATCTTGACAGTGTCACCAGCTACTTGTGTTATCTTTAACCGACATATGTTTACTACATCTTTATTTTGGGAAACTGCCTGGGATGCTTTATGTCTTGAGTCTTCTTTGGTACTTTCATTGCTATTTTTTTGGTTAGAAATTTCTTCTATGGGGGCCTGACTATTCTCTTCTAGTTTATCGTGCCTGGTGTCCCTATCTTTGTTTTTAACTGTTTCTGCCCACGTTTTGCCTTCACCTGACTGTGATCTAGTTAGGACTACAGGTGCCATGTTTGGTTATGAGCTATGTCCTAATTTCCTATTTGAATTTCTTTACTTATTGTTCTTTCCTATTTCTTTTAGCTCCCTTTCTTTTATTTTGTTATTATTAATTTAATTATTTTATTGTGCTATCTTGTTCTTATTCTTAGAAGTTTGGTCCAAATCTTTCGATCTGGTAAATCTAAAATTCCCTTAACCACTAATATTTATTATTAATAATTGATTAACACTACTAGGATCTATGATTACAGTTTAGGATGATTCAACTTTTTGCTATTTTCTGATGAGTTAAGTAAAGTAAAAATGTCTACCGTACCACGCAATGGAAAGCACGTGGCGCCTGGGCCTATTAAAATTTATTTGTTTCTTTTTAATTTATGGCTATTCCTATTTTATATTATCACTCCTAGCCAGTATCAAGCAATCAACAATTATACTAACCGCTTAAATTGTATACAAAATAGAAACAGCAAATAAATTAAATTCAACTTATCTGGTTTGTATTTCTCACGGTTGTGTGCGAACGCTGCGTGCTCAAGGCGAGATGGACACGTTCTGTGTGTATGTAATGCAGCTGGTTGTGGTGAATTTGACATCATTTTCGACCGCCCTTATATTTGGTGCTTCCGGACGTACAGGAAACAAGGCTCGCAACTCCAGCAAACTTCCCAAAATAGTTGTAACTCCGGGGGGTTTGTGCTAGATGGGTTTCAAACCTTGGTCTCGTGCATTGCACCTTTCTCAGTTCAAGCCTTTAGAGTTATATATTTCCATTCTCCGTGAGTTGACCTTTATATCCATATGTTGTCTTCCTATATCGGCCGTGTTAACGATTTTATCTTGAATTTTAAATAGGAAAAACACAGGATTTCTCAATGCACGGACACTTATTCTTGCAAAATTCTTCACAACTGCTTACTCCCTTCTAATTTCCTTGTACCTACGTATAAATGAAGATATTCCCGTCAAAAGGAGACCATTCACATCCTTGTCTGTCAATCCGTTCTCCTTCCCGATCTCTAATTCTAACCATGTTTTCGGACGATTTATTCATTATTACGCATTCGCCGACGTCGTTCTATCTGTCCGCGGGAAACCCCTTTTCTGATTTGCTGCCCTAGATACACACAGGAAAATACCCCTGCATTCCTTTGTTTGGGCTAGTACACTTGTGTCCCACTTTCCGGTCTTCATACATTTAACTAGGCATTTGCGTAACATGCTACAGGTGGTATAACACCAGAAATGGTTAAGTACATGGGAGCAGCAGGCGACCTATTATTCTTGAGGATCCTACAGACAACGTGGTGCAAAAAGACCATAACAAAGGATTGGGAGATTGCCATCATAACACCGATTGTCAAAAAGGGTGACAATCGACAATGTGGAAACCATAGAGGCATATCCCTTCTCAGTGTCCCTGGTAAAATCTACTCTAGAATCCTGGAGCAGAGACTCAGACGCCTAGCTGAGCTACAGTTGGATGAGGTCCAGTGTGGATTCCGAGCAAACCGAAGTACTCAAGACCTAATCTTTACACTCATACAGCTGAGTGAAAAGGCCCTTGAGTATAAGAGTGTGATCCATCTTTGTTTCATAGATCTGGAAAAGGCGTTTGACAGGGTCCCCTGGAGCAAACTTTGGGACTGTTTGGCAAGGAAGAACATTCCAGCACCTCTGATACATGCTATACAGAGCTTCTACAAGTCTTGCAGAAATTATGTGAGGACAGCAAACTGTAAGTCAGAAGAGTTCGGGATCAGCACTGGCGTAAGACAAGGTGATATCCTGTCACCTTATCTTTTCATACTCCTCATGGACGATGTCATCAAGGCATGTAAGGAGAGAACAAGAAAGTATTCAGTGGGGTACTGGAAGATGAGACAGGTCTGTATTTCAGAGCTGGCATTTGCTGATGATGTTGCCCTGATTGCTAAATCAGAGGCACATCTCCAATCCTACCTGCAAGTCTGGATGGAAGAGCTGGAGAAGAGAGGGATGGTCATACGTAGCTCTAAAACAACAACCATGGTGATATCACGAGAGGAAAGAAGACTTCAGATTAAGCTGGGAGAACAGGTCCTGGAGCAGGTTGACCACTTTAAATACCTTGGAGCTGTTATAGACCGGAAGGGAGGCATCAAAGAAGAGTTGGCCACTCGAAAAGCAGCAAATGGGAGACTTTTTCAGGCCATAAATCGAGGATTCCTCAGCAAGAGAGAAGTTGGTAAGAAAACAAAGATGGCTGAATACCGCTCCACCTATGTCCCAGTCTTGACGTATGGATGCGAGTCATGGGCAATGACTACAACTCACAAAAGCCATATCCAGACCTCAGAAATGAGGTATTTGATGAAGGTGGTTGAAATAACATGAAGAGACATGGTCCGCAACCAGTCCAGGCCTAAAATCCTACCTACTGCAGACCCAAGTAGAACAGTCCCAACTAAGATGGTTTGGCTATGTCTGCAGAATGGGAGAAAATAGGCTACCACGACAAGCATGGGAAACTAAAGGCCAGGGATCCAGACCTCCAGGACGACCCAGAGTCCGCTGGGAGGACAACATTAGACAATCTTTAAAGGACCGAGGACTAGAATGGAACCAGGCCAGGAGGAAGACGGCCGATAGGATAGTCTGGCGCTCTCTCTTCCAAACCTCTACACCTCACGGTAGAAGGGAAACGACCAAGTAAGTAAGCTATGTTACCGGCATGATTTGTTTTCGATTCCCATGTAACCTGCAGGAATCTTATTTTTGCATTCCCATCCCATATAACTTGCAGAACGGGATATTTTTTTCATGTTCACGTAACCTGCAGGATTCTTTTTTCCATTCCATGTAACCTGCGTTATCTGGCTCTAAGGAACTCTTTCCTTTTCAGTTGTAGTTGATGTCAAGGTTAAATATACTTTCTCACGTTGGTTGCATGAGGATCAATCTAGCATGATTTTGCAGGTGTAAATAACTCAGACATTATTTGAGAAAGATCATGTAAGAGGACTTTGAAAACGAACATCCGTTGACTATTTCATAGGTAACAATAGCTACATAGTGTTGGTATTACCTTGTTAATTATTTCTAGTGGGGCACATATAACATCACTACGTTATTATTGTATCATTACTTGAGACTTATGCAAGATCATTGCAGATATGTCTGAAGAAAACCTAATTCCAAGAAGAGCATGCAGTTTTGAAGAGTTCGACTATAGGAACCTTATTATTTGAGCAACACATAATGTTTTGAGGAGATTAATGATGCGGTGAACATTCATAAGTAAATAAGTAAATAAATAAATGTAATTAACAGGTACTCGTTGGATGGGTGCTCTTGCTGCGAGTCTGTCAGCTCTATCATTACCACATACCCCTGCATGACGAGGACAGTAGATCAACACCAGTTCTTGTAGACTCGAAGCTTTATTTGGTCTATACTTGCTGATAGGAAAGTTATATTAGTGATTGCGTCTTTAAAACAATCTGGGTCGTCCACGGGTCCTATACCATAATTGTATGAGTGTCACGAGAAAGATCAGACCTCAGCCAGTAATGCACTTTTTTGGGGGTGCAAAATTGGCTCAGCGTCCATTCACGATGTACTGTCACAGCAAGGCGATGACGCCGTCTGGTTGGTCCTAGGTTCGATTCTTGGCAAGCCTATCACTCATATTTTCTTTCCTGTTGTCTAGTGCCACCCTTTATGTCCAACGAGTACCTGTTAATTACCTTTATTTATTTATTTACTTATTTATTTACTATCCACAGGACTCAGGTTTCCTTCATTATTTATTTAAGGGTGAACATTCAACAGCTTATGCTTGTGCCTGTATATATACGAGTATATATTTTACTGACACTCATCGAACGTCATCGTTCTTTCTCATTACAGTTCATGGAATTGTTATTTGGAGAAGAGGGTGTTTCACAAATTTTACGCCTCATGGTTTACTATCTGTGACAGCCTGTATATAGTGAAAACAACACTTGTATGGCGACAGCCTATGCAATTCACTATGCAACGCCTTCTCGGCGAAATTTACACATTGTTATTGTTATTGTTGAACAGAATCGACATCATTGCACTCCGGGCAAATCCATAGGTGCTCAGTCTCCCTCAGTATATGTCGAAGAGTGTGAATACTAACTGTTACCGTAGCTTTCTGGTTGTTTACACGACGGATGCATACTCTCATACGTCCATCACTGCTAGCCTTACGTTTGATGCCATATTCCAACATACTTAACCTTAACAGTCTTAACCTTGATGATTCATCTATTGCAGTGTTATTCTCTAACAGCTGATCATTAATTGTTCTCAGTATCTCTCCCTTGTCCATATCCAGTATCCCCACTGTGGGTGCTCTTGCTGCGGGTCTGTCAGCACTATCATTACCACATACCCCTGCATGATCAGGACAGTAGATCAACACCAGCTGTTGTAGACTCGAAGCTTCTATGAATGTTTTCCATTCATGCCGCACCAACCACTTTGAACCTTTCAAAGCATGGACCGAGAGTCTGAAACAATGACTGCCTTTGTGAATGACGTTTCAGATATCCACCTTAAGGCTGCAGTGACTGCCTCTACCTCCATTCTCATGCTGGAAGTTGTTATCTTTGTCACATATGGAAATAGTGCAGCCTTCTTCGTTCACTTTCTAGTTTATATTTTTTTTTTGGTGCTACATGAACGAAGGATTCACTAGTGCAATTAACACGTGAGCCGTTTGGCAATTAAGCACGGTGGAACAGAGAGAGCGCGGAGCATGGCGTAATAGATTCTTTGATCAGCAACAATGTTAAGTCTGAGACGGACCTTGGATTGTAAAACTTTCAGGGGAATTAAGTGCGTAGCTGATATTTGGCAAGGCGGAGATGATGAAAGTCAAGCCAGAGAGGTTATCGGCGGCAGAGGTGGTAAAATTACCTTTGATTCAAGAATCGAACGGCAAATGGGCTCGGGTCTGGCAGTAGGTGTGACTTTCGCATTAAAGAGCGATAGAACGGAATTTACGGATATATACCATGTGTTAAGTCATATTTTAATTAAGGGGAGTTAAGTGTTTAAGACTCGTATGTACGGGTCGGATTTTTGTACACACACTTTTTGAACACAGCTCTTTTGACTAGCTGTTAGTTTGCTTTTTTAAAAATAGGATAAAGAAACTGTCGAACGTTCTATGAATTAGTTTTGGGGGGAAAGGCGGATGAATTATGCTCACATCTCAAGCTGCGAGTTTGCGCTTGAATGAATTTGGTACTGAGCTGTTTTAAGCAGCTGATTTTTCGTGACAGTATTTGGCTGGCAGAGCTTGAAAATGGACGCTTTACCATTTTTGCTAGTGTGTTCCAGCATATATTCTTTTTGTGAAAGGAATATTTGATAATTGTAGAGTGTACTTTATTGAGGATATTATGAGGCCACGGATTGTACAGGCCATTATTCCATATCCATATTCTGTGATGGATTGTTTTTGCAGTTAGATAGTGTGTTGAAGAGAATGTTGTTTTCTCCCAGGGAACTTTTTATTCAAAGCCACGGATCTCGCTGGCTTGTTAATGCATTGTATTCATATTGATTCAAAGTCATGGACTATTGGGAACTGGAATGATATTTTTGCTGTACTATTATGAGATGAAATATGTGCTGCTATGTCCTGCAGCCTATTCACCTATTTGCTGATTCATGTTTCCTCATGGATATTTTGTGCTTAAGGCCCATGATTTGCTGTGGTGGTTTATGCAACCGTTGTTATGGATTTACTTACATGTTGCTTCATGAGTATGCTGTGAATTGTCTTGCTATGATGTCTACGTGACCGTCTCGTCAATAAACTGTATAACTGTTGCGGTCATTTTTGATGGAGTTTCAAACATCGATCTATTGGTTGTAGGTTTTTCACCCTAGTCAAAGTTTAGTAACTATGTCTTGACTTTGCTGTGTCAGGTTGATTAGGGGTTATCTCCCTTGTTTGTTCATTCATTGTGTTTGACCTTTTGGGTCAAAGGTAAAACAGTTCTGGGCTATATGCGATGCGCAGTGGAGAGCGCGAAATTAGACTTCCGTCTTGTTGAGTTGCTATCTGGCTTCTGTGGAACGATGTATGTCCATTGTACTCTGGGGAAGGAAAATCTTCGAAGTGACTGTGTTGGCAGTTTTCCTCCCAGTGATTTTCTGTGCGTCAGGAAGGACGACAGTGTTATTATTGTGTTCTGAGGATTCGTTTCAAGGTAACACCGACTTTGCCATTATTATGTATTCGGTGACAGAATTTGGTAAAGGCTTACCTAGCTGTGAGAACAGTTCACGATTCCTGTAAAGCAGAACTTATACTTGCGCTCAAGGTAGCTATTCAAGACTATTTGTCTTATATGATCAGAAGTCCAGTGATGAAGTTATATATGGTGGAAACTGTAGGTTGGCGGTATATCTACATAAACATTAAAGCATGATTCATGCAACCTGCTTAATGAAGAATGCACAGCTGACGTCATCGTCAGGTCTGTGTAATGGCAACTATTCTACGGCATGTACCGACATGATTGACGTGTTGTGCCAAGGTATACGACGGCCCTAGTAATAGGATTACTTGAGTGAAGGGCTCGTCTTTTGTATGACGGAGTTATCAAGGTATCTGACGCGTTCAGTCGGAGATACCAAAAGCGGCATTATGAACAGTACATGAAAAGAAATATAACACTATTGACATGCATACATATATGAATGTTCACCAGCCAGAATGACTGATATGTACCAAGCGATTTCCATTGACATGATGTACATGAACTTGTTTACATTGACTGTTCCTGTGTGATTCTACATGTTAGTCCTGTCAATAAATGTATGAACCATCACAAGTAGTTCCAACCATCATTGACTGTAGTACGAGTGTGACTGGGTGTTTGTACAACTACATATGAGCCTAAACACATTCGCGTCTCTGCACACCCATGTCTCTTCATCCTCATCTGCAACACGCAGAAACAAACCAGCTAAGGAGCAGGAAAAATCAAGTAACATTCCTGGTAGGCCAAGTCCGTGGGCTTTACTGCTTCAGTTTTGGTTGATGCTACAGATTGAAACGATCGAAGTTTACATCTGATGATACACATCCGTAGTACTCTACATTTTCAAATTTTGGCTACACAGGACAGCAGAATTAGGTCATTGACTGTTGACCCACATAAACAGTGTTGGCATCTAGGCAATATTGCTACGTGGACCACAGCTGCACACAAGTCAAGTCCTTTTGTAAACAGTACCGCTGGTTGTTTACCGTTTCAGGCAACAGACTTTTCAACATCTGTACATTCAAGTCACATAGTTCGAAGTCAAATTTTTTGTGAACAGTGCCGTGTACGAACTTTTGGTTGAGTCTCAACTATTCATCGAGAAGGTCATAGTGACATTATGTTCCTGGAGACCACTATATGTTATTGTGGATCGAACAATCATTGCGCGCTTGACATTATACTCCATTGTTGACAAAGAACAAGAGAGTTACTGTATTGTAATTTGTAACTAAAATTTGTTTGCAACACATTCTATTATATGCAATGTTATATGTTATTTGTAATATTGTGGTGTATTTTTTCTGTTGTTTTCAGCGGGCCGGTTGGGTAAGGTGACTCCTTTAGATAAATACCACGTAATAGAGGTTATCTATTGAGAGCGTTTTCTTTAGGGACTGCAAATTTCCTTAATTGGGATTTGCTAGCGACAATTGTTGCTGTTTACGTTTAGCTGTGACGACATAAGTTAGTGTTGTTTTCGTTATTTTTCCATTCTTTGATTTTCGATTTGTTTTGTTTGTATCTGTTCGTCTGTCCTTCCTTCCGTTTATTTCTTTACACCTTTTTGTTTATAACAGTGTTCCATTTGTCTTGTTTACTTTTCGCAGTCATCTTTACACATTTTTGTAACATTTTCCTTAGTTTCGCTGTATTGTTTAGTTGACTTCTGCGAACGTTTTCGGCTGTTGTTCTGTATCCTTGCCTTTGTATTTATTATTGTCATACACAGTCTACATACATATACTTGGTCATGTATTATTATTGTCGTTATTAATATGATACACTATTCATATTGAGAGTATTGATAGAATATTATTATAAAGAAATAAGGTAACCATACAAAGTCTTTAACAAAGACTTGTCTCTCGAAGAGAGTGAAATAAACTGAACTGAGTATACAAGTCTAACATTGAAGACTTGTCTCCCATTAAAGTGGGATAAGATAATTTAATTAATTTTTCATGTTACTGATCTCATTAGATAGAATGTCTACACTTCATTGAACAAGGGAAAGTCCTTGGGAAGACACTATTCATATTGAGTGTATTGATAGAATATTATTATAAAGAAATAAGGTAACCATACAAAGTCTTTAACAAAGACTTGTCTCTCGAAGAGAGTGAAATAAACTGAACTGAGTATACAAGTCTAACATTGAAGACTTGTCTCCCATTAAAGTGGGATAAGATAATTTAATTAATTTTTCAGGTTACTGATCTCATTAGATAGAATGTCTACACTTCATTGAACAAGGGAAAGTCCTTGGGAAGACAGGTGACAAGTTAGAAGAATTTGCAACTGCTCAATACGCCATAGCATTGAAGTCAGAAGAAAAGAGACAAAAAGAGGAAAATAAATTGAAAGCAGAATCTGAGAATTTAAGATTGCAGATGCAAGCTGAACAAAAGAAGATAGATGCTGAGAATTTAAAATTGCAGATGCAAGCTGAACAAAAGAAGATAGATGCTGAGAATTTAAGGTTGCAAATGCAAGCTGATGAAAGAAAATTCCAGATGGAAATGGAAAAACAAAAAAAATGCTGCAGAGGAAAGAAAACTTCAAGCAGAAGAAAGAAAACTTCAAGCTGCTGCAGAGGAAAGAAAACTTCAATTTCAGGCTGAGGCTGAAAATAGAAGATTGGATAGGGAAGCCGAGGAAAGGAAACAGAAAATGGAACATGAGGAAAGACTCGCAACTTTGGAATTAGAGAAATTGAAAGTGACAAATATGGGTGTTCATCAAGCAACTTCGGATACAACAAATGAGAGATCTAGTAAGATCAAATTACCTCATTTCAATCCTTTAAAGGACGATATAACTGATTATCTTGATAGATTCTAATTTTTATGTGGTACGCATAAGATAAAAAAGGAAAAATATGTCGAACAACTGATGGAATTTTTTACAGGTGAAACTGTGACTACTCTTATGACAATAGAAGGACATAACAAAACTAATTATGATGTTGTCAGAGCAGCATTGCTAAAAAAATATCAATTAAAAGAAGAAGACTATCGTCTTCGTTTTAGGACAATGTTGCCAGAAAATGGAGTAGATTTCTCTGATTTTGTTACAAAGATACGTCGTACATTTACACGATGGGTTGAGTTGTCTCAAACTGAGAAAACATATGAAGAATATGACGAATGAATATACAAACCGGGATTCAAACCGGAATGATGATAATCGGGGAAATGATAATCGCGGTAGACCTAGATATAACAAAAGAAAAGCTTTCCAACAGGCAAACTCTGCACAACAAGAGTTTAATGGAGCCTGTAATCAAGTAAATGATAGTGGGAACTCTAATGCTATCACTGGTTGTGCTTTCGATTTTGGGAGAGCAACTGAATGCCCTCAATGCTCAACATTGTTCGAGCGATCGTCTGTATCTACCTTAATTTGTGGTCACCCTCTTCCCGCTCTTCCTGCTACAGTTGCGCATGATGGGAGAGGATCTCTCATCTTGCATAAAGGTCTAGTGAATGATAGGCTAGTCTCAGTGCTTTTTTATTCTGGTTGCACTACTGTCGGGGTTAGGCAGTCTCTGATAGATCCTCTCTGTTATACGGGAAAGGTGGTCAAATGTGTTACGTTTGGTGGTACCATGGAAAAATATCCTACTGCTATCATTAGCATTGACACTCCTTTCTTTACAGGAGATGTCCACGCGTGTCTTCTTCCTAATCCTATTTCGGATCTTATAATTGGTCGTATTCATGGGGTTAAGGAATGTACCCCGCAACAAATTTCTATTTGGGAGGAACAAAATATCCAAGCGGTCAATGCGGTGGTAACAAGAGCCCAAGCTCTTATCCCTCCAACTTCATCTGATGATAGTAATGGAAGTGATAGCCAAGATGATCACTTGGTGATTTCGCATGACACGTTTGTTAAACGACAAGAAGAGGATCCTTCTTTAAAGAAATTCTTCCTTCTCGCAAAGAAAGGTGATCCTAATCAGAATACGAATCACAGATCGTATATCACTATGAAGAATGGTATATTGGTACGAATGGTACAACACTCGGACAAGTCTATGCATTCGCAAATTCTTGTGCCTAAGTGTATGAGAGCCTTAATTCTTTAACATGCACACGATTCTCAGTGTGCTGGACATATGGGTTTTTCCAGAACTAAGACTAGAGTCCTTGCGTCTTTCTTTTGGCCATTCGTGAACAAAGACATACGAATTTCTTGCCGGTCTTGCAAAATTTGCCAAGAGGTCAAGTCTAGAGGTCCAAGACATGCTGCACCTATTCAGGCCGCAGTTTTTTCTTCTTCGGCCGTTTCAGAAAATGGCAATAGACATTATTGGCCCATTTAAGATTAAGTCAGCCAGAGGACATCAATTTATCCTTACTTGCGTTGACATGTGCACTCGTTGGCCAGAGGCTATTCCTCTTAAAAGCATATCAACTGTCGATATCGCAGATGCTCTTTGGCTCATATTTTCTCGGCTGGGATTTCCTGGAGAAATACTATCAGACCACGGCACTCAATTGATATCGGACACTATGTCTCAGGTGATGGCTACTCTGGACATTAAAAGATCTCTCAGTAGTATTTATCATCCAATGTCCAATGGATTGGTTGAACGTCTTAATAGGACACTAAAGAACTTACTAGGCAAGATAACGGAGGATCATCCTGATGATTTGGACAGGGTCCTTCCTGCAGCTCTCTTTGCTTATAGAGAGGTTCCCAACGAGCATACAGGATTTTCTCCTTTTGAACTTTTTCTTTGGCGCGCAACCGCGCGGTCCTATGTCCTTGCTACACGATCTGATCACTGCCGATAATATTGACGATGATACACAATCGTCATATGAGTATGTTATTGCTCTTAGGGAGAAAATTATCGAATCATGCAGGTTAGCTACTTCATCATCAGAATTCGCTAAAGAAAAGGCTAGGCGATTCGCTAATAAGAAAAAACGCCTACGTCAACTTTGTCATGGAGACAAAGCGTTTGTCTTACTTCCCACGAGGGAAAATAGACTTCTCATTTCTTGGAAAGGTCCATACACTATAGTCTCTAAAATTTCAGATGTCGACTATATTGTCGATGTTGATGGAAGGCATAAAACCTTCCATATAAATATGCTTACTGAATTTATTGAACGACCAGACTATTTACAGCCTATTTTCCAGGCGACGGACTATT
Organism: Oreohelix idahoensis; assembly: GCA_024509875.1. Lineage (NCBI taxonomy): Eukaryota > Metazoa > Mollusca > Gastropoda > Stylommatophora > Oreohelicidae > Oreohelix > Oreohelix idahoensis. Next base: position 31,482 of record JAMPIV010018776.1, on the reverse strand, counting down.
CTCGAGTCCAACATGGTCATATCTCATCCCTGTCTGTTATACAGGATGAGGAAACTACTTTTTTTGACGTTAACTTACCTCTTCCCGTTGTTCCACTTAATTCTACGGAATCATGGAAAAACGTTACCGTCTCTTCGAACTTGTCTTTTGAGGACCAACGTCAAGTATCTTCTACGCTACAATCATTTCAGGATGTCCTTACCGACATTCCTGGACACACAGATGTCATAGAACATGACATCATACTTACTGATCGTAATCCGATCAGAGTAAGACCATACCCAATACCTATTCATTTTCAAGCACAAGTCGAGAAAGAATTGGATGAAATGATTCAACTGAAAATAATTGAACCATTGTTGAAGGCGATCTTCTCTGTTGTTCTGGAACATTCAATTTGACAACAATGTTCCATATAATGTCAATAAAGTGGTTATAATTTCTGGCCATGTTAGTTGAGTTCTTATATGGTTTCATTCAATATTTTCATCGTGTCAATTGGTGTTGCTTTACGCGAATGCGGGGTGGGGTAGAAAACGTGTGAGCAAACATTTGAAAGTTGCAATTATATTGAACTTGTAATTCCATTGACTTGATAAGTCGGTTCATTGAGTCCACAAATATTTAATACAGTTTACACGTCAAGACGATTCATGCATGTTGATCACAAAAGTACATATTATAACTTGAAAATATATGGCATATATATATGTAGATATCCTATCAGTCCTTGTCCAATAATCAAATTACTGTATGCAGATTGTCATAGCTGTATGCACGCGCGGTTGGGGTTTTCCAACGGCCGACAGTGAGTCTATGAGTCTGGCAAAATCAAATACTATGGACTGTAATTCATCCTTCCTTAATTTTCACTTTCGTACTGACCTTTAATCATTTCAAATCTTCGTAATAGCAATGGACTGACCCATGTCCGTACTTGCATAAAATATATCTGTATGGCAATACCATGCCCAACATTGGAAGGAAAGTCAGACGCGTCTTAACAGCTTGACGGTCAATGTAAAAAGGGTAGCGTTTCTTAGTTACCGACTGTGTCCTAAACAACGCTATACACGTCATAATCGATCGTGTATGAAGCGTTCAGTAATTGAAACATCTATCGCAATATATTAAATGTCTTAACCTTTACAATTGCACGTCTGGTAACCTTTAGCAGACGGCGTTAATATCATATACCGTAACAATTCCCTGTACACCGGGGAAAAAAAAATCGATAGATTTTTTTTCAATATCTATCCGACTTAACAATTTTTCAAAAAAATTTAACACAATTGTGACATATGGCCGACGATGTTCTGAGTAGAACCGTGTTGCGGTCGTGTCAACTAACTATTTGTAATAGTCATCTAATCATAAATCACATTATATATCAATATTATACATATCATTATATCAACTAAATAAATGTCCAATGTTAATAGTGAATGAGAAAATTAAATTAAAGTAAGGTCTGTCGTATTAGTATGTCATATAGGAATTAATTTGACTAATTAAAATTAAATTAATTAATTAAACTAAGAGTTAAATTATTAAGGTTCTAATGTAACGCGATGTTATGAGAGAAGAAAAGACAAACTAAGTGAGAAGAAATAGAAAGAAATTCGAATATAAGTTTTAACTTAATTGTGTGTGTTAAGTGTTAGTGAATAATAACTATCTAATTTAACTAACTAAATAATGTATAGGTACATTAAAAAAAAAATATTAATCTAATACTTGTGTGAGATTTATTTTCTCTTTTCATAATTTCTTCTTTTAGTATTTCGTTCTCTTTTTTTTTTTTTTTTTGTTCTTTCATTTCATTTTTTTTCTCACATTTCATTTTATTGATAATAATTCAATTAAGAAGTTAAGTTAACTAATTAATTAGTATAGGATATGATGATCCATCCGTAGTCTTGATCCTGATGAATTCTTTTAGGCAAAAATGTTCAAACGTTTACGTTGGAAAGAAATGTCATTTATCCTAGCATCCAAGAATTAAGTATACACAGGAACATCAGTTCGGTTTGTCGTCAGACATAAATCCATGATTGTTCAAAGAGTATTCATATCTCGTGTATGGACGTTAGACGAAGTTTGAATGTCTATATATACCTTGATTGTCTTTTAATTCAATTCTGTGATGCATATAGTGTATATAAAGTTTAAATTGAAGGCAAGGTTAGTTCCTTTATAGTTGATACTTCGTTCAATCCAATGTAGTGCTGATTGAAATAGTTTAAGAGTGTCAATGTTGATTATTCGTCGTCAATAGGATTACGTGACAATGCATCTGCCACACAATTTTCAGTGCCAGGAATATGTTCAATGGAGAACTCGAATGGCTGTAGGATGATTGAATATCTGGCAAGTTTCTGGCTTGTATGATTTGATCGACGCAAGGATGCTACAGCACGTTGGTCCGTCTGTATGGTGAAGGGAGCACCGAGGAGGAACTTCTCAAGTTTCGTTATTGCCCAGATCACAGATAAAAGTTCCTTGTCGACTGTTGAATACTTCGTTTCTGCCGGCTTCAGCTTTCTTGAAATGTATAACGTAGGATGTAGAATGCCATCATGGTTCTGGAGCAGGCATGCACCAATGCCGTAGTTACTAGCATCTGTTCGTAAGAAAAATCTTTTGGAAGCATCGGGAAGTCTTAAAATTGGTTCATGCGAGAACAAATTTATAATTTTGTTGAAAGTTTCATTGCATGTACCAGTCCATGTCACCTTCACCGGCATATCTTTTTTTAACAATGAAGACAATACAGCCGTGATGGATGACAAGTTTGGTATGAATCTACTGTAATATTGAACAAGTCCTAACAAACTCCTGACCTGTTTCTTCGTCTGAGGAACTGCTATGTTTAGAATTTTGGAGACTGTACTAGGTAAAGTTCGGATATATCCCGATCCAATGATATGTCCCAAAAAGGTTATCTCATTACACGCGATTTGCACCTTTGTAGGTTTAGCAGTTAGATGATAATTCCTTAGAGTGTCAAAAACATATCTAAGTCCCGAAACATGTTCCTCAAACGACGAACTAAACAAGCAATGTCGTCAATATATGTAATAACGTCTGGTCTACCTGATAAAATTTGTCGCATCAGGCGAATGAAGGTAGCTGGCGCATTAACAAGCCCAAAAGGCATCACATTCCACTGGTATAGACCTTGTGGAGTGGAAAATGCGGTGTAGTACTTAGCCTTTTCGGTCAGTGGTATCTGCCAATAACCTTTAGTTAAGTCTATCTTACTAAATATAGTTGCGTTGGATAGACGTGGTAGTAAGTCGTCAATAAGTGGATGTGGTTCGCTGTCAACTATAGTCTTAGCATTTAATTTTCTATAATCAACACATAGTCTAATGTTATTGTCCTTCTTCCGGACAATCACTAATGGAGAAGAGAATGGCGAATTACTAGTCTCAATGATTCCCAGAGACAACATCTGTTCAAGTTCCTTAGTAGTTTTAGCAAGGAAATGTAAAGGAACAGAATAGGGATGTACACGAATAGGTGTATCGTCATTGAGAGTAATGTCATGACTGATAGCCGATGTGCGACCCGGAACGTCGGTCAACACATCTGGATAAGATTGTAATAGATTAGCAATCTGTAGACGCTGTTGCGGTGTAACCGTTGAAGAGATGGTTACATCCCGCCAAGATTCAGTAGGTTGAACTACTGGTACAGGTAACGGTAACTGTACCTCAGGAAAAGAAGATTCTTCTTCCTGGATGACAGATAAGTTAGTATAATGACAAGTGGATACTGTGTTGTCATCTAGTTCATGAAAAATTGACTGTAAGTGTTCAGGACGTGTATGAAATTGCTTGAGCATGTTAATATGAAATATCTTTTTGTGTCCCTTGATATCTAAGACGTAATCAACGTCGGAAATTTTATCAATGACTTTGTAAGGACCATTCCAAGATATCAATAATTTATTGTTATTGTGAGGAAGTAATACATAAGCTTCGTCGCCTGGGAATAATTGGCGTAATCGTCGAGACTTATTTTGTAGAGATCGAGCCTTAGCTTTTGCAGCCTCAGAAGAAGCTGTTGCCAACTGGCAAGACTCAATAATGTTCTTCCGAAGATTAATCACATATTCGTAAGATGACTGAGTGTCCTGAGTCATCTCGTCGTCAATTAATAAGTCTTTTATTAGTCCCATAGGACCTCTTGGGGGAGCACCAAAAACTAATTCAAAGGGAGAGAAGCCAGTTTGTTCATGCGGTACCTCCCGATAAGCAAATAGAACAGCTGGGAGTGCTCTGTCCCAGTCATGAGGGTGCTTAGCAGTAACCTTATGTAGTAGTTGTTTAAGTGTACGGTTAAGTCTTTCAACCGCACCATTACTCATCGGATGATAAATACTACTTAAATTCCTGTCAATGTCCCAAGTTTTCATGACTTCCTTCATGGTGTCAGATATAAACTGTGACCCATGGTCTGATAAAAGTTTTCTAGGAAACCCTATTCTAGAAAAGATGAGATGTAGTGCATCAGCTACATCTGTGGTAGTGGTGGTCTTTAATGGGATAGCTTCTGGCCATCGTGTGCACAAATCAATGCACGTAAGGACGAATCTATGTCCTCTGGCCGATGGTAGCAATGGACCAATAATGTCTATTGCCATTTTGTCAAAAGGTCTCACTGAGATATCGCAAGCCTGAATAGGCGCCGTGTGAAAAGCTCCACGTGCTTTCACTTCTTGGCATGTAGTACAGGAACGTACATACTGCGAAATATCTCTTGACACCCCTGGCCAAAAGAATGAAGACAGTACTCGAGATCGTGTTCGAGTATATCCCATATGTCCAGCACAATGTGAGTCATGTGCATGTTGAAGAATGTACCGTCTAAAAGTATATGGGACCATAACTTGTTGTTTCATTTGTGATTTGTCATTAAAACATCTAATCAATATGTCATTTTTAATAACAAAACAATGTTTGTTATTATTACATGAGGATAGATTGTCAACTTTATCAACCAACTTAAAAAATTTTTTTAAAGATTTATCCTCTTTTTGTTTGGTTGCAAATGTTTCCCTGTCAATAGGTGAATTGACTACAAATTCCTCTTGGTTGTCTGCATCCATTTTATTATCATCAACTTTCTCCATGAGTTGAGTCTGTGCTCTAGTCGTCACGGCGTTTCCAGTGCATAGGTTACGTTTCTCCCATTCTATAATCTCATCTGGAGTACAATCTTTACTGCCGTGTATACGACCAACCATCAAATCAGCTATAGGCTTCTTTAGCATACATACTTTTACGTTCCCTGTGAAGAAAGGAGTGTTAACATGAATAATAGCTGTGGGGTAAAACTCTATTGTTCCACCAAAAGTCATGCAACGGACATATTCCCCTGTTGCACAGCTAGGATGTACCAGCGACTGTCGTACACCAATCGTTGTGGATCCCGAATCCCTCAACACTGAGACGACGGATCCATTAACTAATCCTCTGTTAAAAATTAGTAGGCCTGTTCCATCGTTGACTGCAAGACCTACCTGTGGTATAATATGTCCGCAGTTAAGCACTGTTTCTTTCGCCTTCTGAAAAATAAGATTGCATTGTTGGCAACTATTTGCCACATTATAATTAATAGCAAAACATGCAGCAGAAGACTGTGTTGTGTTATTTTCAAGTGGGACCTGAGCTATAGGGGTAGTATTATTTGTAACTGCCGCCCCTGTATTATGGTTGTAATGAGATGATCCCCGAGAATGAGATCGATTCCGAGTATAATTGTTAGAATTATCTCGTCGTCCTCTATAGTAACTATTATCTCGATGTCTCGAGCCATGATTATTACCATTCCAGTTATTATTATTATTGGGAGTATGTGATCGATTATAATGAGTGTTATGTTGACCATTGTGGTAGTTTGTTTGAGGTGAATAATTTCTATCTCGTGATCTACCTCTGTTGAACTCATTTTTATTGTTGAAATCATTATTATGTCCCTTCTGAAAGTTAACATTGTGATTTCTTTGGAACCTGCTTCTGTCTACACTGTGATGTCTTTGTTTGTTATTGTGATTGTAGGCCATATTAGACGCCACAGGTAGAGGTTCTCTTAATGAGGAGTTAGAAATGGTTGCATTCGGGTGTGCCGAACAGTAGTTTAAAGAAATTTTTTCTAACTCGTCCATGGTACCTGGTTTACGCTCCTGCAAATATGCAAAAAATGGCTGGCTAACTGAAGATAATACCTTATCCCGCAGTAGTAAATCAACTAATTTGTCGTATGATTTGTTGACTTCTGCCAGTTCAACCCATCTATTAAATGTATTGCGTATGTTCGCAATGAATCCTGCAAAATCCTTTGGAGATTCAGGTAAAATTCCCTTAAATTTTAACCTACAGTGTTCCTCGTCCAGGTGAAACCTTCGTAAAAGCAAGGACTTAATAGCACCGTAGTTATTAGCTATTGATGGGTCAGCATTTTGAGAAGCTGTCAGTGGTTCTCCAACCAAGAATTCATTTAATTTGAGTACCCATGACTCTTCAGGCAAATGGTTAGATTTGCAAGTCTGTTCAAAACGTGCCAGGAACGATGAAAGGTCGTCGACGTTCAAGTTGAAAATGGGTAATTTAAAGTTGTAGAAGTGTTTAGGTTGGCTGGATGATGATCCATTTTGTGCGTTATTATTCTGGTTTGCATCAGCACTTTGTGCTTGTAATCTTGCTGTCTCCAATTTAATACGCGCCAATTCCATTTCTTGTTGTAAAATAATTTCCTCTCGTTTCAATTTATTCTCTTCTTCCTGTTTGGCGATTGTTCTTTGCTCTTCTCTTTCACGTTGAGCAATCTCTCTCAGTCTATTTTCCTTGGCAATTTGCTTCATCTCAAGTTCTGCTTCCTCTTTCTTTAATGCAGCTTTTTTCTCTTCTTCCTCTTTCTTTAATGCTGCCTTTTGTTCCTCTTCCTCTTTCTTTAATGCAGCCCTTTTCTCTTCTTCTTTTCTTTCATATTTTTCCAGTTCTGATTCAGCAAACTGACGAAGTTCTTGAGATTTATAACCATATTCACGACCAATCTTAACGAAATGGTCTATAGTAAGCATTTTGACTTTTATCTGTAAGTAATTATTGATAATTACTGATTAAAATAGTCAATAGTAGCTTCAGAGTAATTATTATACTTACTCAACTTAGAAATATTCAATATAAGTAATCACAATAGTACTGAACTTAATGTCTAAGTTCAACTAATAGACAATATTTTGTAACAATATTGTATCTAAATAATACTATATCATAAATAGTTATGATATATGTTAAATATAATATAATTATATCACACAATTAATCTCAATATCCAATAATGTTGGGTATAATTCCTAGTAATTATATTGTTTAATGTACTAAGTCACTCTCTTAGTACCAGAAAAGTATATTAAATAATATACAATGGGTCTATTACCTCAAAGGTAGCTATAAGATTATTTTATTTTGTCAATATATATATATTATATTATTATGCCCTAGGCATCTATTATAAATTGTAGTGCTACTTTCTTGGACTATCACTGCATAATTATGCAATGTCCCATATTAACCTTAAATTTCAGAAAAAATTAATTAAATTAAATTACAAGTGTATTATTGCATATAATTATCATATTATTAATGTAATATTAATATATATTATGAGGACAGACAAGCAATGATGCAACTAAAGGGTACAAACAATGTTAAGACGCAAACAAGACATTTTCACAATTAAAAATGAATTTATGAACTAAATAAAATAAGCGGAAATGTCACAGACCAAATGAAGGGCAAGGTCTGACCGGAGGTCAACTGAATATTCAAGGTACACACACAAAAAATGACTGCGAAAAATGATGACGTCACAGGAATCATAACGGACGAAAATTAACAATCATAAAATAAATGATAGTCAGAGGAGAATGGACGAAATAGTAACGAACATGGTACAGAACTGAATAAAATTATTAACTGAATACGAATAAAATACACCAATTATCTACGGGACAGTACAGCTAACGCAAATCGCCAAACGATAGCAGATTTGGACAACAAGTCCAATGTCAAACCTCAATGGGGTTTCCAAAGGTGCAATCGTTTAACTGCCCTAAGAAACGACCGAAATTAATTCAGGCATCGTGAGAGCCGCAGAATTTAATTTCAGTTCATCCTCCCTACCTCCCACGAATTAACAACACCTTAAAACAACAAAAGGTACATTAAACACATTCAGAAAAGACATGCCTATGCAGGCAAAATACATGGACTCAGTTAGCACTGTTATTTATCGACCGACAAAGGTCACATTTAAATGACTTATCTTTTGTGCTCAGTTCGGACTCCTGTCGATGACAGTATGCACCAACGGTGTAGAAGTATGTCTGACTGTTTGCTCTTGATGCATATACAGGGTTTATTCGTTGACTTTGTTATTTTTTTCTCCGTAGAAACTAGGCTTGCTGCTGTCAACTTATGGCATGTACACGAACTTTGGTGACGTCACGTTGTTAGGGATTATACTGAGTACTGCGTCATAGGTCATAATTCAGCACATCATGTGATCGTCCTTCAAATGTAAACAATTGTTAATTTCCGAATTTTTTTTTTTTTCGATCCCCAATCAATGGACACCATCTGTTGAAGGCGATCTTCTCTGTTGTTCTGGAACATTCAATTTGACAACAATGTTCCATATAATGTCAATAAAGTGGTTATAATTTCTGGCCATGTTAGTTGAGTTCTTATATGGTTTCATTCAATATTTTCATCGTGTCAATTGGTGTTGCTTTACGCGAATGCGGGGTGGGGTAGAAAAAACGTGTGAGCAAACATTTGAAAGTTGCAATTATATTGAACTTGTAATTCCATTGACTTGATAAGTCGGTTCATTGAGTCCACAAATATTTAATACAGTTTACACGTCAAGACGATTCATGCATGTTGATCACAAAAGTACATATTATAACTTGAAAATATATGGCATATATATGTAGATATCCTATCAGTCCTTGCCCAATAATCAAATTACTGTATGCAGATTGTCATAGCTGTATGCACGCGCGGTTGGGGTTTTCCAACGGCCGACAGTGAGTCTATGAGTCTGGCAAAATCAAATACTATGGACTGTAATTCATCCTTCCTTAATTTTCACTTTCGTACTGACCTTTAATCATTTCAAATCTTCGTAATAGCAATGGACTGACCCATGTCCGTACTTGCATAAAATATATCTGTATGGCAATACCATGCCCAACATTGGAAGGAAAGTCAGACGCGTCTTAACAGCTTGACGGTCAATGTAAAAAGGGTAGCGTTTCTTAGTTACCGACTGTGTCCTAAACAACGCTATACACGTCATAATCGATCGTGTATGAAGCGTTCAGTAATTGAAACATCTATCGCAATATATTAAATGTCTTAACCTTTACAATTGCACGTCTGGTAACCTTTAGCAGACGGCGTTAATATCATATACCGTAACAACCATCCACTTCAGCTTATTCTTCGTCGATGGTTATTGTTCGAAAGAAAGACAATAACATACGTCTTTGCATTGATTATCGCAAATTAAATCAAGTTACGAAGTTCGATGCTGAACCTATGCCTTTATTAGATGATCTACTTATTAGACTTTCTAAAGCTAAATTCTTTACTAAACTAGACTTGTCGAAAGGTTATTGGCAAGTCCCACTGACGGAACACGCCAAACCTCTCACTGCTTTTTCGACACCTAAGGGTTTATTTCAGTGGAATTTTATGCCTTTCGGGCTTATGAACGCCCCAGCAACTTTCGTGCGCATGATGCGACGAATTCTATCGTATCGTACAGATGTCATCGCATATTTGGACGACATCTGTCTGTTCAGTGATACTTGGGAAGAACACTATTCGGGTTTAAACGAGTTACCATCTACTCTACGCGAGCATAAGTTAACAGCAAAACCCTCTAAAGCCTTTGTTGGGTTTAATGAAATCTCTTTCCTAGGTCATCGGGTTGGTCATGGTCTGTTGAAGACAGAGGACCAAAACATTTCGAAGATATTAAATATCTCGGTTCCGAAGACAAAAAAGCAAGTACGTAGTCTCTTGGGATTAATACAATTCTATGGAAGATTCATTGATAATCTATCCTCCATTATGGCACCACTTTCAACGTTGTTGAAGAAAGGTTCTCCTAATATGGTGCGTTGGTCCCAAGAATGCCAATCGTCATTGGATCAGGTTAAGAATTTATTCTCATCTCATCCTATCTTAAGACTTCCAACGATTGATAAGACTTTTGTCCTTCGTAGTGATGCCTCTTCCACTGGGATTGGAGCGGCACTAATGCAGGAGTATTCAGGAACTCTGCATCCTGTAATGTATATTTCTAGGAAGCTGAATGCGGCAGAAAGGAATTACTCGGTTTTAGACCGTGAATTGTTGGCCATGGTTTGGTCCATTCTTAAGCTACAAAGATTCCTTCTGGGCGCGCATTTCATTATGAAAACCGACCAAAAAGCTCTTACAGCTATGCAAAGTAAGGATTTGAAGAGCTCGAGATCTACTCGTTATGCTATTGCTCTTCAACCTTTCCATTTTACGGTGCGAGCTATCCGTGGTTCGGATAATGTGATGGCAGACGTATTGTCTAGATGCCCACATGATTCCATTTAAATCTTATGTCCTAGATCTCCTGATACACTTTCGGACTTATGTCTGTTCTTAATATTAAAATATATATTAACACAATTGTGTCACTAGTTGGATGATGTATATGACTTTAACAGATTTGGTTATGTCCATCCATGATATATATCCATTAGATATGTTGATGGTATAGTATTGTATTGCATGATATTTGTATATTGCTATAATTATAGTATTTGACAATTTTTGATATCTATGATTGGTATTGCCAGCAACTTAGGTTTCTTTAATGGTACCCCCTGAGTTTGTTTGACTTAGAGGAAATATTTTCTCTTATGATGGGGGATGATTTTTACTCTCTCCAGACGCTTTATTTATGCGTCTATTGTACCTGATATTAGGTTCATTCTTTCATGAGCACATAATTGATGCTTGTGCTATCTTGCTCAAGGATATATTTTTTTTTTAAATGTGTCATTTTTTTTTACAGGGGCGGTGCAGTAATATGTTGCGGTCATTTGTGATGGAGTTTCAAACATCGATCTATTGGTTGTAGGTTTTTCACCCTAGTCAAAGTTTAGTAACTATGTCTTGACTTTTCTGTGTCATGTTGATTAGGGGTTATCTCCCTTGTTTCTTCATTCATTGTGTTTGACCTTTTGGGTCAAAGGTAAAACAGTTCTGGGCTATATGCGATGCGCAGTGGAGAGCGCGAAATTAGACTTCCGTCTTGATGAGTTGCTATCTGGCTTCTGTGGGACGATGTATGTCCATTGTACTCTGGGGAAGGAAAATCTTCGAAGTGACTGCGTTTGCAGTTTTCCTCCCAGTGATTTTCTGTGCGTCAGGAAGGACGACAGTGTTATTATTGTGTTCTGAGGATTCGTTTCAAGGTAACACCGACTTTGCCATTATTATGTATTCGGTGACAGAATTTGGTAAAGGCTTACCTAGCTGTGAGAACAGTTCACGATTCCTGTAAAGCAGAACTTATACTTGCGCTCAAGGTAGCTATTCAAGACTATTTGTCTTATATGATCAGAAGTCCAGTGATGAAGTTATATATGGTGGAAACTGTAGGTTGGCGGTATATCTACACAAACATTAAAGCATGATTCATGCAACCTGCTTAATGAAGAATGCACAGCTGACGTCATCGTCAGGTCTGTGTAATGGCAACTATTCTACGGCATGTACCGACATGATTGACGTGTTGTGCCAAGGTATACGACGGCCCTAGTAATAGGATTACTTGAGTGAAGGGCTCGTCTTTTGTATGACGGAGTTATCAAGGTATCTGACGCGTTCAGTCGGAGATACCAAAAGCGGCATTATGAACAGTACATGAAAAGAAATATAACACTATTGACATGCATACATATATGAATGTTCACCAGCCAGAATGACTGATATGTACCAAGCGATTTCCATTGACATGATGTACATGAACTTGTTTACATTGACTGTTCCTGTGTGATTCTACATGTTAGTCCTGTCAATAAATGTATGAACCATCACAAGTAGTTCCAACCATCATTGACTGTAGTACGAGTGTGACTGGGTGTTTGTACAACTACATATGAGCCTAAACACATTCGCGTCTCTGCACACCCATGTCTCTTCATCCTCATCTGCAACACGCAGAAACAAACCAGCTAAGGAGCAGGAAAAATCAAGTAACATTCCTGGTAGGCCAAGTCCGTGGGCTTTACTGCTTCAGTTTTGGTTGATGCTACAGATTGGAACGATCGAAGTTTACATCTGATAATAACACACATCCGTAGTACTCTACATTTTCAAATTTTGGCTACACAGGACAGCAGAATTAGGTCATTGACTGTTGACCCACATAAACAGTGTTGGCATCTAGGCAATATTGCTACGTGGACCACAGCTGCACACAAGTCAAGTCCTTTTGTAAACAGTACCGCTGGTTGTTTACCGTTTCAGGCAACAGACTTTTCAACATCTGTACATTCAAGTCACATAGTTCGAAGTCAAATTTTTTGTGAACAGTGCCGTGTACGAACTTTTGGTTGAGTCTCAACTATTCATCGAGAAGGTCATAGTGACATTATGTTCCTGGAGACCACTATATGTTATTGTGGATCGAACAATCATTGCGCGCTTGACATTATACTCCATTGTTGACAAAGAACAAGAGAGTTACTGTATTGTAATTTGTAACTAAAATTTGTTTGCAACACATTCTATTATATGCAATGTTATATGTTATTTGTAATATTGTGGTGTATTTTTTCTGTTGTTTTCAGCGGGCCGGTTGGGTAAGGTGACTCCTTTAGATAAATACCACGTAATAGAGGTTATCTATTGAGAGTGTTTTCTTTAGGGACTGCAAATTTCCTTAATTGGGATTTGCTAGCGACAATTGTTGCTGTTTACGTTTAGCTGTGACGATATGAGTTAGTGTTGTTTTCGTTATTTTTCCATTCTTTGATTTTCGATTTGTTTTGTTTGTATCTGTTCGTCTGTCCTTCCTTCCGTTTATTTCTTTACACCTTTTTGTTTATAACAGTGTTCCATTTGTCTTGTTTACTTTTCGCAGTCATCTTTACACATTTTTATAACATTTTCCTTAGTTTCGCTGTATTGTTTAGTTGACTTCTGCGAACGTTTTCGGCTGTTGTTCTGTATCCTTGCCTTTGTATTTATTATTGTCATACACAGTCTACATACATATACTTGGTCATGTATTATTATTGTCGTTATTAATATGATACACTATTCATATTGAGAGTATTGATAGAATATTATTATAAAGAAATAAGGTAACCATACAAAGTCTTTAACAAAGACTTGTCTCTCGAAGAGAGTGAAATAAACTGAACTGAGTATACAAGTCTAACATTGAAGACTTGTCTCCCATTAAAGTGGGATAAGATAATTTAATTAATTTTTCAGGTTACTGATCTCATTAGATAGAATGTCTACACTTCATTGAACAAGGGAAAGTCCTTGGGAAGACACTATTCATATTGAGTGTATTGATAGAATATTATTATAAAGAAATAAGGTAACCATACAAAGTCTTTAACAAAGACTTGTCTCTCGAAGAGAGTGAAATAAACTGAACTGAGTATACAAGTCTAACATTGAAGACTTGTCTCCCATTAAAGTGGGATAAGATAATTTAATTAATTTTTCAGGTTACTGATCTCATTAGATAGAATGTCTACACTTCATTGAACAAGGGAAAGTCCTTGGGAAGACAGGTGACAAGTTAGAAGAATTTGCAACTGCTCAATACGCCATAGCATTGAAGTCAGAAGAAAAGAGACAAAAAGAGGAAAATAAATTGAAAGCAGAATCTGAGAATTTAAGATTGCAGATGCAAGCTGAACAAAAGAAGATAGATGCTGAGAATTTAAAATTGCAGATGCAAGCTGAACAAAAGAAGATAGATGCTGAGAATTTAAGGTTGCAAATGCAAGCTGATGAAAGAAAATTCCAGATGGAAATGGAAAAACAAAAAAATGCTGCAGAGGAAAGAAAACTTCAAGCAGAAGAAAGAAAACTTCAAGCTGCTGCAGAGGAAAGAAAACTTCAATTTCAGGCTGAGGCTGAAAATAGAAGATTGGATAGGGAAGCCGAGGAAAGGAAACAGAAAATGGAACATGAGGAAAGACTCGCAACTTTGGAATTAGAGAAATTGAAAGTGACAAATATGGGTGTTCATCAAGCAACTTCGGATACAACAAATGAGAGATCTAGTAAGATCAAATTACCTCATTTCAATCCTTTAAAGGACGATATAACTGATTATCTTGATAGATTCGAATTTTTATGTGGTACGCATAAGATAAAAAAGGAAAAATATGTCGAACAACTGATGGAATTTTTTACAGGTGAAACTGTGACTACTCTTATGACAATAGAAGGACATAACAAAACTAATTATGATGTTGTCAGAGCAGCATTGCTAAAAAAATATCAATTAAAAGAAGAAGACTATCGTCTTCGTTTTAGGACAATGTTGCCAGAAAATGGAGTAGATTTCTCTGATTTTGTTACAAAGATACGTCGTACATTTACACGATGGGTGGAGTTGTCTCAAACTGAGAAAACATATGAAGGTCTAATGGACTTATTACTTAGAGACAAAGTTTTGTCATCTGTTAATTATTCTTTCCTTGCATTTCTTCATGAGCGTAAGCCTAAAAACTTTAAAGACATGGAGGAATACTGTTGTCAGTATGCCACCGCGCATCCCCATGCTACAGTTAGCAATTCTAAAGTGAAAGAAGGGTTGCCAGTTGCTTCGGCAGCACCATATGGCCTTAATTTCAATAAGAAATTTCAGGGTGCCCAACAAAACTGGAATAGGAAAAGTAATCAGAATTACACTCATAAGCAGAGTAATCCAACATATGATGGTTCTTCCTCTAAGAACTGGAGACGAGATGGGAGTTCTCGTAATTTTGGTGGTAATAATTTTAGACACTTTCGCAAAGGTTATCACAATAAAAACTACCCAAGCTTTTCTGCTCGGGATAACCAGTCTCGACGTCAAGAATATGACGATGGTGAATATACAAACCGGGATTCAAACCGGAATGATAATTACAATAGACAATATGATAACAATTACAGGGGAAATGATAATCGCGGTAGACCTAGATATAACAAAAGAAAAGCTTTCCAACAGGCAAACTCTGCACAACAAGAGTTTAATGGAGCCTGTAATCAAGTAAATGATAGTGGGAACTCTAATGCTATCACTGGTTGTGCTTTCGATTTTGGGAGAGCAACTGAATGCCCTCAATGCTCAACATTGTTCGAGCGATCGTCTGTATCTACCTTAATTTGTGGTCACCCTCTTCCCGCTCTTCCTGCTACAGTTGCGCATGATGGGAGAGGATCTCTCATCTTGCATAAAGGTCTAGTGAATGATAGGCTAGTCTCAGTGCTTTTTTATTCTGGTTGCACTACTGTCGGGGTTAGGCAGTCTCTGATAGATCCTCTCTGTTATACGGGAAAGGTGGTCAAATGTGTTACGTTTGGTGGTACCATGGAAAAATATCCTACTGCTATCATTAGCATTGACACTCCTTTCTTTACAGGAGATGTCCACGCGTGTCTTCTTCCTAATCCTATTTCGGATCTTATAATTGGTCGTATTCATGGGGTTAAGGAATGCACCCCGCAACAAATTTCTATTTGGGAGGAACAAAATATCCAAGCGGTCAATGCGGTGGTAACAAGAGCCCAAGCTCTTATCCCTCCAACTTCATCTGATGATAGTAATGGAAGTGATAGCCAAGATGATCACTTGGTGATTTCGCATGACACGTTTGTTAAACGACAAGAAGAGGATCCTTCTTTAAAGAAATTCTTCCTTCTCGCAAAGAAAGGTGATCCTAATCAGAATACGAATCACAGATCGTATATCACTATGAAGAATGGTATATTGGTACGAATGGTACAACACTCGGACAAGTCTATGCATTCGCAAATTCTTGTGCCTAAGTGTATGAGAGCCTTAATTCTTTAACATGCACACGATTCTCAGTGTGCTGGACATATGGGTTTTTCCAGAACTAAGACTAGAGTCCTTGCGTCTTTCTTTTGGCCATTCGTGAACAAAGACATACGAATTTCTTGCCGGTCTTGCAAAATTTGCCAAGAGGTCAAGTCTAGAGGTCCAAGACATGCTGCACCTATTCAGGCCGCAGTTTTTTCTTCTTCGGCCGTTTCAGAAAATGGCAATAGACATTATTGGCCCGTTTAAGATTAAGTCAGCCAGAGGACATCAATTTATCCTTACTTGCGTTGACATGTGCACTCGTTGGCCAGAGGCTATTCCTCTTAAAAGCATATCAACTGTCGATATCGCAGATGCTCTTTGGCTCATATTTTCTCGGCTGGGATTTCCCGGAGAAATACTATCAGACCACGGCACTCAATTGATATCGGACACTATGTCTCAGGTGATGGCTACTCTGGACATTAAAAGATCTCTCAGTAGTATTTATCATCCAATGTCCAATGGATTGGTTGAACGTCTTAATAGGACACTAAAGAACTTACTAGGCAAGATAACGGAGGATCATCCTGATGATTTGGACAGGGTCCTTCCTGCAGCTCTCTTTGCTTATAGAGAGGTTCCCAACGAGCATACAGGATTTTCTCCTTTTGAACTTTTTCTTTGGCGCGCAACCGCGCGGTCCTATGTCCTTGCTACACGATCTGATCACTGCCGATAATATTGACGATGATACACAATCGTCATATGAGTATGTTATTGCTCTTAGGGAGAAAATTATCGAATCATGCAGGTTAGCTACTTCATCATCAGAATTCGCTAAAGAAAAGGCTAGGCGATTCGCTAATAAGAAAAAACGCCTACGTCAACTTTGTCCTGGAGACAAAGCGTTTGTCTTACTTCCCACGAGGGAAAATAGACTTCTCATTTCTTGGAAAGGTCCATACACTATAGTCTCTAAAATTTCAGATGTCGACTATATTGTCGATGTTGATGGAAGGCATAAAACCTTCCATATAAATATGCTTACTGAATTTATTGAACGACCAGACTATTTACAGCCTATTTTCCAGGCGACGGACGATTCTCGAGTCCAACATGGTCATATCTCATCCCTGTCTGTTATACAGGATGAGGAAACTACTTTTTCTGACGTTAACTTACCTCTTCCCGTTGTTCCACTTAATTCTACGGAATCATGGAAAAACGTTACCGTCTCTTCGAACTTGTCTTTTGAGGAGCAACGTCAAGTATCTTCTACGCTACAATCATTTCAGGATGTCCTTACCGACATTCCTGGACACACAGATGTCATAGAACATGACATCATACTTACTGATCGTAATCCGATCAGAGTAAGACCATACCCAATACCTATTCATTTTCAAGCACAAGTCGAGAAAGAATTGGATGAAATGATTCAACTGAAAATAATTGAACCATCCACTTCAGCTTATTCTTCGTCGATGGTTATTGTTCGAAAGAAAGACAATAACATACGTCTTTGCGTTGATTATCGCAAATTAAATCAAGTTACGAAGTTCGATGCTGAACCTATGCCTTTATTAGATGATCTACTTATTAGACTTTCTAAAGCTAAATTCTTTACTAAACTAGACTTGTCGAAAGGTTATTGGCAAGTCCCACTGACGGAACACGCCAAACCTCTCACTGCTTTTTCGACACCTAAGGGTTTATTTCAGTGGAATTTTATGCCTTTCGGGCTTATGAACGCCCCAGCAACTTTCGTGCGCATGATGCGACGAATTCTATCGTATCGTACAGATGTCATCGCATATTTGGACGACATCTGTCTGTTCAGTGATACTTGGGAAGAACACTATTCGGGTTTAAACGAGTTACCATCTACTCTACGCGAGCATAAGTTAACAGCAAAACCCTCTAAAGCCTTTGTTGGGTTTAATGAAATCTCTTTCCTAGGTCATCGGGTTGGTCATGGTCTGTTGAAGACAGAGGACCAAAACATTTCGAAGATATTAAATATCTCGGTTCCGAAGACAAAAAAGCAAGTACGTAGTCTCTTGGGATTAATACAATTCTATGGAAGATTCATTGATAATCTATCCTCCATTATGGCACCACTTTCAACGTTGTTGAAGAAAGGTTCTCCTAATATGGTGCGTTGGTCCCAAGAATGCCAATCGTCATTGGATCAGGTTAAGAATTTATTCTCATCTCATCCTATCTTAAGACTTCCAACGATTGATAAGACTTTTGTCCTTCGTAGTGATGCCTCTTCCACTGGGATTGGAGCGGCACTAATGCAGGAGTATTCAGGAACTCTGCATCCTGTAATGTATATTTCTAGGAAGCTGAATGCGGCAGAAAGGAATTACTCGGTTTTAGACCGTGAATTGTTGGCCATGGTTTGGTCCATTCTTAAGCTACAAAGATTCCTTCTGGGCGCGCATTTCATTATGAAAACCGACCAAAAAGCTCTTACAGCTATGCAAAGTAAGGATTTGAAGAGCTCGAGATCTACTCGTTATGCTATTGCTCTTCAACCTTTCCATTTTACGGTGCGAGCTATCCGTGGTTCGGATAATGTGATGGCAGACGTATTGTCTAGATGCCCACATGATTCCATTTAAATCTTATGTCCTAGATCTCCTGATACACTTTCGGACTTATGTCTGTTCTTAATATTAAAATATATATTAACACAATTGTGTCACTAGTTGGATGATGTATATGACTTTAACAGATTTGGTTATGTCCATCCATGATATATATCCATTAGATATGTTGATGGTATAGTATTGTATTGCATGATATTTGTATATTGCTATAATTATAGTATTTGACAATTTTTGATATCTATGATTGGTATTGCCAGCAACTTAGGTTTCTTTAATGGTACCCCCTGAGTTTGTTTGACTTAGAGGAAATATTTTCTCTTATGATGGGGGATGATTTTTACTCTCTCCAGACGCTTTATTTATGCGTCTATTGTACCTGATATTAGGTTCATTCTTTCATGAGCACATAATTGATGCTTGTGCTATCTTGCTCAAGGATATATTTTTTTTTTTAAATGTGTCATTTTTTTTTACAGGGGCGGTGCAGTAATATGTTGCGGTCATTTGTGATGGAGTTTCAAACATCGATCTATTGGTTGTAGGTTTTTCACCCTAGTCAAAGTTTAGTAACTATGTCTTGACTATTCTGTGTCATGTTGATTAGGGGTTATCTCCCTTGTTTCTTCATTCATTGTGTTTGACCTTTTGGGTCAAAGGTAAAACAGTTCTGGGCTATATGCGATGCGCAGTGGAGAGCGCGAAATTAGACTTCCGTCTTGATGAGTTGCTATCTGGCTTCTGTGGGACGATGTATGTCCATTGTACTCTGGGGAAGGAAAATCTTCGAAGTGACTGCGTTTGCAGTTTTCCTCCCAGTGATTTTCTGTGCGTCAGGAAGGACGACAGTGTTATTATTGTGTTCTGAGGATTCGTTTCAAGGTAACACCGACTTTGCCATTATTATGTATTCGGTGACAGAATTTGGTAAAGGCTTACCTAGCTGTGAGAACAGTTCACGATTCCTGTAAAGCAGAACTTATACTTGCGCTCAAGGTAGCTATTCAAGACTATTTGTCTTATATGATCAGAAGTCCAGTGATGAAGTTATATATGGTGGAAACTGTAGGTTGGCGGTATATCTACACAAACATTAAAGCATGATTCATGCAACCTGCTTAATGAAGAATGCACAGCTGACGTCATCGTCAGGTCTGTGTAATGGCAACTATTCTACGGCATGTACCGACATGATTGGCGTGTTGTGCCAAGGTATACGACGGCCCTAGTAATAGGATTACTTGAGTGAAGGGCTCGTCTTTTGTATGACGGAGTTATCAAGGTATCTGACGCGTTCAGTCGGAGATACCAAAAGCGGCATTATGAACAGTACATGAAAAGAACATAACACTATTGACATGCATACATATATGAATGTTCACCAGCCAGAATGACTGATATGTACCAAGCGATTTCCATTGACATGATGTACATGAACTTGTTTACATTGACTGTTCCTGTGTGATTCTACATGTTAGTCCTGTCAATAAATGTATGAACCATCACAAGTAGTTCCAACCATCATTGACTGTAGTACGAGTGTGACTGGGTGTTTGTACAACTACAGATGAGCCTAAACACATTCGCGTCTCTGCACACCCATGTCTCTTCATCCTCATCTGCAACACGCAGAAACAAACCAGCTAAGGAGCAGGAAAAATCAAGTAACATTCCTGGTAGGCCAAGTCCGTGGGCTTTACTGCTTCAGTTTTGGTTGATGCTACAGATTGGAACGATCGAAGTTTACATCTGATGATAACACACATCCGTAGTACTCTACATTTTCAAATTTTGGCTACACAGGACAGCAGAATTAGGTCATTGACTGTTGACCCACATAAACAGTGTTGGCATCTAGGCAATATTGCTACGTGGACCACAGCTGCACACAAGTCAAGTCCTTTTGTAAACAGTACCGCTGGTTGTTTACACGTTACAGCTGCACACAAGTCAAGTCCTTTTGTAAACAGTACCGCTGGTTGTTTACCGTTTCAGGCAACAGACTTTTCAACATCTGTACATTCAAGTCACATAGTTCGAAGTCAAATTTTTTGTGAACAGTGCCGTGTACGAACTTTTGGTTGAGTCTCAACTATTCATCGAGAAGGTCATAGTGACATTATGTTCCTGGAGACCACTATATGTTATTGTGGATCGAACAATCATTGCGCGCTTGACATTATACTCCATTGTTGACAAAGAACAAGAGAGTTACTGTATTGTAATTTGTAACTAAAATTTGTTTGCAACACATTCTATTATATGCAATGTTATATGTTATTTGTAATATTGTGGTGTATTTTTTCTGTTGTTTTCAGCGGGCCGGTTGGGTAAGGTGACTCCTTAGGTAAATACCACGTAATAGAGTGTTGCGTGATAAATTCTCGCAACATCGTTTTATTTCAATATCTATTTTATAACGCAAGGGCAACAACTGCTTGAAATTTATAGTCACTTTTCTCGGTAAGCATTTGTCTTCTCGCGTTGGTATCGAATGCAGTTAAGTTTTGAGCTGTGGTCATTTTGCGCTGGACTGCGCATGACTTGTCTTGCTTCTTGGTCGATCGGTTTCCGCCCACCACTAGTGGAGTGAGCGATTTGGAATGGCGAAAGAGATGCCTCGTTGAAGAGGGGATCTCCGCTATTTATTTGTTCTGTCAGGGATGTGTAGTCCTCTTATGGATATTTCGTTTATTCGGGATAATACCTCTAGTGTATTTGCACATGCCGGGAGGCGTGATATTTCTGTATTTCTTGAAAGCAAGGTAAATTGACTTTTTCATTAACTCTATCGATTTTGGGTCGTGAGCGATTTCGATTCATAGCCTGTCTTCGAAAGTCGTCGTCACGAGATGTTTTTTTTCCCAGCTCACATGTCGCTGCATTGTACTGCATCGGTTGATGCATGTACCAAGGACCATTACTTGCTACTTTGTTAAATGAACTAGGTTTGGAAAACCTTTATTATCTAGAGGATATTTTTGAGGACATTATTTATACTTCGGCAGACGTGTCTGTCTTGCTGAAGTCAAACTAAGGAGAGTGAACTGATCTCATACATCTGGTTATCTCCTGGCTGTTATAGAAAAGGATGGAGTTTTTCACCTGACTACATTTACAGCACTTTGAAATATAACATGCATCTGACTCATCATTGTAATGCTGTCTACCGTCTATTGCTGTATTGAATGTTGCTGTGATAATGACTGTTTGATGTGCCCACATATTCGCGTAACCATTTTGTCACTGTGGCGTCCACAATAAATAATGAAGGAAAACGTCAACGGCTGTTACAAGAATCATTGACTTTATACGTCGTGAGTTTACTGACGTCCTATGTGGATTGCCCTGTTATTTTTGTATGAACATTGTTTTGACTGAACACATCTGCACACCACACAAAACCAGACATGCGGATACCATCCATCATCATATGGCATCACGCATCATTTGGTGGCCATAAGCTGGTTTGATTATGGTACCAGCAAACACGGGGTCCCTTACCCACTTCATTTTCAACAAGAATTCATCAGCATCCTTCAAGAAATTAACATTCTTCAATACAGTCAACATCTTCAAAATTTTCAAAGTACTCGGCGTTGCCCGTTAAAAGTCAAAATTTCAACTTTTTGACGGAAACAAGAATTTGACAGTACCCGGCGTTGTTACATGTTGCCGGATAACTCGGACTGCTGTTATCTTTTACGCAAGTCAAGCAAGTTGCTGCTGTCAAGGTTCCAGTGCGGTCGTTTTTGTGAAGGTCAAGTGCCGGTTGAAACGGGTTGTTTTCTGAAGAAGGCCAAGTACCGATTTCCATCAACTTACTTTTGGATTAGAAGGTCAAGTGCCGAAACAGCTCAACACACAGTATTTCAGAAGCTCTTGTACCATCGTGTTAGCAGTGGAAGCAGTTCAGATGTGCCATCATCGTTGGAGCTTCGCTCTTTAGGACGTTGATTGACATCCGTTTTTCTGCTGTTCTACGATTGGAAGCCTATAAGTTAAGTGGCCTGTTTGTATGTAAACTGTGCCCTTATACTTCTGCTGAGTCTTCTGTGTATCATCTCATTCTATATGTTATATGTTTATATGTTATTCGTATATTTATATGTTTATATTTCAGCGGGTTCTCGGTTGGGTGGTGTCTCCGTTAGATTATGCCACGTCATAGAGGTCGTCTATTGTGAGCGTTTTCTGTAAGGTTTGCAAATTTCCGATACTGGAATTTGCTAAGCGAATTCTGTTGCTATTTATGTTAGCTGTGATGACATGTTTTAATATTGTTTTCGTTATTATTTCGCATTCTTTAGTTTTGTTTTGATTTGTTTGTATTTGTTAGCCTACTCTTGTCTATAATTTAGTTTCATACAACATTTTTGTTTATACACTGTGGTATCATGTATTTTGTTTAATTCTATCGCAGATATCGTCACATTTTTTGTGATATTTCATTAATTTCTGCTTTATTTTTAGTTGATTTCTGCGAACGTTTTTGTATTGTTGCTGATCTTTGTTATTGTTTACATTGTTATTGTTTACATTGTTTGTATTGTTTACATTTTCAATGTTTACATTCTGCATGTGTTTACATAGTCATTGTTTACAGTTATAGTAATTAGTTAATGGGCTATGCTAATGCACTGTTACTACTACACTGATGATAAATGAATGATGAATAGTGTCGTGCACTATTGAATGAGAAGTGCACTTATGATCAAGAATTGATTGTTGATATTTCATATACAAGTTCTTTGATTGGAGACTTGTTTCCCACAGAGACTGGGATAATATAAGGTGATGTGAATATACAAGTGCTTAATTAAGACTTGTTACACTTAGGTTTGAAATAAATTAGTTAATTATTTCAGGTTTTGGGCTTATATATTACTCATCATGTCTACATTTGAGCACTTTATTGAGCAGGGTAAATTGCTTGGGAAGACTGGTGATAAGTTAGAAGAATTTGCAACTGCTCGATATGATAAAGCAATGGAAGCTGAACAAAAGAAACTGCAGATGGAAGCTGAACAAAAGAAACTGCAGATGCAGGTGGATGAAAAGAGATTCCAAATGGAAATGGAAAAACAAAAAAGGGAATCAGAAGCTGAGGAAAGAAAACTCCAGCTAGAAGCTGAGAATAAAAGACTTGAAAAAGAGGCTGAGAATAAAAGACTTGAAAAAGAAGCGGAGAATAAAAGACTAGAAATGCAGGCTCAAGCTGAAGAAAGGAAGTTACAAAGAGAGGCTGATGAGAGGAAAGCAAAAATGGAACATGAAAAAAAACTCTTAGCTTTAGAGTTGGAGAAATTGAAATTGACGAGCATGAGTAATGGTAATGATTCAAACAAGGGTTCATCTTCTGGGAAGGCTAATAATGATACTTTTAAGATTAAGTTACCAACATTTAGTCCTTCCAGTGATGACATAATGTTCTATCTGGACAGATTTGAACAAGCATGTACAGCTCATAACATAGACAAAGCAAAATATGTTTATCAGTTATCAGGGATACTGACAGGTAAAGCTCTAAGTATATTAAATATGGTGGATGAACCTGACAAGAACAATTATGAGGTTGTCAGGGCCGCTTTGTTAAAGAAATATCAGCTTAACGAAGACGGCTATCGTCTACAATTTAAAAACATGTTACCTGAAAATGGAGTTGAATTCTCCGAGTTTATTGCAAGAATACGCATTACTTTCTCACGATGGGTTGAACTATCTAAGACGGAAAAAACTTATGAAGGACTTATGGACTTAATACTTAGAGACAAAGTCATGTCGTCTGTCAATGAGTCTTTCCTTGCTTTCCTTCATGAACGTAAACCTAAAACAATAAAAGAAATGGAAGATTTCTGTTGCCAATACGTAACTGCGCACCCACACATAACCATGGGTAACTCTAAGGTGAAAGAAGTTTTACCAGTTGCTTCGGCAGCTCCGTATGGCCAAAACTTTGCTCGTAGATCCCAACAAAATTTTGATAGAAAGAGTAGCGGTAATTTCTGTCAAAATCATGGAAATCAATTTCATGGTGATTCTTCTTCGAAGAATTGGAGACAACCTGATAGTGGTCGTTACTATCACCCTAATAATTATAGGCATTTCAAAAGAGGATATGGTAATAGAGGTTATTCCTGCCGAAGACCTCAGAACCAAACAAATAGATGTTCGCATCAATGTGAACATGATAGTAATCGTGGAAAATGGAATTCGAACCAGGATAACAATTACAATAGAGACAATAATAACTGCAGAGATAATAATAACTCTGATAACTTCAGAGGTAATAATAGTCGGGGTAGATCTCAACACAAAAAAAAGAGATATCAGCAGGCTAATGCTGTACAACAGGAAACTGAGGGAGCCTGTAATCATGTTGTTGATAGTAAAAACTTTGACGCTGTCACTGGT
The DNA here is from genome assembly GCA_024509875.1 of Oreohelix idahoensis. Lineage (NCBI taxonomy): Eukaryota > Metazoa > Mollusca > Gastropoda > Stylommatophora > Oreohelicidae > Oreohelix > Oreohelix idahoensis. The sequence continues at coordinate 6,322 of JAMPIV010018776.1, read as the reverse complement.
TCTGCTTTTGACTTTGAGAGAGCAAACAAATGCCCCCAATGCAGTACTTTATTCGAACCGGGTACCATAACTACTTTGAGTTGTGGTCACCCACTTCCCGCTCTTCCTGCTGCTGTTGCGCATGACGGGAGGGGTTCTTTAATCCTACATAAGGGTCTTGTTAATGATACTCCGGTCTCACTACTTTTCGATTCCGGATGCACCACTGTTGGTGTTAGACAATCGCTTGTAGATCCATCTTGTGCTACAGGAAGGGTTATTAAATGTGTCACATTTGGCGGCACTCTAGAAAAATATCCTACTGCTGTAATTCGCATTGCCACTCCTTTCTTTACTGGAGATGTGCATGCTTGTCTCTTACCTAATCCTATTGCGGACCTTATTATTGGTCGTATTCATGGAGTTAGGGAGTGTACCCCACAGCAGATTGCTGCTTGGGAAGATAATAACATGCAAGCTACAAATGCAGTAGTTACAAGAGCACAAGCTATACAAACACCCGAAACTTCACTGAATAGTGATAATGAAGTTAATAGCCAAGATAGTCACTTAGTAATCACTCGTGACTCTTTCATAAAATTGCAAGAAGAAGATCCTTCTTTAAAAAAATTCTTCGTTCTTGCGAAGAAAGGTGATCCGAATCAGGATACAAATAGAAAATCTTGGATTGCAATGAGAAACGGCGTACTTGTACGTATGGTACAAGATTCGACTACGTCGGCACATTCGCAAATTCTTGTTCCCAAGAGCATGAGAGTCCAAATATTACAACATGCTCATGACTCGCAATGTGCTGGACATATGGGTTTTGCCCGTACGAAGTCGAGAGTCCTTGCGCCTTTCTTTTGGCCTTTTGTCAATAAGGACATTCGTATTTACTGCCGATCATGCAAGGTATGTCAGGAGGTCAAATCTAGAGGACCACGACATGCTGCGCCTATCCAGGCTGCTGACATTCCTATTCGGCCGTTTCAGAAAATGGCCATAGATATTATTGGCCCTTTTAAGGTCAAGTCGGCCAGAGGACATCAGTTTATCCTTACATGTGTCGATATGTGCACACGTTGGCCAGAGGCTATTCCTCTTAAGAGCATATCTACTACAGATATCGCAGATGCTCTTTGGTTGATATTTTCTCGCTTGGGGTTCCCCAGAGAAATATTGTCAGACCATGGCACTCAACTCATATCTGACACTATGTCACAGGTAATGTCTACCTTACATATTGAACGATCTCTCAGTAGTATCTACCATCCTATGTCTAATGGGTTAGTTGAGCGTCTGAATAGAACGCTCAAGACTTTGCTTGGTAAGATAACTGAAGATCATCCTCAAGATTGGGACAGGGTTTTACCCGCGGCTCTCTTTGCCTATAGAGAAGTCCCTAATGAACACACAGGATTTTCTCCCTTCGAACTTGTCTTTGGCGCGCGTCCACGCGGCCCTATGTCTTTATTACACGATCTCATCACTGCCGATGATATTAGCGATGAAACTCAATCCTCATATGAGTATGTCATTGCTCTTAGACAAAAGATCATTGAGGCATGTAAGCTAGCAACTGCTTCATCAGAAATTGCTAAAGAGAAGGCAAGGCAGTTTGCTAACAAGAATAGATGTCTACGACAACTTTGTCCAGGTGACAAAGCATTCGTCCTACTCCCCAGTAGGGAAAATAGACTTCTTATTGCATGGAAAGGTCCGTATGCAATAGTCTCTCGGATTTCCGATGTTGACTATGTGGTCGATATTGATGGAAAGCATAAAACTTTCCACATAAACATGCTTTCGGAATTTCACGAACGTCCGGACTATTTGCTGCCTATTTTCCAGGCAACGGATGATGCTCCTGCACCTCACGGTCATTATTCATCCCTGTCTGTCATTCAGGATGAGGAAGCTACCTTCTCTGATGTCAACCTTCCCCTTCCAGTGGTTCCATTACATTCCACGGAATCTTGGAAAAACGTTTCTGTTTCTCCTAATCTTTCTGGTGACGAACATCGACAAGTCTCGTCGATGTTACAAACATTTCAGGATGTTCTCACTGACATTCCTGGACACACAGATGTCATAGAACATGACATAATTCTTACCGACAATAATCCAATTAGGGTTAGGCCGTATCCTATTCCTATACACTTTCAGTCGTAAGTGGAAAAGGAATTGGATGAAATGATTCAATTAAATATAATTGAACCATCGACTTCACCATATTCTTCTTCCATGGTTATTGTCCGGAAGAAGGATAAGAACATACGAATTTGCGTTGATTATCGCAAATTGAATCAGGTCACAAAGTTCGACGCTGAACCGATGCCTTTGTTAGAAGATCTACTGATTAGACTTTCTAATTCTAGATTCTTCACTAAACTTGACTTGTCTAAAGGTTATTGGCAAGTGCCTTTAGCAGAGCATGCCAAACCTCTTACTGCTTTTTCTACACCTAGGGGTCTATTTCAATGGAATGTTATGCCTTTTGGTCTCATGAACGCCCCTGCCACTTTCGTTCGCATGATGCGTCGAATTCTGTCACATCGTTCGGATGTCATCGCATACTTAGATGACATCTGTCTCTTCAGTGATACCTGGGAAGATCACTATTTAGGGTTATATGACTTACTGTCCACTCTACGTGAGAATAATTTGACAGCAAAACCTTCTAAAGCTTTTGTTGGTTTTGGTGAAATCTCTTTCCTGGGTCATCGTGTTGGTCATGGTCTCTTGAAGACAGAAGCCCACAATACTTCCAAAATACTGAACATCTCTGTTCCTAAAACGAAGAAACAAGTTAGGAGTCTCTTAGGTTTAATTCAATTTTATGGGAGATTTATTCCAAATTTATCTTCGATCATGGCACCTCTATCAACATTGTTGAAGAAAGGTTCGCCTAATCTGGTCCGTTGGTCTGAAGAATGCCAATCTTCACTAGACCAAATCAAGAATATATTTTCTTCTCCTCCCATCTTAAGATTACCTACTCTTGATAGGACTTTTGTTCTTCGGAGTGATGCTTCATCCACTGGGATTGGAGCAGCACTGATGCAAGAATATGCAAATACTCTGCATCCTGTTATGTACATTTCTAGAAAACTAAATGCGGCAGAGAGGAACTACTCGGTTTTAGACCGTGAGTTGTTAGCGATGGTTTGGTCAATTCTAAAACTACAAAGATTCCTCCTGGGCGCACATTTCATTCTAGAGACTGATCAGAAAGCTCTTACAGCTATTCAGACTAAGAATTTGAAGAGTTCGAGATCCACTCGATATGCTATAGCTCTTCAACCTTTTCACTTCACGGTACGAGCTATCCGTGGTGCGGATAATGTGATGGCTGACATTTTGTCTAGATGCCCACATGACTCCAACTAATACTTCTGTCCTATATTTCCATATATTACAGAGTCATAACACACCTATATTTCTACAATAGATTAGCACATCTGTACTCACTTTATATGTACACACTATCGTGCTTTGTTGTCATCTTCTTCTGTTCGTATTTTAAGATGATAGAGGAGGACTGAGTAGTTAATATAAGGGCCGTTAGTTTACTAAACAGCCACAATTATTAATAATGTATTGTACCTTATGAAGCATATTAGTTATTAATTAGCATTATATTGCTTGTACTTTCTCAGAATGTCATTGTTGAGCTGAGGACTTACCTTACTAGTATCAAGCATGACGAGTTCTAGATTGTGTACTTACCCTCGGAATACCAGAGCATATGTCCTGGATCGTCATGTAGTTTAACTTTACTATGTACTTATGTCATTACATGTCAAAGAATGTACTATTTAAATTTTCCTATCAGATTTGTACATCCATTTTTAAAGACAATATTAGAGTATGCTGTTTAATGATGATTATAGTAACTTGCATACGTATATTGTGTTTACATGCTAACGTGATGTGTGTTGGTGACACCTCCCCGATGTGAATATTTTTTGAGACATATTTATTTTTCTGTTGAGGTATATCCTCACCAGACACTCTATAATTAGCCTATTGTTTGGCAATTTAGTTAATTATCAGCGCATAATTCGTGCGTTTTGAGCCGCTTATCGCATGCTCTTTGATATTGAAAAAAAAAAAATATGTTCCACATTTTTTTTTATCGGGAGGAGGTGGTGATATGTTGCGTGATAAATTCTCGCAACATCGTTTTATTTCAATATCTATTTTATAACGCAAGGGCAACAACTGCTTGAAATTTATAGTCACTTTTCTCGGTAAGCATTTGTCTTCTCGCGTTGGTATCGAATGCAGTTAAGTTTTGAGCTGTGGTCATTTTGCGCTGGACTGCGCATGACTTGTCTTGCTTCTTGGTCGATCGGTTTCCGCCCACCACTAGTGGAGTGAGCGATTTGGAATGGCGAAAGAGATGCCTCGTTGAAGAGGGGATCTCCGCTATTTTTTTGTTCTGTCAGGGATGTGTAGTCCTCTTATGGATATTTCGTTTATTCGGGATAATACCTCTAGTGTATTTGCACATGCCGGGAGGCGTGATATTTCTGTATTTCTTGAAAGCAAGGTAAATTGACTTTCTCATTAACTCTATCGATTTTGGGTCGTGAGCGATTTCGATTCATAGCCTGTCTTCGAAAGTCGTCGTCACGAGATGTTTTTTCCCAGCTCACATGTCGCTGCATTGTACTGCATCGGTTGATGCATGTACCAAGGACCATTACTTGCTACTTTGTTAAATGAACTAGGTTTGGAAAACCTTTATTATCTAGAGGATATTTTTGAGGACATTATTTATACTTCGGCAGACGTGTCTGTCTTGCTGAAGTCAAACTAAGGAGAGTGAACTGATCTCATACATCTGGTTATCTCCTGGCTGTTATAGAAAAGGATGGAGTTTTTCACCTGACTACATTTACAGCACTTTGAAATATAACATGCATCTGACTCATCATTGTAATGCTGTCTACCGTCTATTGCTGTATTGAATGTTGCTGTGATAATGACTGTTTGATGTGCCCACATATTCGCGTAACCATTTTGTCACTGTGGCGTCCACAATAAATAATGAAGAAAAACGTCAACGGCTGTTACAAGAATCATTGACTTTATACGTCGTGAGTTTACTGACGTCCTATGTGGATTGCCCTGTTATTTTTGTATGAACATTGTTTTGACTGAACACATCTGCACACCACACAAAACCAGACATGCGGATACCATCCATCATCATATGGCATCACGCATCATAGAGGTTATCTATTGAGAGCGTTTTCTTTAGGGACTGCAAATTTCCTTAATTGGGATTTGCTAGCGACAATTGTTGCTGTTTACGTTTAGCTGTGACGACATGAGTTAGTGTTGTTTTCGTTATTTTTCCATTCTTTGATTTTCGATTTGTTTTGTTTGTATCTGTTCGTTTGTCCTTCCTTCCGTTTATTTCTTTACACCTTTTTGTTTATAACAGTGTTCCATTTGTCTTGTTTACTTTTCGCAGTCATCTTTACACATTTTTATAACATTTTCCTTAGTTTCGCTGTATTGTTTAGTTGACTTCTGCGAACGTTTTCGGCTGTTGTTCTGTATCCTTGCCTTTGTATTTATTATTGTCATACACAGTCTACATACATATACTTGGTCATGTATTATTATTGTCGTTATTAATATGATACACTATTCATATTGAGAGTATTGATAGAATATTATTATAAAGAAATAAGGTAACCATACAAAGTCTTTAACAAAGACTTGTCTCTCGAAGAGAGTGAAATAAACTGAACTGAGTATACAAGTCTAACATTGAAGACTTGTCTCCCATTAAAGTGGGATAAGATAATTTAATTAATTTTTCAGGTTACTGATCTCATTAGATAGAATGTCTACACTTCATTGAACAAGGGAAAGTCCTTGGGAAGACACTATTCATATTGAGTGTATTGATAGAATATTATTATAAAGAAATAAGGTAACCATACAAAGTCTTTAACAAAGACTTGTCTCTCGAAGAGAGTGAAATAAACTGAACTGAGTATACAAGTCTAACATTGAAGACTTGTCTCCCATTAAAGTGGGATAAGATAATTTAATTAATTTTTCAGGTTACTGATCTCATTAGATAGAATGTCTACACTTCATTGAACAAGGGAAAGTCCTTGGGAAGACAGGTGACAAGTTAGAAGAATTTGCAACTGCTCAATACGCCATAGCATTGAAGTCAGAAGAAAAGAGACAAAAAGAGGAAAATAAATTGAAAGCAGAATCTGAGAATTTAAGATTGCAGATGCAAGCTGAACAAAAGAAGATAGATGCTGAGAATTTAAAATTGCAGATGCAAGCTGAACAAAAGTAGATA